>CM039137.1:14296569-14549416 GCA_022036555.1 Microstegium vimineum | reverse complement strand
ACAGCAATAAAGAACGGGAGACTAGGCAGATAAACTTCGAAGACACAAATAAAAATGCACCAATAGAAGTGAAAATAGAAAAACTATGAAGTCATAGCATATCATCAACCTGTTTCTACACATTAATGAAGGTATTAAAAAATTCACCAGAGAAGCCTGTGCTTGAACTCTTCTAAAAATAAAGGCATATGAAGTTCTGAGAGTTTGATGGCAACATAAGCATACTAACTGAGAATGGACGTTGTATCCAAACTACCTAAGTACTACCTCCGCTCAAAACTACCTAACACATTTGACTTCGAATGGTCGTCCATGCATATCCTTGACAACTAATTTCTTCTAGAATAGTATTCTTAAAATCCTCAAAATTTAAGAGGTTTTGCAAGTTTCTGAATATAAATATACACATATAAGTTACATGTGTCCAAACTAAATAATGTAAGGCTCCATTTGGATCCTTGGAATTGAATTCATTTTAATAATCAGAATTTAGACACATATTAATTAAGTTGATATGGTTGTATATGGATTATATTTGTGTATTATTGTTCACTATATGAGAGACATATTTATTTGTTGTATCTCTATCGTAGGAGAGCAAGTTTGAAGAACGTTTTATAAGTTGCAAAGTAGAAAATGGAATGATGATCTATCCAATTTCCATCTCCCACTCTATGAATTTGAGATAGGCTTATATATGAACTTTGGAAAGTGGTAGTATGTCAAATTCTAAGCCAAATAGCTTAACTTATTAAAGTAGATTTCAATTCCTCCAAATGAAAGGATCCAAACGGCCCCTAATGATGTTTGTAGTTTTCAAGTTAGACCAAATCAAAGCTTTTGTGACTGGAGGGAATACTTAACACGAAAATATGGTAAAAGGCCTAATAAAAAGGTCTGAAGTCATCTTAACTCCAAAGTCCAAACAGACTAGAAGAGATGCCAACATCGCTAACACTTAATCTGGCTCTTCTCAATCAGGCACGTGTAGCCGGCTTCTTAGTAATAGCAACGATATTAACAGTAAAATACACCATTTTAAGTCATACTTTCGGCGTCCTCCAGATGCAGGAACTGGAATATCACTGCAATGTCCTGATGCTGAACTTTTGTGTCCCATGAAGTTTGATTTTATTTCTCCCAAGTTGTTGCTTCCTGATAAAATGATGAAATAATCATGTCAGTTAGTTCGAGAGATATTATTCAATAAAGATAGATGATGAAACAACAATGGCAGATATTGGAAAGGGACAAGTAAAATGGAGCTTAGAAAGATATTTTCCCACAAAAAGATTCAAGGTTAAGTGGATGTGAAAGCTAGTTTTACATATTGTTGGAAAAACAATGCATTACAGACTTGCAATGATGAAATATGCTCCAGCTTGATGATTAACATTTAGCATAGCTTCAGTCCATAACATATGATCCCAGCTCCTTGAATAAGGAGAGAAGGTAGTCATTGTTTAATTTACAATATTAGAGTGTATGGATGTTCAAAAGCATGTGGTGAAAAGAATTGATATGTATGGTTAACAGCATGTCATAGATCACACTACCTCTTCCACGACTTTGATTTGGGTACCTTCCTCTGCCCCTCCCTCTAAATGCACCAAATTGTCTGCCACCTCTACCATCTCTTCCAGCACTAAATCCTGATTTCTGATCTGTTACTTTGTTCCCACTTTCAGAGGCAAAATTAGATATGCTGCCATCTGCTTTATTGTCAAAGTGATACACCTGTTATATTCAACAATTCATCAGAAATTAAATGAGTCGATACATGCTTTAATTAATGAAAAAAATGTCACTTAAACGCAATAATCTAAACAGAATAGGTTATGGCTGATGATGTTAAACTTATCTACACAATTATAAACAGATGGTAATAAAATAAGATGATATACGATACAAACACTTAAAGAAAAAAGGGACCAGTCTAAGTTATAGAGCGTAAGAGGAATAGAACTAGATCACCAAAAGGTTCAAACAACCAATGTGAACTGAACAAAGGGCATCAAGAATGAGTTAGTCTTGCTCATAGGGCCATATGGTGGAAACGTCGATGGGAGATCAGGGAATCAGCAATGTTAGGTTAAACATCTATTGATTGATTGCAATAGAGTGGTTTATCTCTACTGAAAATTATGCTTGGATCCAGCACAATGATTGGAACCTTAAGCATATGGAGTGGACATCTTAATATCAAGTCCTACTAATATCCATGAAAAGATCTGCAGAAGAGAAAGCTATGACAATGCAAATGCCTAATGTTAGTTCATACCCATATATCAATTTCAACAAATAATGGCACATGATTCAATCACCTCGCCATTGCCGCCAGCACTGCTATTCCGGTCCTTCATCCCAACGTCGAGAATTGGCCTCGGCGTGCCACCGCGGCTAGCTTTGCTGTTGTGGTCCTTCATCCCGACATTGAGAGTCGGCCTCGCAGCTCCACCGCTTCCAGCGTTGTTGTTGTTGCTGCTGGAACCGTTTCCCGCCGGGCTCATCATGGGACTGGGTGGCCGCGGCCCACAAAACCCAGCACCGCCCGGCCGAAACGGCCCGCCGCCATTGAAACCGGCAGGCGGCGGGCCGCCCGCGAAGGGCGCAAACTGATTGGGGTTCGCCGGGAACCCTCCCGGAAAGAACGGAGCCTGCTGCTGCTGCTGCTGTTGGAGCGCGGCGGCAAGGAAACCGAGATTCTGTAGCTGCTGGGCCTGGCCGAGGAGCTGCAGCGCTAGGAAAGGGTTGGCCGCCGCCGCTGCAGCTATGGGATTGGCGGCGGCAGCGAGGTTGGGGACATGCGGAGGGAAGGTGGGGTGCATGGGGGTACCGGGAAGGTGAGGCGGGCCCGGGTCGCCGCCGGGCCGTACGCGGTGGTGTTGGTTGGCGTTGGGACGGGGAGGGTGGAAGGGGCGCATGGCTGCGCCGGCGAAGAGATGGCCGCCGTCCAGTGACGGTGGGGGAGAGATTCTGTGTAGGGTTTTAGGCCTCGGGGGCACGTTTGATGCTTTTTTTTTTCTTTTTTTTCTTTTTTTTTTTTTTGCGGGCGCCTCTCCTCTCTCACGCTGACAAGTCTAATCTGGGTTGGATTTTCGTGTAGCAAATATTACAGAATTTAATTAATGTTGTGTTTTACGGATTTAATGTCATTATGATTTGAGTGGGAGACAATATTAACTTGCTAAAATTTAACTTATGTTGAATAATTATATTAATTTATTATGAGAGAAAACATTGTTCGTTCACCGAAGAAGTAATGCTAATAAACTGAGCCATTACCATAAAAGGGGTCATTACCATCGATAGACGTCGCCTCCCTTGTCGTTGACCATTCCTGCAGCCACCTTTATTAGTCACCTTAGCTGCCGATCATCGCTTTGCTCTCTGTGTGCGATTAGGGATATAAGAGTCTCTTTCGATCCCAATCTCTAAACTAACTTTAGAGTATTTTAGTTTATTTTTTATCTCTAAAGCTCTAATGTGATGTAGACTAAAGTTTAGAGCTAATTTTAGACCACCTGTTTGGAGCTTTAGCTCTAAAGTTTAGAGAGAAGGATCCAAACAGGGCCTAAGTGGGCTAGCTCTAGAACTCATATATAGGCTTAATTTTTATAAGTTCAAACGGCAACCTACAAAATTAAGCTTATATGCAGGTTATGTGGGTTGTCGCTTACATTCTTAGGACACTCACAATGCAGACTTTATCATAGAGTCTAAACTTATTTATTACCTTGAATAATGTGGACTTAGAGTCTAAATAAGACTTGGTGTCTTATTTTTTCATCATCTCTCTTCAATAAATATGTTGTCTTCAATAAATATATTGTCACATTAGTAAAATGTCATAAATAAATGGTAATAAATAGTCTTGAACTCTATTAGAGCAAGTATTATGGTGGGCTGCAAAAGGACTGAATGCTAAGGTGAAGGAGAGAGGAGAGAGAAAAGAGAAAAGAGGTGGGCTATAAGCTTACAGTCAGCTTGGGCACAAAAACCAAGGAAAGTTGTAAAAGAGACATATGAGTCATGTATTAATTATGAAGAAGCAACTACTAGCAACTACTATATGAGTGGACTGTAAGAAGGCTAGAAGAACTCTTGCCGCCAAAAGTAGACTACATTTATTAAACTTGGGAGTGCCCTTAGCGATGATCGCTTTGCTCTCTCTTTGTGCCTGTGTGCGCGCGCACACATTTGGCCCTGACACCTCCCTCTCTATGCTTTACTCTAGCATTTGATGGCTCCTGAAGCTATTGTGGATCGTACCAAACAAACCATAACCAGAAAAAAGGAGTTTTTTATAAAGAAAGAAAAAAACATAGGGAAAGATATCATCGTGATCCTTTACAATGATGAGCATTAATATTGCTGAGTAGAGTCGACAGGCCCTTTCAACATACAAAGGCACTCATTACTGAACAACACAACATCTGACAGCAATACGATCTTTTGATGAACATCTTTTTAATGCTCCCTCCATCCCAAATTGTATTCTAAATTGTATTCTAAGAATTTTGGAGAGTTAAAGTTTATAAAGTTTGACCAAATTTATATAATATGATAATAACATATTTAATATCAACTAAGTATCATTAGATTATTTATTAGTTATATTTTCATATTATACCTATTTGATGTCATAAATCTTTATGTTTTTCTCTATAATCTTTAGCTAAACTTAAAATACTTTGACTCTCCAAGATTCTTGAAATGACTTACAATTTGGGATAGAAGGAGTATTATACATTTTTAAGGAATAAAAAAAGGTAATGAAAAAGTCATTTGATGTAAAAATGTCACCCTTCTCATTCACAACAGGGTTTAAACAAGAACATGAACACAACCCACGGGCAAATGTCAAAACGGTGAAATAAATTTTTTGATGCTTGACCCGCAGTGCCTGCCAGAGATACATCAGTCCATGGGAGTAGAGGACACAGCTCTTGCTTCGGACAAAAATTCCAGCACTCCTGCCATGTAGACTTCTATTTTCTGATATACAAGAGAGCACAGACAATGAAATCCAAGACACATATTTACCTCAGGGTTTCAGATTCGATGCACATTTGCTTTCAATGCATCTAGTATAGTACACCTGAATATCCATTTGAGTTTGAACCGGTGCCGATTGCCTTCTCTTCTGTCCACCACTATCCAACAAAACACTTTACTAGCGCTCACTCAAATGGATTTCTAGGTGGAAAAGCTCCTTGATGTGTTGAACTCCTGTAATAAAGTGATGATTTAGAAAGTAATGTGCATTACGAACTATATGTGCAAGTATCAAGGAGCTTACAGCATGTGAGGGTCTTGTCCTGCCACATAGGATAGCCCTCCTGGACCAAAAATCAGATATATGGTATTAACAGCGAGAATTTTCAGTCTTTCTGTGACTGTATATTTGTGCATGAGTAATATGAGCAAAGAATAAGTACCTTGAGGCCCAGAAGGAATATATGACATAGTGGCATTTTGAGAAATCCATGGCTCTGTTAAGCTTCCAGAATAATCTGTGGGAGGGTGAGGATCTGGTAATGTTTCTTGCAGTGAGGTCAAATCCATGAACTGAAAAGGGGAACCAAAAGGTGTCAGTGAATAACGAGAACAAAAAAAAGAGTATTAGGCAACATGGGAACAACTGCATTCAGGTTAGCATGTCAAGAACCGAAGAATAATGTACAGACTATTCCTGGGCTTGTATATTCACATAATAAACTTAAAAAACTAAAAGTCAATGAATGGTTTCCTTTTAGTCTAAACTTGTGTGTTATGAAGTCACAAAAACAGCGAACACATTTTCTTCCAATGGGAGGAGCCGAAGTTGCTGAAGGGATAGTTAGAAACTTTTGGAGACTGAAAGTTCTCAGTAAGTCTTCCTTTAGGAGGGAGCCTGTGGTCAAGGCCATCAAGAACACAGATTTGAATTCCTTGTACTATAGCTCTGTTTAAAGAATTGTAGGCTGACTTAGGTTAGTTGGCTCTTTCGCTTAATTTCGTTTGTATATTGATCTTCCAGAATAGTGGTGTTTCAAATAAAAATAAGAAGCTTATAAATAAGGAACAAAATTACTAGCCCACATTATTCTTAATTGTAAAAAAAAAAATACCATGTCATTGGCGTCAACATCAGATTCAAATGCCATGTCAAATGGGTTTGTTGATTTTCCAGGATGAGAGACCATGCCACCCTGAAATAAATTCATGAAATTGTAACGACAGTAAAATAATCCTGTTTTGACACTTCGGTAAACTGGTTCCAGTTATCCAGTAGTTCTATGACAGGCAGATTAGAAGAAATAAAGGGCATGCAAAGAAGCCAAATGACATTCGCATGAGCCTCGGAATGCAGAGTCCAAATTGTCTTAGTAAAATGTTCCCTCAATGTTTATGATAAGCTAGATAATGCCATGTCAAGTAGACCCCAGACCCCACGAACGTCGAAGAGCACAATTTTAATATGTATGTCCATGTTTGCTCTCAGTACCAATGGAACTATTGTCAAACAAATAAGGAAGCTAATCAGCTAACATAGCAAAGAACCTTAAATCATGGATAAAACATACCAAATGGGGCTGGAGTGATGAAGGAAACGATGGTCCAACCACCTCAACATGTGAAACATTGAAGCCAGAAAACATATCCCCAGGAGTTGGCCTTTGAGGCTCACCCCTAGCTGAATCCTAAAGAATGATTCAGAATATTGAGTCCAGTCTTCACTGAGAAATATACTTTTTGAGTCGTTGACTGAAACTTATGTACCTGTGGAGTTCTGGATTCAACATATGGACCACTTGGCATAGAGAATTGATGAGCTTCTACTTGAGACATAGTAGTAAATGTGAACAGATTATTTGATGTGCTCTGAGTAGATTCACCAAAGGCATTCCAAGACTATAGAAAAGCAGGAAAAAGTTACTAAACATGTGAAACTATAATAGTCCATTAACAGCCTCATATGTCAAATGATAACATTACCTGAGAATTTTCTTTGGGGACAGGGATCTTCACTTCCTCGGCATTTAAACTCCAGTTATCCATCGTAGCCGATCCAATCACCTTTGGTGACGAAGTTGGTAATGTCGAATGATCAATTCCTTTAGCAATACCATCAGATGGAGAGAATGCAGCAGGCACCTGATCTTGCACATTTGAAACAGATGTCAACGATCCATGTTGCACGTCAAAGAAAGCCCATCCATCATTAGCAGGCAATGGAGCTGCTGATGGGATTTTCTGAACAGTAGACAAATGTGGCAAATGTTGGTCAAAGCCAGCAAACAGATCTATTGGCTGCGAGAGTGAGGGTGTTGCTGGTTCCTGCAAAATTGACAGACTGAATAAATCTTGGTGCATGGCATGAGATGTGGCAAGTGCTTCAGCTGATGGTACCATGCCTTTGTGAACAACATTATGGGAAGGTTCTTTAGCAACATCAGAATGACTGGATACATTATCTGTATTATGAGAAGCTGGTAACTGTTCATTATAGCCAGCAAACAGATCTATCGGTGCAGCAGATGTGACAGGCTGTTGCACAGTTGATTGATCAAAGAGGCCAAGAGGTGTAGAAGTCGATGGTTGTACTGGAGCATGCGTCGGCACCACAGCTTCAATCCGAGTGACACTATGTTGCACTGGTTTCCTCGTGGCAGCAGTTTGGCTACCTAAATCAGCAGGTTTCTGAGGTACCAAGTTGCGATTGTTGGGTGGCAAGGCATATTGTTGTGTGGAACAAGCCTCAGGAGAAGCCACAGTCTGATGGTTTACAGCACAATGCACTGACTTTTCTGTTGGTGCATCAGGCGGGTAACCTGATTCAATTGATTTGTTGGAAACTGAGCTACCATCAAATGATCCAAAACTTCCAGAAGAAGCTGTTCGCTGCACATGGAAAGAAAGGAACGATTTATATATAATCCACTATACTTGGAAGAGTTTTCTGAGTCCAAGGGGCATTTGCTGCAAAGGAAAAAGAACAGAAGAATCAAAAACCTGTGAACGTCGAACTCCATTGAAATCTATTTGTGAAACTGCAATAGGATATTTCTGGGTTTGAGGATTGTCAGCAGAGACATTTCTTGAATGGTGGACTGAGGGACTGCTGTGTCCTGTCTCCTGAGAGCTAGGAGAAAGCACATCATTTCTAAATTCACCAGTGCATGAGGCTGAGAAGTCGGAAAACCTTGATCCTGAACTTTCATTAGCGAAACAGTCTTCATTCATCTGATCTCGCAAACGACCTGGACTGAATATTAAGTTGCCAAGCTTCCCATCGAAGAGCACCCTATCTGAAGGCCTTCTAGCAAGTGTGTCAACTTGCTTACCATATCGTCTATCTTCGTACTGAGAATCATAGGGCGGGCTCTGGGAATATGAATGATAAGAGCTAGGTCTTCTCATGTCATTGTCCTTGCTCTTCATACTCTGCCAGAAAAAATGGAAACTATAATTAAAGTATATTCGTGGGCTATGGTAGTTTCAGCAGGAATATGTGGACAACTATAGGAATTAGATGGAATAGCAATACGGGCTATGGTAGCTCAAAGGTTACAAAAAGACAGTGCAATTACTTATATCTCCATATCTCTGTTCACTAGATTTATACAAAGGATAATATGTACTCACAAGACACATCAGCTCATTACCTCACTATCTGTGGCTGGTTTGCTAGAGGATCCACCAGCATACTTCTTATCCACATAAACAGCCCTGATAAATTCCCTTATCCTATCTGGATTTCTGAAGCAAAACATAGATGAGAAATATAGCATTCTTCGGACGGCATAAAACATAAGTACCCATAAAAACTCAAGAATGAAACAAAACTCACGTGTTGACAGGCAACCTCATTCGCTGCCAATCCCAATCCTTTAGGTAGATGTCACGTGCTCGCTGCAGTCATGACCTCAACTTTAAGTCATAAAAGAAAAAATAGTGGTGCTGGTGTGTGTGGGTGTGTGTGGGTGGGTGGGTGGGTGGGTGGGTGGGTGTGTGTGGGGGGGCGGGGGAAGGGAGGGGGGCTTCAAGAGGTACAAGCTAATAAATTAGGTTTGGTTTTACCTGGTTACCCCCCTGTTCGAGGGCCTGCACTTCTTGGGTAGTAAATTTGGACATTGACACCGACTTAACACGGTGAGTGAATTCACGGCTGTATATCAATCACACCACAAGACGTCAAGAAGATACATCAGAACTAAAAGCAGACCAAACATACAAAGGTTAATAATGTACAACAGGACTTGATTATCTGCTTCTCCAGTTGAAAACTGATTGCATGTGCAAGTAAAATATCCAGAGACTAGAGTTGTAAAATGGCATGATGGAAATTTCCATTAGGGAACTAACCGGAAAACAATGTGATGGCCCTTAAATGTAGACTTTCAGACATGTATGGGCAGCAGACAATACCATTTTGTTTTTCATCTAAAGCACATTCTTATTATTTGCCTTGCTAGAAGCATCAAATACCAAAACCATACATTTTCTAGCAAAAATTAATAAGGTAGGGAAAAAGATACTCACTGAATTCCACTACATGACAGGCAAATGAAGGTCCAGAAATTGTTGCACACATATTGTGGACCCTATATAACAAAACAAAAGTGGTTCAGGTGAAATCAAGAGAATGGTATATAAAAAAACACTTAAGCAAGAAACTGAGAGGAAATGCATCACTGGATAAAAGTTTTGTGCTGAACATCAAAGGTAGATTCAATAACAGTAACCACATGGGAAAATCAACTCTACTGCCACACTATATTACATAAACTGGTAGATGCAACACAAATAGTACTTAATGACAATCAAAATACTAAAAAAACTCAGCAATTCAGTCAATTAAGCAACTTAATTGTCAAACACAAACAGAAGGTGCAGACAAAAATTAAAAAAAACAGTAAGTAGCTCAAATAAATCAAAGAACTGTCTATCAACATACGAATCAAGCAATTGTGTATTAGGAAACAGTAGCAACATTCAGAGTTTCACAATCCAGAGTAAACCAGGGACGAAACAGAAGTACCACAAGTGATCGAAGTAAAATAACAACGGATATGGCATATTCTGATGTCGGAAACAACATAAAACAAAAATAATAATAATCGTCCAGCCAACAGGTATAGCTTGAAAAATATAAACCAACGAGCCAAAGTTCACAAGGAACTCGATATTTTTTAGCAAATCTGAGCTAACTGCGTAACATTCCAAACAACAGACAGATTCCACTGCCTCCCATGTAACGATCTGCGAAGTTGAACAGCAGACGCCTCCCAATCAGCTTAGGAATGAACCAAAAAATGCGAAAGAGGGATACCACACTGTTGCAATTGATGCACTTGCGGTTGGGCGGCAGTTTCATGAGGCCGCGGATGATCTTCTCGTTCCTCTCCTCCTCCCTTCTGCTCCCCATCGTGCGCCGCAGAAATCAAAAAAATCCCCTCAGAGTAAACCGAAGGATTCACCCGAAAAGAACGGCCGAAATTTCAACGGGCCCGGCCAGAAATTGGCGAGCCCTAGCTAGATAGAGGCCGGGATTCGGGCGCTGGTAGGGGATTCGAGGGGTCGGCGGCTAGGGTTTTGCGGAGGTGGAGAAGAGGAGGCGGCGGCGAAAGGGAATGGCGGCGATGGCGAGCCTCGTCGAGGGGGGAGAAGGAAAGGCGAAACTAGAAATTTGGCTTTGGAAATTAGTGGCTGAAAGCCGACGGATCCGGGAGTTTTTTTTAATAATATACTAGCCACGTGGGTGCCCTTCTTTTTTACCAGCAGAGACCGGCGGCACGAAGTGAGTTTTTTTAGAAGATCCTAGTGCAATTGCACCGACTCTTAAGGAAAATTATAAAGAAGTTCACAACTCTTGTTCATCTTCCTCGAAGCCTTCAAAGATCCATTCGCCACCGCCATCGAAGCCACATATCAATCGTCGTCAGGCACCAGAGCCAAACTCCACAGGGTGGAGGCCGCAGAGGAGAACTTACTTCTGGGCGAATCAGCCGACGTTGCCTCCCAGACGCATCAGAGCTCAGGTTTCCACCAAAGAACATATTCCTCGAGATTAACAGGATCAACAGCATCATCACCTGAAGAAGACAACGATACGCCGGTCCTCGACTCCACGAGAGGTCTCCCCAGCCTCTCTGTTGACGTCGGAGTAGATCGCCATCGGAGAACAGAAGAGGCTGGAAGAAATTATTCCACTGCGCCGCCGCCGCTTCTGCATCGCCGGCGTCGCCAGGAAAAACAAGCCGCGAAGAAGCCACACTCCTCCGGTAAAAGAAAACTCCGCCGCCGAAAATCGACGGCAAGCAAACCCTAGACCTAGACTCGACTCAGACTCTAGTAAAAACAGTAGATCGACTCAAGACGATGGACCCCCGCTCCTCTTCTCCACCGGCAGGAGGCCGGATGTGGGAGGAACGGGGTCAGGAGGCGGCGGCGGAGGAGGGCTGGTGCTAGCGCCCTCGCGTGCGTGCGTACCCCTACGCAAACGCGGCACGATGTGAGTTGAGTCCATGCTGGCGCTGAAGTGCGAGACGGAGGGGCGCGCGCAGGGGAGGGAGCTGGCGTGGGGGGCGCGGCGCCGTCGGCAGCCGTGGGCGGGCGCGACCCCTGGTGCTGGATTGTGGAGGTGCGAGAGGAGACACAACGTGCGGCACCGGATGGGCGAGCGGTGCCAGGAGGTAGAAGCCGAGAATGTTGTTGGACTGTGAGCGAGACCAAAAAAAACATACTCGGACAAAGGGAGCAGATCTATTTATGATAGAATTAATGGACGAAAATAAATTAATAAACAAAGAATATATTGCGTTATTTTTGGGACGGAGGGAGTCCAAATTCATAGCTAGAATTACGTTATTTTTGGAACGAAAAGAGTAAAAATGTATTATAGGTATTTTACTATTTTTAATCATGAGGAGAAGTTGTTTTACCAAACGGTTACAAAAGTGTTTCAGCTCTTTGAGTAAATCTGCTTTATAGGGTGATTGAAGTTGTTTTCGTAAGAGCCGGAACTCTACCAAACTAGTCCACAGGAATATATAGACACACGGAAAAGGGTTTTAATGGCGTCGTGACGTCAAATTCAATACTACCTCTTACGAGAAACGACCACAACGTCGACAAGCAAAGTACGCTCCGTGCAATTCCGTAAGCATTATTAACGGTCTAATGCGACCATTTGTCCGTTTCGTCTGGGACCATGATAAGCAAGCTGTACATGTCGGCTGTTTGTGTTTTGCACATGGGTATCTTCATCAATCATCACCGGATTCAATAAAAGGGATGGACAAAACAGACTTAGGTCTTGTTCGGTTTCGATGATTCCGGATAGATTTATTCAGGTCCTTATATAAATTACAAATATATTCTCGGCTAGATTGGTTCTAGGGTCTTCTTTCTAAAATAACCGAACAAGGCCGAAGAGTATGACGTTAGTTTTCTCTCTAGTAACTAAATACTTGTTTTTTTAATAAGTAGGGTTTATAATAGTAAACAAAAGATAATTGTGCTCCGGTAAATTGAGGAAGGAAAAGAGATACAAGCGAAAAGGTTGTTTACTTTCTCTATTTAAGGGATTATAATGGGAGGTTTTGAGTGATTGAGAAACAATCTCTACTCTTTATTTGGGGGCTTCCCCTACTTTTAAGCATCTCCAACAATAGCCCCCAAAACACAGCCCCTATTTTTTATTTGGGGCTTCCCCTACTTTTAAGGACCCTATTTCTTGGAGCCAACTCCAGCAAAAACCCCAAAACAAGGCCCCTACTTCTCAATTCCCTCTATTTTCTCACACTATATACATATGATTTGATAAGAACACCTATATAATGATTTATTTAAACAGTACCTCTAAAGCACCAATAGCACAAATTTGGCCCAACTAATATTCAAATTTAAGTTCAAACATAAATTTGGTCCAACAACACAAATATTCAAATTTAAATTCAAACATAAATTTGGTCCAACAACACAATTAAACATAAAGTCCAACAACACAACTAAACATATATTCGGACAATACAATTAAACAACTAATAACTAGCGTCATGTCGCTCCCACAAATGCTCCACAAGATCATTTCGGAGTTTCTCATGTTCATCTTTATCTTCAATCTCCTTATGTATCCTGAGAAACTCGGACAATACATTTGGATTACGACGTTGGTATTCCTCTGCCTCAGCTCCTCACCTCCATCTTGATCATAGTCATATCCTCCAACATCATCGACATCTCTCTCATTCTCAATTATCATATTATGCATGATGACACATGCTGTCAATATGTACCATAGCATATTCTTGCTCCAAAATCTTGCAGGACCTCTAATGATGGCAAAACGTGTCTGCAAAACACCGAATGCTCTCTCAACATCCTTCCTAGCTGCTTCTTGAGCTTGTGTGAAGTGAGACTTCTTGTTACCTTGTGGGTTCTTGTAGATCTTCACAAATGTCGTCCAACTAGGATATATCCCATCTGCCAAATAATAACCCATGGTGTACTTGTTTCCATTCAACATATACTCAATTGGAGGTGAAGTTCCTGAAGTTAGCCGCTGAAATAAGGGGGACCTTCGAAGAACATTGATATCATTAAGTGATCCTGGTAATCCAAAAAACGAGTGCCAAATCCATAAATCCTGCGATGCAACCGCTTCAAGGATCATAGTTGGATCATCCACATGTCCCGAGTATATACCTTTCCATGCAGCTGGGCAATTCTTCCACCTCCAATGCATGTAGTCAATGCATCCAAGCATACCTGACCAACCTCTATTATTGTTCATCTCCAATAACCTTACAGTGTCATCAATAGTGGGTGCCCTCAAGTATTGCTCACCAAAAACATTAACCACGGCTTTCACAAAGTGCTTGAATGCCTCAATCTAGTGCTCTCTGCAAGTCTCACAACCTCATCCAACGAATCTGCAGGAACATCATAGCATAACATTCTAAAAGCCCCAACTACTTTCTGAAGGGCAGTGGCTCCAAGCAGCCCTGCTGCATTTGGCCTTTGCCTGAAATAATCATCATGTGCTTCTACTTCTTGCAGAATTCTCAAAAACAATGGCTTAGACATTCTGAATCTCCTCCGAAAGAATTTGTCATTGTAAATTGGTGGATCAGCAAAATAATCTACAACAATGCGCAAGTTACCAGCATGCATGTCTCTTGGCACCACTTGACGACCAAGCATTGAACCACGACGACGCTTTTTATGACTCCTTTCTTCATGTTCATCAAGAATTAGCAGCAGGGCAACCAAATCATCATCATCTGATTCTTCTTCCTCCCACCATTGCTCAAAAAAATCATCTTCATCGTCAGTAAACACCATCTATAGTGTCACTGTCACATATTAATTTATAATGAAAACAAATAGATAACGATATGGCACAAACTGTATATAGAAGAGCTTATCGAAATCACGTATAGATGGACTGATCCAAGCCCAGGATTTGTTAGAATATTTTTTCTTGGAGAGGCATAAAATTCAGTCAATGAAATTGAAGGAAACCTCTGGGCTTTATGCAACCAACTTGCTTACTGCGCTGGTGCAGTTACTAGTAGATTTCAGTTTAGCCATCACAATAGAAAAAAAAACAGCCATCACAATAGAAAAAAAAACAGCCATCAGTATAATTTCAGTTCAGGCACGTATTAGTTTATAATTTCAGTAACCAAAACATCAATGTCTTCTATCAGATAAAGCAGATTATTTTTTATTTCAGCAGACAGAGAGCAATTACCGGTAGGGCACTATGACACACCTTATTAACGGAGACCAATTACTAGTAGTCTAGTAGGAAAGATAACTTGTACAAAAAATTGAAAAAAAATCTCCAGTCACTCAAGTACCTACAACCATGACTAGATGGAACGATAATCAATCGAGCAAGTCTGCAGTACAAGTCATGGTTCAGAACTTACCTTCCCGTTGGAGTCTGTGCCGGAAATCTGGGCTGGGGCAAGTCTGGATCATCGGAAATCACTGGGGCTGGGAGGAGTTGCCGAAGCCGGTGCGGAGTCCGTGCCGTCGGGAGTTGCAGGAGCCAGGGGAAGTTGCAGAAGCAAACAGATTCGTGGGGCGCCGGGGAAGTCGCACTGAAGACAACAGGAGGGGATGGTGCCGACCCTTCTTCCTCAACGCCAGGGAGGGAAGCCAGAGGGGAAGACGGCAAGCGACCTTCAGTGTCGTAAATGAGACGGCGACGAGCGTTCGCGCAGAGGTAGGGACGGAGAGGCTGGCGGCGCGCGTGCAAACCCTAGCGCTGCGCGCGCTGCAGAAAATGTCGCGCGCGGGAGGGAGCGAGGGGGAGAGCGGGAGAAGAGTTGACGCGCGCGGGGAAAAAACAGACGGAACTGTCGTTTCGGGGCCGAGTCGAGAGTCAACAGGAATGGGGTCTGGAGCTCGGATTTGGGGTCCCAGCCAAATTTTGGGGAGCAAATAGAGACACTGCTGGAGTAGATTTTTTGCTGTAAGACCCCATATTTAACTATGGGGGCTTGAGTAGGGGCCTTGCTGGAGATGCTCTGGAAAGAGTCAAATGGACCCGTTCACTGCCCGTGGTGAAGCCGGGCACTCCCTTCCATTTTGCGCCGACATATGGACCCCCACCGCCCCACGCCCTCTCGGCCTTTCTCCCTGCACGCCCAAGCAGTCGCTCCAACCTAGCCGCGGTCTGCTGCCGCCGCCGCCGCCCCTCCCTAGCCGCTGCTGCAGCCTCGCCCCTGCACCCCCATACCCCGCCAACATTGGCGGCCTACCCCTATCCCATCACAGCGCCGCCGCTCCAACATCCCCCGCCGCGTCCCTGCTCCGCCCGGTCGGCGCCATGCCCCGCCCGACCCCTGCATCCCCCAATGCCGCCCGACAGAAGCCTAGCCATGCCTCCGTCGGCGCAGTGCAGCTCCCGCACAACCTGGTTGATGCCCAACAGCTGCTCGCAGAATTACCTGCAAGGTTTGTCCTCAGATTTGGAGAAGTGGTCTGGGTTGTGAGTAGGAGACGGAGGTGGGCGCTGCTGCGCTGCCTGTCTTCTATGTTGGCTGTGTCGGCGCTGCGTGGAGTATTTTTGGAGGTCAGGCGAGTAATCTCCGTGCTCTGTCCAAAAACGAATGTTTATGGTCAGGCGAGTCACTGCTAACTAGCACAGCACAGGTGTACTATCTTTGATTCTTCACTGCCTTAGTATATCGTCAGATCGACTGGACCTGAGGAGCTTGGTTGATTTTCTAGAAAGAAAAATATACTAATAGATTTATTTTAGTTCTTTTATTAGTTCTTTTATTAGTTCATCGAGTGATAGAAGATGCTAGCAGATACTACTGATTGGGCAAAACTAAACATTCACCTAATATTAAAAGTAGTTATCTGATTTCATCCCTCTACTACTGGATCTTGACATATGTTGCTATCTTATTTAAAAAAAATATTAAAAATAAATGTTTGGCTTCAATTGGTAGGAGTCCAACGTGCTGAGAAACCTCACTTTTGGGTGAACGCTGATGGGGGATGGACAAAAACTGTTAAAGAAAATATCTAGGATAAAATAACCCTGGGTTTCTTCTTGTGTAGATGGTGTTGTAATTTTTCAGATGGTAACTAACCAGCTTTGATTTTTTCTGCATGTCTCACCAACCTATAGTGAAGCTTATTAGTCATGTTCTGACATTGTCAACACCCAACAAAGCAGCTAATCAATCTGGTGCTGATGCTGTTAACATGGTAAATCAAGACATCCCTGACTACCTGGAAGAAAGAACAACCCAAAACCTTTTTTTGTTGCGTTAGGGGCAAGCACCATACTCAAGCAGGTGTGTATGCTTTTGGACATCGAGCATATTCACATATAGATAAAATTGATAAATGAATCATATAGATTTTATTTACTATAATGATTCTCTCCTAAAAATTTTGCAGGTGCAGGAAGTTAGTACTAGAATATGCGAGGTACGAGTGTCTTCTAAACCCATGTAATTATGTAGCATGCAGGGACAATGGAATATGTATGCATATGTATTCACGGCCAAGTAGGTGTCCTTGGTGTCACCTCATGTTATATGTCCTGACTCACTACTGTGCTCATATCTCCCCCTTTTCTGCAAATTTGGCCTTGGGTTCCTGCTTCCTCTCCCTCCCTCCCCACTCGTAAGTGGCTGATGAGTGCAGCGGCAAACGCAGTGGCAGGGCTCTGCGGGGTTGAAGGTACAATATCAAAACTAGGTAGTTCTTGGCTTCTTGCTTCTTTTTCTCTTATCTAATTGTGGTATTGAAATCCCTTCAATTCGGATTAGATTTAGGGACCTGACAATGTAATCCTGAAGTATTTTAATGTTTTTATCTGAAAATTAACTATTTGACATTGGGCTTCATTTATATCAATGCTTGACATTTGTACGGTTTGTGTTGACTATATAGGTGTTTGTATAAAATCATACATACTTTTTGTTTGAATTGACGGGCCGTTTTAGTCCAGCTCATAAAAAAAGATCAAATAACAAATATCCACAATGGACAAACCGTCCTTTGGGCTTATTGTCTTAGGTGCTTCTAACTTTAGATGAAAAGATATCATACTAACAAATTACCTCACTAAACTGATGCTTGAAGAATTTATCTCGAGCCGTGAGCTCAACAGTCAAAGTTCACTTAACTGACGACCTTAGGAGTTGCAAAGAGTTTCCTGTTGTTGGTGTTATGACCCGGGGGTCAAGTCCACCGACGAGTAAATTTGTATATCGCGTGCTCCCTCTCTCAGACGTGATGCAAAATGGACACAAGGTTTATCCTGGTTCGGGCAAAGAAGACCCTACGTCCAGCGGGAGGGATGACTTGTATTATCTCGCACCCAAAGCGTGCTCGTACAGGGGGGGTACAAGCTGTGTTACACGGGGTTGCTCAGAGTGAGCTGCGGCCTAAGGCTAGCAGTGCTGCCCTAGGCTGCTGGTTTGCCACCCGAGGGGTCGATCGAGTGGCGGGGTGTGTATGCGTGGAGATCAGAGCTGAAGCCTGATGTCGGAGGTTGCCGGATCCTGAAAAATCCCCCCCGCCCTTTATTCTACCTCGGCGTCCCCTTTTATAGACCAAGGGGAGGTCCGAGGGTACAGGGTCCTAACTGTGGCAGTATGAGTAGCGTGTCCGAGGCACAGTGTTGGCGGAGAGACGTTGAGCACTGTGGCGGTATGGCCTTCCTGTTGGCGGAGAGACGTTGAACACTGTGGCGGTATGGCCTTCCCGTCCTTCTGGCGTCCCCGGTCGTGGTGGCAGTAGAAGTCGCCGCGGCACAGCGTCCGCAGACGGGCACGAATCCCACGGCTGAAGCGGGACGGGGCGGATGGGACGGCCCCCATACTGGAGTTGTTGGAGAAAGGGGTCGAGCCCCTCGGTCGAGGGGGGGGGGGTCGAGCCCCGCGTGGCTCTGTCGCATTCCCGAAGTCGTCGTCGAGGGCCGCACTGTTCACTTTCCGAGGGGTACTGTTGGAGTCCGTACTCGCGTAGTGGCGGCACAGTTGACAGGAATCGGGGACTTGACGGGGAGTTGGCGGATTTGACAGCGGACGCCGGCGCCCATGTCGTTAGGTGGTTTCACTTTAACCCATGCCGGGAGCGGTTGGGTTAATCGAGCCTCTCGTCCGGGGGTCGTCCGTTCGACCCCTGGTCCGTCGCTCATCGTCGAGGTAGGGTCGGAGCAGAGACGGGGTCGGAGAGGTCGAGCTAGAGGTCGGGGGGTCGTTCGTTCTACCCCTCGCCCGTCCTTCGTTCGTCGAGGTGGGGGCCGGGGGGTCGTTCGCTCGCCCCCTCGGTCCGTCATTTATCGTCGAGGTAGGAGCCGGGGGGTCGTTCGCTCGCCCCATTGGTCCGTCATTTATCGTCGAGGTAGAAGCCGGGGGGGTCGTTCGTCCGACCCTCGGTCCGTCTCTTGACGTCGAGGTGGGGGCCGAGGGGTCGTTCGAACGACCCCTCGTCCGTCATTCGGCGTCGAGGTGGGCCGGCCCGTGACTTGTCGCCACAGCTGGTGTAGAGGGGGCCCTCGAGCGATGGGTCATGCCTTACTGAGCAGTGGGCTGGTCCCTGCCTTAAAAATAGTTGCTATGTTTAGCGTTAATTTATCGAAGGGTTTAGGGTACCCCTTACCTTCGTACCCGACACCTGTATAACAGCTGCATCGGTTCTACATTTTTAAAGTTTTCTGAACTTCGTGGTGACCAGCAAAGAGTTTCTTGAATAATAGCTGCATTGGTTCTATATTTTCAAAGTTTCCTGAATTTCATGGTCTATCTACATTTTCAGATTCTGTATTTTCAATGTAGTTCAAATAGGATATGGTATTCATGTATTCATATAATTTGGAGTTTCCTAGATTCACATAGTTCAAAGTTTACTATCAAGGTGTCAAGGTTCAGTCTTGAAATAGGAGAATCATGTGTTATACAACATATATATACTGAAAACAATGTTTTCCTGCTTTAGCAACTACAACTTTTCAGAAAACTGAGCATACACTTGGATTTTGCTTCAGAAAACTGAGTTCCTTTATACATATTCAGTTTACTCCACTGTCTGTACTTTATCAGATATTTTTTTGTATTATATATATATGCTATTTAGGTTCTTGGTGCTGCAACCATGGTGAGCCAGAGGAAAACATCCTAAGGATTAGATCACTTCTCTTGCAAGTACATAGCTGGGGTTCAGGAGCTTAAGAAGGGCGCGTTTCAAGGAATACTAATTAGTGTTGTTGTTGCTGCCGCAAAGTGGTGCCGCGAACTTTCATAGAGTTTGATTGGGGTTCATTTTGGTGGATTTCGACAAGACTGCATTTTGTTAGTGTCCATGTCTTATATAGTTTGATTAATATTTCATTTGTACTTATATTAATGATGCAAAGTGGAATGCTGATTAGTGGTGTTATTGCTGTCGCAAAGTGATGCCGCGAACTTTCATAGAGTTTGATTGGTGTTCATTTTGGCGAATTTCGACAAGAGTGCATTTTGTTGATATACATGTCTTGTAACATTTCATTTTCACTTATATCATAAATGCAAAGTGATAGAACATGTATTGCTTTAACTTCATTATTGTGCCAATATTGTTTCACAAACCATTCTAATGGAAGCAACAAATTGGATTAACATAGTTTTGTCGCCCGTGGCAACACACGAGCATTGACTAGTATAAGAAAAGTAAATTGAGAAAGGAGATATGTTGGAGTAGTTTTTTTCACCCATTCCTCTATAAAAAAGTTTTTAGAGAAACATGATTGTTTTTCTCAATCTAGTGGAATTGCTCTTAAGTGTTGCCTTGCGTCCTAAAATATCACAAGTTTTCAATTTCCTACCATTTTAAGTTTAATTATTTTATTGAAAAAGACTATTAACATCTTATACATTTAGGACATAAACTATAAAAACATCAGACTGTTTTGTAATGTATATTATTTTGCGAAGTATTTTGTAAAGCTCATTTGGCAAATACTCACTCGTTTCAAAATCATAAGTCCTACTGAGTTTTCTAAATACCATCCTCTATCCTAAATTATAGGTTTAGCTTTTCTGAATATATATTTTTTGCTATGCACCTAAATATATGATGTTTAGATACTCCCTCCATTTCAAATTATAAGACATTTCAAAATTTTTGAAGAGTCAGAGTAATTTAAGTTTGACCAAATTTATATGATAATATAATAATATTTATGATGTCAACCAAGTATTATTATATTCTTTATCAATTATATTTTCATAGTATGCATATATGATGTCATAAATCTTTATATTTTTCTCTATAATCTTTAGTCAAGTTTGAGATGGCTTGACTTATAATTTGGGATGAAGGGAGTATATAATAAAAAAATGTATATAAAAATGCTAAATAACCTATAAATTAGAACAAATGAAGTATATAATAAAAGATATGTATCTAGACGCAATGTACGCTTAGATTCATAGTCAATAATATATACTTAAAAGCCAATGCAATGTGTAATTTAGAATGGTGGAAATATGATGTGCTTTCTACGAATCTAGTCAAACTTAGATTTATTTAACACGTAACAATTGGAAAATCCTATACATTTTATAGCTAAGAAAATAGTAATGGTTATGGCTACAAATTGTGTCCGTGCCTTGGAGGTGGATATGGCCATGTACAAGCGCGTTATAACTAGTTCACTAGTTGGTAGTTGGCTCAAATTAGTTAGGATCTATTACTTCACATGTTTGAATCACCTAGAATTAAATTTTAGCAACTAACATACATGTACAAAAAAAAAAGACTTGAGACTACTTCAAGTGCATAATATATCATCTAGAACTATTTTTTAACGATTAACATATATATATGTATCCAACAAGCCTTGAGGCTACTTCGAGTGCATAATGTCATATTTTGCATTTATTAATGAGTATCACCTTGAACTTCTTGCCAATGTTGCATGAAGATTAAAAAGAAGAAAGAAGAAAAGATACGAAGGAGAATGTAGCCTGGTAGTTATAGTAACATCTCATGTCCTGAGTTTGACTTTCCATGGAAGTGAACTTTCTTAGGATTTAACTGTATTTATATTTTCGGTGATGATTTCGTTAATCTTGAGAATTTATAGGTCAAGTCTTCAAAAATACTCATAGAGTTAGAGGGTATGCATGCACGCGATCATAGGAATGAGTGTGCGTGCATTATGAGTGTCTGTGTCATATTGTGTAATAAAAAAGAAAGAAGAAAAGAGTAAAGCGCAAAAAAAAGTTTTCAAAGGAACACACTGGTTTTGGATCCAAAGTCGTAGACACAATCCACGCAACAATTAAACCACAATTGGATACTAGGAATTTTGAGAGTCTGCATAGAAAATCCTACAATCCTAGATTCTCATCTAAACGGTTTTAAAAAAAACTCATAAATATTTAGAATCTCAAAATCCAATAAAGCTATTAGGATTTCTCAATCTAATTTTTCAAAATCTCTTTGGATCCAAACGACATCTTAATTTATTTATTGAGAAAGTCCAAATTAACCCTAGTTTGGCCTGAGTTCGGCTTACTTACCTTGGTTATTTTTAAGCAGGTCTACTCCTTAGGAACGTTGTATGTTTATTATGGTTTGTTTGGAACAAAGCAACGAAAACCACAAGAATGAAGAAAAATAAAATAAAAGAATAGAAAAAGAATAGATGTGTAAAACAGAGGATTGAAAAATATAAAAATTTTATAGGAATAGGTGTTTGAAATGCAGGAATATAATTCGTATAGGAATTTTAGAGTTAGCAAGTAAGAGAGCCCCACAACTAGCATGTGAAGAACCGTAACTCTGAAGAACAACTCTACGAGCTTGATTAGTCCTCGAGCACGCACCACACACACGCTAGTGCTGCAGGAAATTTTTCCATTAACTGAGAGTGGATTTTCTTATTCCTCCAAAAGTTTCATGCCCGTTCCCATGTTCCAAACGCTATTACAGTGGAAAAAACTATAGGGACTGCATTCTCTATTTTTCCTATGATATTCCCGTGAACCAACTTACTGCTTAATAAATTATTTTAAGCGAATACCTTAAAGATCAACTTAAAATATAAGAGAGCATTACTGCAGCAGATACTAGAGCTTGTCTCTTATATTTCTTTAGGGATGGAACAGGATATTCGCTATGCGCTTATGCCGCTATGGTGCTATCGCCTAAAATGCTACTTTTTGTGTATACTCCATTTCCCTTGTAATATAGTATATTCTAGAAATTTTAGTATATATATTAAGGGAGCGTACAGAAGACATGTACCCTCACTTTATAGACACTATCATTAGCGTGATTAATGGAGATTGCTTGACTAATGACGTATCAATATATAATACCTACCAAATTTGTACGACTATATAAGGTAGAACTACTTTTGTTCCTGCCTATTGAAGTGACGCCTCCGAAGCCGATGTTGTCGCTCCGCAGTAGGAGGATTGTTGCGCAGCCTCTCTCGCGTATCCCTGTTTCGAAACGGGGAGAGGTGTTGGTGATGCGGCGGATGGGGTTCACCAATGAACAGTCGTTGCCCACCACGGCGAACAAGGAGGCATACAATCACGTCTTCTGCGACAACCCCACCGCCTCTCATCGGGAGGCAATGCAGCGGATCTTCCCGGAGCTGCTTGGAGAGGGGTCGAGACGCCGCGCTAGTCGTCGTGCCTGATTGGCAACGGGGCTTAAGTAGTTCCATTAGCGAGTAATAGTTTTTTGGTTCCCTTCTGCTAGGGTGGGCAGTTCTGTTTGTATAACAGTTTCCCCCCTAGGGCGTCATTGTGACACGTCGTTGTAAACCTAACTTCTTCTAGTCTTAATACAAAAGATGTGCAAACCTTTTGCGTATTCGAGGAAAAAAAAACTTTTGTTCCTTTGTTATATTTAAGTACATAATCAATGGTAGAATACATCATATTAGAGGATAACGGGAGTAGGAGATTGGATAGGATATTTAGAGGATATGCTAAGAGCAGAGATGTCTTTTGTCACGATTAAATCTAGCATTACTTGACACGTCCAGCCCTAAAAACAATATACACCTCATTTAATAGAAAGTTATTTTTTAAAACAAATTCAATAACTTGATATCTTCGAATACATTGGTTATAAAAATATATTGCACTATTAATCTATGATATATATTAAACATCATAAAATTATTATTTATTTCATATATTTAGTTAATAAAAATTAAAAAATACCTCCTTGGCATGCATTCCTTTAGAACAGAGGTCGTATATTAATCTTCGACGGCTTTCAGGATTTCTACAAGAATAAGATTTTTTTTTTAACTTTTGCTATCATATCCCAAAACCCCACCCACTTAGGGTTCCTTTGAATGTTGTAAATAGCCAATTATGACATTTTGGGCATCCTCATCTAAAGGCTATATAAATATAAGAGTGAAATGCATTGTGGGTCCAACTTTTTATCACTTATCACCTACTCCCTCCGTCCCTAAATAGATGTCATTCTCGCTTTCCGAAAAGTCAACGTTTTCAAAATACCAGCAATTATATATTAAAATATATAAATAATTATGCTAAGTAATTAGTATCATCGAAAAGATCTTTAAGTCTAGTTTTTAACAAATTTATTTGAAGACATAAATGATGCACGTATTTTCTACAAACTTAGTTAAAGTTGAGAAAGTTTGACCGGCACGTATCCCATAACGATCTTCTTTTTGGGACGGAGGGAGTAGGTCCATATACTTTTTTTCCGCTACTCTGGATCCATAAACTTTTCCTCACTTATCACTTAGGTCCAAATCAATCCACATTGGACTATATATATATATATATATATATATATATATATATATATATATATATATATATATATATATAATTTCATAAACCGGTAGAAATTTTAAAAATTTGCATAAAATCATAAGAAAAATCATAAAAAGTAAAATCCAATTTTGTTAGACTTCACATGAATAGATCTATGCAATAAATATATAATATGCCATATTTTAGTTTAAAGTTTCTGCTATATTGTAGGTCTATGTGTTTTTGTGTTTAATTCATAACTGTAGCTGTTGTGCTCCAATTATGGCGGAATTTTTATGATATATTATTTATTGTATGGTTGAGCTATGGTAAAAATTTCAGCTTTAGAAGAGCACATATAACTAAGTTATTGTTTATGTTTATTTAATAGTTAATAGATAGTTGGTGCATTGAAGCTGAGTCATACCTGGTCTAATGTAGCTAAATTTTTTATCATAGCTCATGCATACAACGAGAAGCATATCATAGAAATTTCATCATAATTGGAGGACAGGAGCTATAGTTATAAATTAAACACAAAACATATAGATCTACGGCTACAACAAAAACTTTAAATTAAATCATGTCATATTATATCTATTGTATAGATCTATTCATATAAAGTATAACAAAACTATATTTTTCTTTTTACGATTTTTCTATAATTTAATATATTTTTTCAAAGTTTCAACCTGTTTATGATTTTTTTAAAAAGAGCATGTGACGTTATCGACCTGATTTGGACCTAGGTGAGAAGTAGAGAAAACTTTATGGACCCGGATGAGCGAGAAAAAAGTACCTGGATCTGGTTGAGAAATGAGAAAAAGTTTAAGGACCCACATCACATTTCACTCTAAATATATAGTACTCCCACATTCCAAATTATAAGTCGCTTTAACTTTTTTGGTTTATCCATATTGTTATGTATCTAGACTGTCTAGATACATAGCAATATGGATGAATAAAAAAGTTAAAGCGACTTATAATTTGAAACGGGGAAGTAGGCTACAACAGATACTCCCTCCATTCTAAATTATAAGACATCCTAAGAATCCTGGAGAACCAAAGTATCTCGAGTTTGACTAAACTTATATAATAATATAACAATATTTATGATGTCAACTAAGTATTATTAAATTATTTATCAATTATATTTTCATAGTATGTCTACTTGATGTTATAAATTTTTATATATTTTTCTATAATTATTGGTCAAACTAGAGATGTTTTAACTCTCCAAATTTTTTGAAATGTCTTATAATTTGGGGTGGAGGTAGTACTACTTATTTTAGCGATTTTTTTTGAAAACATGAAATTTCCTAGCTAATTATGCATGAAAAACATCTAGATAAGATTTTTTTTCATGAAAACCAAAACTTAAATTTCATTAAGCTCTAGGAGAGCATTTTTTCATATCAACCAACATTTGTATTCATTTAATGCTCACTATTCAATAATTCACATAAATTGTATATATAGATTTTATAGGAACTAGTTTATTTTTACATAAAAAACACATGAAATAGAAAAATTAGACCTTAAGGACATATCATGTACCTTTTTAAAATCCATTTTTTTTAAGAATCTAAAACGGGGCAGTAGTATCTTAGGATTCTAGGATATAAATGTACTGACAAGTTGCTTGTGACTAGCCTGACCTATGAACATTGCCGCTACTCACACGAGAGGCTACGTACTCCGTTAGTTAAAAAAAAACAATACTCATTTTTTTAGGACTTAAATGGTTTGACGTTTGATTGAAATAATAAAAAAACATTTATATAAAAAATAAAGGCTAATAAATTAATTATGGAATATATGTTTATAGTAAATTTAGTTGGACTTATAAACCTTAATATTATTTAATAAAAATTTGGTTAAATTTAAGCTCGTTTGACTTCTATAATTTATATACTTGCATTCGTTTAGAATGGACGGAGGGAGTGTATTGCATTATCTGCTTGGATTATGAGAAGTACTTCACTGTACCTACCAACCACACATGTCGATTCAGGCGTTGGCCTCTTTGTTTTGTCATTTGCACTAGTCCAACTGACGAACTGGCAGAGGTTTCAGGATAGACATGGCTGCCGCCTTTGCCGTCATCTCTCTCCTGCTGTCGGTCTGCGTCCATGGCGCGCCTCCCGTTCTCGGCTTCACAAGGAGTGACTTTCCTGAAGATTTCGTCTTCGGATCCGCTACCTCGGCTTATCAGGTAACGGATGATCCCGTCCCGTGCATGGATTCATGGGGCCTTCTTGCGTGCTCATCGTAGGCGATTAAATTTTTTATTTACTTTGAAATAAATTGCTGCTGCAGTATGAGGGTGCTGCTGCTGAGGATGGTAGGAGCCCAAGCATCTGGGACACCTTCACTTACGCAGGTTCGCACGTCACTCGTTTGTTGAATTTCTCCCACAGAAGATACTACTGACAGTGATTCATGCATGTTTAATAACGCATTGATTTAGTTACCGTGCAGCCTGAGTGCCTGACTGGAGTTTTACTGCCACTCTTTTTTCATCCTTGATAACAGGGAGCATGCCGGACAAAAGCAATGGTGATATAGCCGCCGACGGGTACAACAGGTACAAGGTGAAAACCTCTGGCTGCTATCGAGCTGCTCGTTTCTTTTACTATGCCTACCAACTAACCTTTTGTCTGATCTAAATATAAAAATTGATGTCCTTAATCTAGACAAATAGTTTGCTGCATTGAAGTACTATTACTGCTTGCTGATTGTTTCAGCATACGGAAAGGAGCATTCTTGATTTGTTTCTTGCTTTGACCTCAACCATCTAATGTTTCAGGACGATGTTAAGCTCATAATTGACACTAACCTGGAGGCATATAGATTCTCCATCTCCTGGTCCAGGCTTATACCAAGTATAACCATTTTTTCTGCAGATACTTTATCATGTACGAAGCAACAAATTTCTAGGATCTTCGATTAAATTTTCTTAAATTAAATACACAGATGGAAGAGGTGCTATTAATCCAAAAGGGATAGAGTACTGTAACAATCTCATAGACGAGCTAGCTAGACACGGTATGCCTATTGCAAATAAATTTTGAATGGCATTTATATCCGGTAACTATATGAACATAAGCAATATCAGTAACTATTGGGTTATTCAGGTGTCCAAGTCCATGTTATGATTTACCAGCTGGATCTCCCTCAGATCCTGGAAGACGAGTATGGTGGATGGTTAAGCCCAAAGATTGTGTAAGATCATGTAACTTTTGCTGTTAGTGAATGATATTTTTCCCAAAATGAACTTATCTTGATCATCCATGCTACCACAAAAACGCAGGGAGGATTTCACGGCATATGCAGATGTGTGCTTCAGGGAGTTTGGTGACCGAGTTTCACACTGGACCACTCTGGATGAAGTTAATGTGGCTGCAGTTGGGTCCTATGATAATGCACAAATTGCACCCGGAAGATGTTCTGATCCATTTGGAACAAAAAAATGTACAGTGGGGAACTCAAGTGTGGAACCATATATAGCAGCTCATAACATGCTACTGGCACATGCATCAGCTACCAGACTGTACAGAGAAAAATACCAAGTGAGTAATCTTGTACCTGAAAACATCACAGGTGTCTTAACATTACTCTAGTATTGTTTCTTTTTTCTCGAACACGCACGAGAGCTGAGCATCATTGCATTAGAAGAAGAAATGCACATAGTGTACAAACACACCCACGCAGACTTGTAAAATCAGAATCTTATATCGTGGCATCTGAAATTGATCCTTATAATAGATCTTACATTTGAACACGTTTTGCTCATGAGCCAAGGCATCAGATTCTCTTCTAACTACACCAACAACATTCCCTTTGGTTTCTTAAAATGTTTATATCAGTCATATATTTACACAAGCATAAAATGACTGACTCGTAGGCTTTACAAAAAGGAGTTGTTGGCATAACTATATATACAATGTGGGCATACCCACTAACAAACTCCACTGCTGATTTAGAAGCAACTCAAAGATTTTTGGACTTCTATTTCGGCTGGTATCTTTTTAACTCTTGCTGCATGACAAATGTGGAACATTTACAGAGATAACTAACAACAAGATGTATCAACTGTAGGATACTAGAACCATTGGTGTTTGGAGATTATCCAAGTGTAATGAAGAAGAATGTTGGTTCTCGCCTTCTGTCATTCAGAAAAGTTCAATCTGAAGCCATTCGTGGCACTCTTGATTTCATTGGAATAAACCACTATGTCTCTGTCTATGTGAATGACCACCCTTTAGAAAAAGGCAACCGTGACTTCGTACTGGACATTGCTGCTGACTATAGAGGTAAAACAATTTGTCACTCGATACAGGATTATTCTTTTAGTGCATGCAATTCTTTAGATACATCCCTGGGGCTTTTGATTCATTTGTACTCACATACATAATGGCCTATGAAAATTCAACCAGGTATCACATGGACCAAATTTGCTGATGCTTCTGAAACATATTCACAGTGTTGTGAAACCTACAAGCTAAATGTTGCATCTAACAAAAGAATTATTTGAAGCAGGTTCGAGAACGGATCCGCCAATAGGTCAGGTAAGGTTTTTCATCAACAATTTTTCAGAAATGCTGATGACTTGAGACTTTTCAGACATTAAGCTGCGCAATTAGAAATTCCTGTCTAACATGGGAAGTTAGTTAAAACATGGTCTCTTATTTGAGTGAGTAATATTTGGAATTTTCAATGCTGTGACAAATACAACCTTTTCATTTTACTGCAGCATGTCCCAACATCTATTCCTCCTGATCCCAGAGGATTGCAACTTTTGGTAGAGTACCTGAGTGAAGCCTATGGGAACCTTCCCATTTATATCCAAGAGACAGGAAAGTCTATTTCCCAGCTGCAGGCCTCAAAATTATAGTTCAGATAGTCCTAGTCTTTTTTTTGAAACAATAGTTCAGATAGTCTTAAGAAGTACCTCTAAATGACTATACAGATATATGTTTCCGAAAATAAAAAATGACCATTCAGACATCAATGCGTTCTATATACCTATCTTCCTGGAACATATACTTTGTCTAGTAAAAAGTACTTGATGTTTTTTCTTACTTTCATGATCTTCAATGGCCACTTTGAACACTATCATCTATTTTTAAATATATTTATAATATAACAAAGTTATGAGGCTATGAAAGTGCCTTTCAAGACATATCTGTGTTATTTATTATGATTTTTATGTTTTCAATCTAGTATGTCAAAGATTATTGACAGATAAGTTTTTTAAAAAAGATCACATCTTGTTCAAAATATCAATATTTATGATCAGAGATAGCATTCGATTTACACTTTCTTCCCTCTCCTTTCTCTCTTCAGGTTATATAACCAGAAACGGCAGCCTCCATGATACTGACAGGGCTAATTTCATGAAGAACCACATAAGCAGCACATTGACTGCTCTAAGGTGAGAGAGATCAGATCACAAAGAGGGTTTTATGGTTCCTATAAAGGTACCAAAATTATAACTCGATTAACAGCTTGCCAAGGACGGTAAAAAAGGCACAATAGCAGAGCTCAGCAATGTGTATCAGGCAGTCGACAGCTTTTCACTAATTGTTTTTTTTTCAGGAAAAACTATTTTTCACAGAGATTTATCATCATCCTGTTTTGACGTGCAGGAATGGGGCCAACGTGAAAGGCTACTTCGCGTGGTCCTTCCTGGACGTCTTCGAGTACGTGACAGGGTTCATGTCGCAATATGGCCTGTACCGTGTTGATTTCGAGGACGAGGCGCTACCAAGGCAAGCAAGGCTATCTGCTCGCTGGTACTCTAAATTCCTCAAGAAGTCAAGAACAATGGAATCCATGTAGAGGATAAGCTCGACGATGCGGGGTCACACGTTGAGCAATAAGTTTTTTACAACGATACATTGATTTGTACATCCTCTAGCGAGACTACGGAGTACTGTGCATTGCAATAGAAGAACACTTAAAAAAACAAATTCCATCAAAACCTTTGTATAGAACTCCAATTAAAACCTTTATGTGCGATCAAGAAGTGGAAACTTTGGACCACATCATTCTCGGTTGCTGCTTCAGCCGCTTTTTGTGGCAGCTTTGGATCGCCATGCTGCACCTCCAGGACATGTTTGTGGTTCGGGAAGAGCAGATCATGCAATGGTGGCTGTCAGCAAGGAAAGGGGTCCCCAAGCCGCTGCGGAGGGGGTTCGACTCACTCTTCTTCCTCATTGGTTGGATGCTATGGAAGGAGCGAAACGAAAGGACTTTCCACCGGAACGTGTTGCTACCTGCGCAACTGACCTTGAAGATGCAGGAGGAGGCTTTGGCGTGGTGTGTTGCGGGGTTCAGGCAGCTGGCGAGTCTGCTCGCTTTGGCTTGACTGTGGCTTGAGCCTGTAGTTGCTTTCGTTTAATCCGATGTAGCCTTTGGTCTGGACTAGGGTGCTAGGGTGCTGCTTGTGTTCTAGTTCGTCTCGTTTTGGTAACGCCCGATTGCCGAGTTGCTGTTTGTTCCTTGTGGGTGTTAAAACTCTATTCTCCTTAATGAAATACATGCCTAGGCATGTTCTAAAAAAAAGTAAATCCTTAGACACTAGTACCACAATATATAATGTACACGGTCCTGCCGGAATAAGAGGTAAGTGAGTGCGAGGGGGGCTAAGCGAAATGGCGTCGTGCTGCTCTTCCCTGTTGATTAGGCCTGTAGAGGCGTCAAGGTCGTGCCGTGGTCGCCGGCGTCATGGCCCTTCCTGTAGGGCATGGCCATCGCCCTGTTTTTGACTGGGCAGTGGAGAGGTCCGTCCCATCCTTTTGACCCCGTGTGAGAGGGGCACAGTAAAGGTCGAGGCGGAGACGTCGCAAGTACGTGGCACAGTGGCGGGGCTTCGCCCACTGTGTTGTGCGTGCGCCGTGCTTCGGTATGGCAGACAACATGGCCACCCCGTAAGGGAGCCATGTAGGCCTTTTCCCATACCGGAGTGGTTGAAGGGGGATAGATAGCTTCCCCTGTTCCTCCGTACCATGTTCCTTCCGCGAGAAGCCTCCCTCGAGGCGGGGTCGGTGGATACGACCAACGACGGAGCGGGGTCGAGCGCCCTAGGCGCGTCGGGCGGGGCGGTCATTCTGACCTTCGGAGGCCGGAGAGGACTAGCCTTGATGATGGTGCGGTGAGTCCGGCCCCTCGGGAGGTTGGGTAGGTTGTCGCTGCGGGTGGGGCTACTGTTCTAACCCTCAGAGGGCCGGGCGCCACTGTAGCGAGCTTCGTGTCCCTCAGGGGGTCGGACGAGGCGGACGCCTTGGTGGTTGAGACGGCGAGGAGCGTTGTTCGAGGTTGGATCCTCGGCCCAACTAGGCATGATGTGTTGTGTTGGCCTGATGATTTATTTGAGCCTTTGGTCTATCTGAGGATGTGGCCTTTCATGGTACCCTAGTACATTTGGCCCCCGACACCTAGTCATAATTAGCTATACTAAATCATTTCGTGACTAAGTTAAATAGTTATATGGGGGAGCATCTCCAACGACTTGGAAAAATTGACTTGTCAAATCTTTTAATTTAGCAAGTTGCAAAATTATTTGACAAGTAGAAAATATTCCTCTCTCCAACAATTTGCTATTTCAACTTGCCAAACTCAAAAAAAAAAAAAAAGCCCACCAGCTATCCCAGGCTGGGGAACCGCGTCCAGCAGGCCGTTTATCCGCGAACATGAACCAGAGTACCGCGACGACGAGACGGCGCGCAGCGCGTGCCGCAACCTGCACGGCCACGCGCTGCGGGGCCGCGAGCTCCGCGTCGGCCTCGCGGGCCGGGCAGGCCGCCGCGGCACCTGTGACGAGCACGAGCCCGTCGGCCTCGAGGACGCCGTCCACGCCGCGTCGCTCGTCGCCGGGACACCGCTCGACTCCGTCACGCGGTTCCTGGCGGCGCGGTCGGTGCGTGAGCTACGGGAGATGGTGGGCGTGCTGGAGGGACACGGCCCCGACTCCCTCAGGCTACTCCAGGAGCAGCTCCCAGGGCTGACCGCCGCCGTGGAGCTGGCGCGTCACCTGATCGACATGGCGGCCACGGATGCCGCCGCGGAGGCGACCAGGAACAAGAAGCGGGCTGGCGTGGAGGGTTCCGGCACCGACGACGGCGATCACCGCACCAAGCTCAGGAAGCCAGCGGTACTCCACGAAGGTTCATCCCCGAGCTCGAGCGCCGTCCGCGTCCAGCAGGCCGTCGCTGTCCGCGTCCGCCGCCGTCCGCGTCCACGTCCAGCAGGGGATCCGCGCCACCGCCTTGGGGCCGGCCGGGGCGGAGGCAGCTCGCCGTGGAGGCTGCCCTGCGCTCGGTGCGGGGCGGAGGCAGTCGCGGCCGAGGCGTGCGCTCGGCGAGGCCGCAGGCGGTCGGGGCGGCGGAGCAAGCCAGCAGCAGGCGCACGGCGGAGCGGCCGCGCGACGGCATCATGACGGACGGCGCACGGCGGGACGACCAGCAGCAGGCGCACGGCGCGGGACGAGGCCGACAAATCGCGAAAGCAAGTCCGCTAGGCGCGCGGAAATATACACCCACCGAGGCGGGGCAACTTGATAATATAATAGTAAGTTGGTTTGAGGAGTTTTTGGAGAGGGAATTTTATGATTTTGTCAAATTTATAAGGATGATTTTGTCAAATTTATAAAAAGAGCATCTCCAACAATTTATTATTTTTCACTTGCCAAATATTATGTTTTAGCAAGTTGCTATAATAATTTACCAAGTTGGAAAGAAGTCATCTCCAACAATTTGATATTTCTCACTTGCCAAATAAAAAAAGAAAATTAAAAAGGAAGGAAACTTCCACGCTCGCGCGGGAAACTGAGTGGAGGATTCGCGGGCGAGGGGATGGCAAGCCGATGCTCGCTCATAAAAATAGGCGCGCGGCTCCGTCTTTTGGCAAGCATGTAGAATTGGCAAGTCCAATTGGCAAACTGTTGGAGATTGTTTTTTTATTGATTTGTTAAATTTTAAAGGACGGTAAAGTGATTTAGCAAACTGTTGCTCAAATTATTTTAAAGAGTTGTCGAAGATGCTCACGTCATTTAAATATTATAGTGCAGATCATTGAAAAAGCTATAGCAGACTATTTGCAATAATGAGTTTTTTGGAACATAGAAAATTCATATAAATTGTATATATATAGATTTCATAGGAACTAGTTTATTTTCACATAAAAAACACATGAAACACAAAAATTAGGCCTTAAGAACATATCGTGTACCTTTTAAAATCGATTTTTTAAGAATCTAAAACGGGGCAGTAGTATCTTAGGATTCTAGGATATAAATGTACTGACAAGTGACAAGTTGCTTGTGACTAAACCTGACCTGTGAACATTGCCGCTACTCACACAAGAGGCGACGTACTCCGTTAGTTAAAAAAAAACAATTCTCATTTTTTTAGGACTTAAATGGTTTGACGTTTGATTGAAAATTATAAAAAACACATTTATATAAAAAATAAAGACTAATAAATTAATTATGGAATACATGTTTATAGTAAATTTAGTTGGAGTTATAAACCTTAATATTATTTAATAAAAATTTGGTTAAATTTAAGCTCGTTTGACTCAGGGTTTTCCAAACCGGTCGGTACGGACCGGTTTGAATTCAAATTTCAAAAAAAAAAAAATCAAAAATGCTGAAAAAATTCCTAAAAATAGTTCATGATTTATAGAGTCGAATGGTGTACAAATTTTTCAAATTGGAGTTCGTTTGCTATTTATTTTGACGTGTACAAGTTTGAAAAAAAAAGAAAAAGAATTTTTTTCTATTTTTTTCCAAACTTGTACGCGTCAAAATAAATAGCAAACGAACTCCAATTTGAAAAAAAATTGCACCATTCGACTCTACAAATCATGAACTATTTTTAGGAATTTTTTCAGCATTTTCAATTTTTTTTTCAAATTTGAAATTTGGTTTGGGGCGGTTTGGGGCGATACCGTCGGTAACCGGCCCAAACCGGTCGGTAACCGGCCCTAACCGACCGGTTACCGGTCCCAAACCGTTTGAACTACGCCGTTTGAATTCAAAATCCAAACCGTTCGGTTTGGACCGGTAACCGGTCAAACCGGTCGGTAACCGTCCAACCGCCGGGGACTGGTTACCGGCGAGCGGTCGGTTTTGAAAACCCTGGTTTGACTTCTATAAATTATATACTTGCATTCTTTTAGAATGGACGGAGGGAGTGTGTTGCATTATCCGCTGGGATTATGAGAAGTACTTCACTGTACCTACCAACCACACATGCCGATTCTCGAGATTTCTCAGAAGAATGAAGACAGGCGTTGCCCTCTTTGTTTTGTCATTTGCAATTTTGCACTAGTCCAACTGACGAACTGCAGTCTGCAGAGGTTTCAGGATAGACATGGCTGCCACCTTTGCCGTCATCTCTCTCCTGCTGTCGGTCTGCGTCCATGGCGCGCCTCCCGTTCTTGGCTTCACAAGGAGCGACTTCCCTGAAGATTTCGTCTTCGGATCCGCTACCTCGGCTTATCAGGTAATGGATGATCCCGTCCCGTGCATGGATTCATGGGGCCTTCTTGCGTGCTCATCGTATAGGCGACTAAATTTTTTACTCACTTTGAAATATATTGCTGCTGCAGTATGAGGGTGCTGCTGCAGAGGATGGTAGGAGCCCAAGCATCTGGGACACCTTCACTCACGCAGGTTCGCACGTCACTCTCGTTAGTTGGATTTCTCCCACAGAAGATACCAGTGATACTGACAGTGATTCATGCATGTTTAATAACGCATTGATTTAGTTACCGTGCAGCCTGAGTGCCTGACTGGAGTATGCCACTCTTTTTTCATCCTTGATAACAGGGAGCATGCCGGACAAAAGCAATGGTGATATAGCCGCCGACGGGTACAACAGGTACAAGGTGAAAACCTCTGGTCGAGCTGCTCGTTTCTTTTACTATGCCTACCAACTAACCTTTTGTCTGATCTAAATATAAAAATTGCTCCTTAATCTAGACAAATAGTTTGTTGCATTGAAGTACTGTTACTGCTCGCTAATTGTTTCAGCATACGGAAAGGATCATTCTTGATTTGTTTCTTGCTTTGACCTCAACCATCTAATGTTTCAGGACGATGTTAAGCTCATAATTGACACTAACCTGGAGGCATATAGATTCTCCATCTCCTGGTCCAGGCTTATACCAAGTATAACCATTTTTTGTGCAGATACTTTATCATGTACGAAGCAACAGATTTCTAGGATCTTGGATTAAATTTTCTTAAATTAAATACACAGATGGAAGAGGTGCTATTAATCCAAAAGGGTTAGAGTACTATAACAATCTCATAGACGAGCTAGCTAGACACGGTATGCCTATTGCAAATAAATTTTGAATGGTATTTATATCCGATAACTGTATGAACATAAGCAATATCAGTAACTATTGGGCTATTCAGGTGTCCAAGTCCATGTTATGATTTACCAGTTGGATCTCCCTCAGATCCTGGAAGACGAGTATGGTGGATGGTTAAGCCCAAAGATTGTGTAAGATCCCTTAACTTTTGCTGTTAGTGAATGATATTTTTCCCAAAATGAACTTATCTTGATCATCCATTCTACCACAAAATGCAGGGGGGATTTTACGGCATATGCAGATGTGTGCTTCAGGGAGTTTGGTGACCGGGTTTCACACTGGACCACTCTGGATGAAGTCAATGTGGCTGCAGTTGGGTCCTATGATAATGGACAAATTGCACCGGGAAGATGTTCTGATCCATTTGGATCAAAAAAATGTACAGTGGGGAACTCAAGTGTGGAACCATATATAGCAGCTCATAACATGCTACTGGCACATGCATCAGCTACCAGACTGTACAGAGAAAAATACCAAGTGAGTAATCTTGTACCTGAAAACATCACAGGTGTCTTAACATTACTCTAGTATTGTTTCTTTTTTTCTCGAACACGCACGAGAGCTGAGCATCATTGCATTAGAAGAAGAAATGCACATAGTGTACAAACACACCCACACACATACTTGTAAAATCAGAATCTTATATGGTGACATCTGAAATTGATCCTTATAATAGATCTTACATTTGAACACGTTTTGCTCATGAGCCAAGCCATCAGTTTCTCTTCTAATTACACCAACAACATTCCCTTTGGTTTCTTAAAATGTTTATATCAGTCATATATTTACACAAGCATAAAATGACTGACTTGTAGGCTTTACAAAAAGGAGTTGTTGGCATAAATATATATACATTGTGGGCATACCCACTAACAAACTCCACTGCCGATTTAGAAGCAACTCAAAGATTTCTGGACTTCTATTTCGGCTGGTATCTTTTTAACTCTTGTTGCATCACAAATGTGGAACATTTACAGAGATAACTAAAAACAAGATGTATCGATTGTAGGATACTAGAACCATTGGTGTTTGGAGATTATCCAAGCGTAATGAAGAAGAATGTTGGTTCTCGCCTTCCGTCATTCAGAAAAGTTCAATCTGAAGCCATTCGTGGCACTCTTGATTTCATTGGAATAAACCACTATGTCTCTGTCTATGTGAATGACCACCCTTTAGAAAAAGGCAACCGTGACTTCGTACTGGACATTGCTGCTGACTATAGAGGTAAAACAATTTGTCACTCGATACAGGATTATTCTTTTAGTGCTTGCAATTCTTTAGATACATCCCTGGGACTTTTGATTCATTTATCTAGTGTCACATACACAATGGCCTACGAAAATTCAACATGGTATCACATGGACCAAATAATTTACTGATGCTTCTGAAACATATTCGCAATGTTATGAAACCTACAAGCTAAATGCTGCATCTAACAAAAGGATTATTTGAAGCAGGTTCGAGAACGGATCCGCCAATCGGTCAGGTAAGGTTTTTCATCAACAATTTTTCAGAAATGCTGATGACTTGAGACTTTTCAGACATTAAGCTGCACAATTAGGAATTCCTGTCTAACATGGGAAGTTAGATAAAACATGGTCTCTTATTTGAGTGAGTAATATTTGGAATTTTTCAATGCTGTGACAGATACAACCATTTCATTTTACTGCAGCATGTCCCAACATCTATTCCTCCAGATCCCAGAGGATTGCAACTTTTGGTAGAGTACCTGAGTGAAGCCTATGGGAACCTTCCGATTTATATCCAAGAGACAGGAAAGTCTATTTCCCAGCTGCAGGCCTCAAAATTCTAGTTCAGATAGTCCTAGTCTTTTTTTTTTAAACAATAGTTCAGATAGTATTAAGAAGTACCTCTAAATGACTATACAAATATCTGTTTCCGAAAATAAAAAATGACTATTCAGACATCAATGCGTTCTATATACCTATCTTTCTGGAACATATACTTTGTCAGGTAAAAAGTACTTGATGTTTTCTTACTTTTCATGATCTTCAATGGCCACTTTGACCACTATCATCTATTTTTAAATATATTTATAATATAACAAAGCCATGAGGCTATGAAAGTGCCTTTCAAAACATATCTATGTTATTTATTATGATTTTAATGTTTTCAATCTAGTATGTCAAAATTTATTGACAGTTAAGTTTTAAAAAAATTTGATCACATCTTGTTGAAAACATCAATATTTATGATCAGAGATAGCATTCGATTTATACTTTCTTCCCTCTCTTTTCTCTCTTCAGGTTATATAACCAGAAACGGTAGCCTCCATGATACTGACAGGGTTGATTTTATGAAGAACCACATAAACAGCATATTGACTACTCTAAGGTGAGAGAGATCAGATCGCAAAGAGGGTTTTATGGTTCCTATAAAGATACCAAAATTATCACTCGATTAACAGCTTTCCAAGGACGATAAAAAAGGCACAATAGCAGAACTCACCAATGTGTATGAGGCAGTCGACAGCTTTTCACTAAGGGGCCGTTTGGATCACTTCATTTGGAGGAATTGATATCGACCTTAATAAATTAAGCTATTTGGCTTGGAATTTGACATTCCACCACTTTTCTAAGTCCATAATTAAGCCTATCTTAAATTCATAGGGTGAGAGATGGAAATTGATTCTATAGATCATCATTTCATAATTCTATTTGCAACTTATAATATGTTGTTCAAACTCTTTTTCCTATGATAGAAATACAATAATTAAGTATGTCTCTCATATACTGAACAATAATATACAATTATAATCCATATTGTCAGTGTTATGACCCAGGGGGTCAAGACCACCAACTAGTAAATTTGTATATTGTGTGCTCCCTCTCCCAGATGTGATGCAAGAAGAACACAAGATTTATCCTGGTTCGGGCAAAGAAGGCCCTACGTCCAACGGGGGAGGATGGATTGTATTATCTTGCACCGAAGTGCTCGTACAGGGGGTACAAGCAGGTTTACACAGGGGTGCTCAGAGTGAGCTGAAGCCTAGGACTAGTAAGGTTATCCTAGGTGAGCAGGTAGATTGCTTGAGATGTTGATCAAGCAAGCAGGGTGGGTGTCGTGTGAGCAGATGACTTGTTGCCGGATGCCAATGTGCCCTGCGATTTGGTTCGATTCGACTCGATTCGATTGGGATTTGCTTCGCTTCGCCTCGCCCCCATACGATTGCCCTCCCTACTATCCCAGGGTCCCCTTTTATAGACCAAGGGGAGGCCTGAGAGTACAGAGGTCCTAAACTGTAGCGGCATGGGAGGCGTGTCCATGGAGCCATGCTTACGATGGGACGTCGATCGCTGTAGCGGCGTGGCCTTCCCGTCCTTCTGGTGCTTCAGGACATGGTGATGGCGGACTGGATGCTGCCGCACGTCATGGCGTGGTACCATCGATCTCCTGTAGACGGGTACGGGCTCCACAGTTGAAGCGGGACGGAGCGGATAGGACGGGTCCCATGCTGGAGTGGTTGGAGGTGGCAGTCGACCCCCGGGTTGAGGAGTATTGAGGCCTGTGGGACCCTGACTCATCCCTGGAAACGCGGTCAAGGGCTTGTCCCATTTAAGACTCGAGGGGGTGCCTTTGACCTCCGTACTTGAGGCGTGGCCACAGTGGTTATACGATCAACGGAGAGTCGGGGCATGGGCGGCGAACTGATGGATTTGACCGTGGTAGTGGGCACCCATGGCGTTAGGCGGGAGCAAGTAAGCACATTGGATTCTCTTTACCCCATACTGGGAGTAGGTGAGCTGATCGAGCCTCCTGCTCGCGGGTCGTTCGTTCGACCCCCTGTCCGTCATTCGAGGGGTCGAGGCGGAGGGGTCGTTCGTTCGACCCCTGTCCGTCAATCGGGGTCGAGGGGTTGAGGTCGAGGGGGATTCGATCGACCCCTCTTCCGTCATTTGGGGGTTAAGGCGAGGCGGAGGGGTCGTTCGTTCGACCCCTGTCCGTCAGTTGAGGTCGAGGCGGAGGGGTCGTTCGTTCGACCCCTGTCCGTCTGCTGAGGTCGACGCGGAGGGGTGTCCTGCCTACTAATTTTCCAGTAATGGGCCGACCCACGACTGGTCACTGTTGTTGGTGAGGTAAGCCTTCGTTTGATGGGTGTTCTCCCATCGATTGGGCGGCTGATCCGATTCTGCCTAAAAAATGGTTGCTATGTTAAGCATTAGATTATCGCAGGTTAGGGTATCCCTTACCTTTGTACCCGACAGTAGCCCCCGAGCCTCTATGCGGATAAGAAGAATCCGCATAGGGGCTTTTGCCATTGATCTGCAGAGTTAGTAAGAGGTTCGATTCTCCACGGGGTGCGCGCGAGCACACCCCTCAGGGGTAGCCCCGAGGCCCCAGAGGAGTGATTAAGAACTCCTCTGGGGGCTTTGATGTGTGTTTTATCGAGGGGATTAATATTAACTGGAGTCATAACGCCCTATCGAGGGGTCAATTATGTTCGCCAGGCTACGAGCGTTTCACTTCCTTGAGAAGGGGGTGCTTGAGGGCGGCTGTCGAAACCCTTTCGAGGGCCAGCCTTCGCTCCCTTGAGGGTTAAACTGGAGTCATAGTGCCCTATCGAGGGGTCAACTCTGTCTGCCAGGCTACGAGTGTTTTCGACCCTCTTTCGTCGAGGGGTGTCGTGCGTAGTCTAGCCCTCGAGCCTCGTGTGGCTGGGCTTTCACTACCTCCTAGCGTCCCTCCCACGGATCCTTGCGCTCGGATTGTGGGGCGAAGAGTATCGTGCTATTCTCGTTAGGACGAGCCTCGAAGTCCTATGTGAGCTGGTAACGGGTAGAAATCCAAGTGAGAACTCGTGCCCCGTCCGATAGGGGTCGATAGAAGCCCTGAGGCGTTCTCATTAAGCAAGACCGCGTGGATTACCTAGGTGCCAACTCCGTTCGATGGGAGTTGGTGGCTCGATGCATCCCGTCGTAGGGATCCTTGGGTATTCCCTGGTTATGCCTTGGATATGTCCCGAGGGGCCTCGAGAGTTCGTTCTCGAGCTAGGGGCTCGCGCCGCCCCCCTGGGTCATCCCTGACTCGAGTACTCGAGGGCGGCTGTCGAACCCTGTTCGTGGGGCCAACCTTCGCCCCCTCGAGATTTGGGGGTGGACCGGAGTCCATAACTCTGGGTCCTCCCTGACCTCAGGTACTCGAGGGCGGCTGTCGAACCCTGTTCGAGGGCCAGCCTTCGCTCCCTCGAGATTTTGACGGACGGGTCGACGTCCGTTGCTTACCTTCGAAGATAACACCCACTGTTGTACGTTATCCGCCGTAGGCACGCCTTTTTAGGAGATGTCCGTTCGACTGCAGCCATAGCAGGCGCAGGGTGCGGCGAGGAGTACGGCGGGGAGCCCGATGACGCGACGGGTGCGCCTTATTTTATGGAACACGAGGGGGGCGGTCGGTGGGCGCATTAAATGCAGAGATTTACCTGCCTTTTCGTTGGATCTGCCCGTTGGGCTTCCGGTTATAAATACTAGGGGTGGGGAGTCGGCTCCCTCACGCTTGCCATTGCCTTCACTGCCTCCTTCTTCTCGCCATTGCCTTCGTCGCCCACTGAGCCGGATCTCTGCGTGCGCGAGAGTAGGGAGAGGAGAGATTGGCAACATACCTTCCACCCCCTCATCTGAGCGCATCCGCTTCCCTGCTCCCATGGCCAGCTACAGCTTGCGCGGCCCTGACGCCTGGCTTCCATCGTCGGTTACCGTGGGGCGTTTGAGAGATTTGGTGGAGAGCGGCCTCCTCCGGCCTATCACCTCCGAGGACCAGCCGGAGTGGATAGTGCCGCCGAGGGAGGATCGTGAACCCAACCCGCCGGAGGGTTACGTGGTCAGCTTTGAAGTTTTCCACCTGGCGGGGCTGGCCCCCCCCCCAACCGCCTTCTACGTGGGATCCTCCACCACTACGGCGTGGAGCTCCAACACCTCCCCCCCAACAGCATCTGTCACGCGGCAGTCTTCACTGCCGTGTGCGAAGGATACCTGGGGATGGAGCCGCAATGGGAGTTGTGGATCCACCTGTTCGAGGCGGACCTGTTCCACGCCTCGGCCGGGAGCGGTAGCCGTAGGATGGTCAGGGCAGGGTGCTACAGTATCTCCCTCAAGAGGGCGGAGTACTGGATCTCGGCCAAGCTCACGTCGAGCCACTCAGGATGGCACTCCGGGTGGTTCTATCTGAGAAACGACGACGACATGTTCCCCGCCTACACTGGGAGGACAATCGACTCGAGGCCCGACCACTGGAGGTACGACGTCGAGCAGAAGAAGCAGAAGCATCTCGACCACCTGTTTGAGGTGATTGTGTGTCTGAAGAAAGCGGGGCTTACGGCGACCATCGTGGCGTCGGCGTTTCATCAGCGGCGAGTCGTACCGCTGATGGTCTGCCCACTACGCCTCGACAAGATACGCCCGGGGGCGGACCTCACGGGGTGCCGCCTCATGGGGGACGAACTGCCCTTCGAGAGGGTGGTCCGCCGAGTGCGCGCCTCCTTTGCCGGCGCGTTCGAGGTGGAGAACGTCGCCAGCGTCCCCATGGTGCCGGACCAGGGCCACGTCCAGCTGGTACGACATCTCTTCTCTGTCAATGCCCCCTTGTTTGTCTTGTTCGTCCCCTTTTGCCTGTTTTCTGACCACGCCTCGCGTTCCTCAGGGGAACGTCGTTTACCGGAAGTCGCTGCCGCCGGTGAAGGAGGAGCGGAACGACTCCCAGGTGAGACGCTTTCAGGCCGAGCAGGACAAAAAGAACAAGGATAAGGTCAAGAAGGATAAGGGCAGAAGGGCCCGAGAGAAAGAGGAACGTGAGCAACGCTGGTCGCGGCAAAGGCAGGCCAACCTCCTCGAGGAGGAGTCCCCCTCGGAGGAGGATGAGGACGAGGAGACAAGTAGTGGCGAGGTTGTTGGCGGCATGGCATAGTGGTGTAGGGTTGTGACCATTACTTTGGTCCTGACGGATATTGTTCTTTGTGCAGGAAGAGGAGCCAGAGCAGGAGGAGCAGGTCGAGCCGCGCAAAGGGCTCGAGGGAGACAGAGCGACGCCCGGGCGCCAAGGGTCAACGTCGAGGTCGGTCCCGACTGCCCGGATCAAGCCGGGGAGCAAGCGCCCTGCAGCCTCTCAGGGCGAGGGGGTGCGGCGAACGCGCAGTCGCTCATCGTAGTCCCCGTCGAGGGGTGGGTTGAGCACGCCGCCGGTGCCTGCTCAGTCAAGTGCGCGGGCCTCGAGCCCGTCGACCCAGGAGGAGACCGGGACGGCGACGACGAAGACGTCGTCGGCCCCTGCCAAGGTCACGGCGTCGGGAGCAGCCTCAGCCCCCGGTGGAGGAAAAAGCGGCTCCCGGGGTGCCGGCCTGAAGCCCCCGAGCGGTTCGAGGTCCGCTGGCCGAACCCCCCTGATCCCGATGGGGTAAGTTCTTTTCCTTCTGGTCCTGAACTCCCTTCTACTTTGGTTGCAACTCGCGCTAATCGCAACACATGCGTTCCTTTTTCAGGGTGAACCGCTCGTTGGAGGCCGCGTCCCCCACCCCGACCAAGAGGCTGAAGGTGGGAGCTACGGCTAAGATGGCGGCCGGAGCCAGCCCCGCTGCCCCGTCCCCCTCGACCCTCGCCCCAGAGGTGGCGTGGGCGGCCAAGGCGCGGGAGGCGATGGAGCGCGGGAATGCGCAGTCGGCCGCCGAGCGGGCTCGAGCGGAGGAAGAGGCAGGTCGACCCGCCTCATCGTCAGGGTCTGCCGGAGTGGCGGTCGAGGCCGTGCTCACCACCCTGTCGGAGGGGGGTGCGCCAGCAGCCTCAGAAAGCGTGGAGCCGGTGTCGATGACGGCTGTGGCGGAGAGGGTTGAGCCCCAAGCCGTCATAGAGATGGAGGTGGTCGACTTGACCTCTGCTGGCGATGAAGAGACGCTGGAGCGCCCGACGCCGATGCGGTGGCCCGAGAACCTTGCGTCGTGGGAGGCGCATCAGTGTCGCGAGTGCGAGGAGAAGGCGCGGCAAGAGGAGGGAGCGATTGTCGCTGCGCCGGAGGTGCCGCCGTCGGTGGAGACCCTCGTCGAGGGGGCCTCGGCGTCGCCCGCGACGACGACGACGGAGCTGGCGGAGATAGTGGTAGTGACGACCCCTCGGCAGGAGCCGGAGGGGACCGTTGTGGTGCTGCGGGGGAGCGGCGCGCCGAATGTGGCTATGTCCGAGGCGTCAGCTCGGCCTATCCTCGAGGTCGGGCAGCCATCTACTCGAGGTGCTCCGCCCTCTAACTTAGTCGACGTGGAGGGAGGGGACCGCAGTGAGCCTGCGACATTGGGTGCTAAAGTGTGTTTTCTTCATCGCGCAGGGTTATTCTCCTGACGGGGACCTCTTCCGCCTAGAGGCGATGACCCGGAGGGGCCGGCGACGGCCCTGCGAGATGACTCTAAGGCCAGGAGTGCCCGGCTCGAGAGGGCGACCTCCTTCCCTACTTTGGCGGAGCGGGTGATGCTCCACGGGGGTGACCTCGAGATGCGCCAGGGCATCATGCGGGAGGTCAAGGAGAGGATCGACCGCCGCAGCAAGTTCTAGGGGTAGGAGCCCCTCGAGCTGGCCGACCCCCAAGACCCAGAGCGCACCTTCTTCAAGCTCGATGATCAAGCCGAGCTCGGGGAGTGGGAGCACCTGGAGGAGTTCCGGGCGTGGCTTGCCCATGTGGTACGCGTGTCGGCGGAGGTCGCTTCCGCGGATTTGTACCGAGGGATGGAAGTAAGCCTCGTTTTCTCTCTGATCTTGCTTGGGTCATTTTGTTGTTCTTTTCTGATGACCTTCCTTTTTATCCCTGTCAGGTATTGAGGGCGAGGTCGTACGATAAGTCCCAATTCATCCTCCGGGCGCAGGAGCAGTGGAGTCAGCTCCCCATCCTCCGCGCCTCGCTGGAGAAGGCGGAGGCCGAGGCAACCCAGGCGAAGGTCGAGGCGGCCACCACGCAGGAGGGGGCCAAGGCCGCTTAGGAGGAGGCCTCCCGGGCACAGTCGAGGGGCGAGTCCGCCCTCAAGGAGGTTGCCGAGGTCGGGCAGCAGCGGGACGCCGCCCAGGAGGCCCGACGTAAGGCTGAGGAGGAGGCCACCTCGCTGAGGGGGGAACTGACTCGAACGGCGGAGCAGGTCCGGCAACTCGAGGCCAACCTAGAGCAGGCGGGCACCGACCGCGCCTCCCTCGAAGAGCGGGTCCGGCAGCTCGAGTCGGATATCGACGTCGTCTCCCGCGACCGTGACGCGCTGAACATCGCAGAGTAGAAGGTTCGAGCCCAGATCTCCATTCTGGAGGAGGCGGCGGCTGCCCAGAAGAGGGCCCTCGATGGTACTGGCAAGATCATCGAGGACCTCCGGGCTAAGAACAGTGACCAAGCTGCAGCCCTCGTCGACGTCCGCCGCCAACTGCAGAAGGCTGAGCAGGCCTACGTCACCCTGGAAGCACGCACCCAAGGTGAGTTTTTTAGAAGTGTTATTGAGCTCGCTTGGTCTCGACCCTTCCCCTGCTTTTTGGTTTTGATGGAGTCTTCTATTTGTTCTGGCAAAACTCGAAGGGGACAAGGCCCGAGCCTACGAGGATCTGACCAGTCTTCAGAACCTCCTCGGGGCGGAGATGAGCCTGAACGAGAGGCTTGGGGACGCCATCTCCTCCTTCTGTGACGGCATGGGTGTCGAGCCAGAGCTGCCGGTTGTGGGAGACGTGCGTGGAGATTCCCTCTTGCGCCGACTCTTCGCCGCGACCCGTGGAGTGACGGAGCAGGTCCGTGCTGCCCTTCACATAGGCGTGAAGCGGGCGCTCGTGGTTGTCCGCTCGGGGTACTCCTACGACCTTGACGTCGTTGCCAGCGGCTTCGTCGTCGACCCGGAGCTGACCGATGAAGCGAACATGGCGAGATGCCATGAGCTGATCGACGCCGCAGAGGTGCCCGACGGTGAGTTGGCGAAGCTGTTCGAGGCCGAGGTGCTTCCCCCGCCGGACGGCGATGGCGATGAGTAGTCGAGGCCTGTGAGCCAAATCTGGACAAGAAGGTCCATGTAATAGATTAGTTTTTGTGACAATATGATGTCGAGCCCCTGAGGGCTTCCTAACTTTAATGCATTTTATTCGGGGTGCATCTGAGTGTTTTTACTTCTCGAGTCATCTCTATTTCTCTTTGCCTGAGTTGTAGCTTTTTGACTAAGTGTTCGACGCGCGCTCGTGTCCCTCGAGGGGGGGAGCGAGTGGGGGTATCATAGCCCGGAGGTGTAGGAGAGCCCCCGGCTCGACGACCCTCGACCCTTAGGGAGTTCGAGGCGTTTTTTACTTAGTCACGGAGCGTACTCGGGGCAAAAGATGGAAAGAGAAGCGTCGAGTTTCGAAAAAACGTTCGGGTTTTTAAGGGACTTAGGGAGGGGGTCCCCCCCTGTCAGACTCTGAGGTAGCCTTGACTCTACAGGGGTAGATTATAATATTTTGTGTTTGATCGTGGCCCGAGGGGCTTTAAAACATTTGGATGTTTTAATAAAATTATCGACTTAGTTTTTTATTCAGCTCGAGTTTCTTCCTCTTAGCTGCCCTTACTTGTCTTTGTTTAAGCTGTTAACGAACCCATGGGCCTCGAGGGGGGGGGAGTCGAGTGAAAGTAACCGTAGCCCTGAGGCGTAGGTGATTGTTTTCGGCTCGACCCGTCCCTAGCCCTTTTGCCGGCACGAGTTGTTTTATTCTTAAGCGAGACATGAGTTCTAGGTAGCGTGGAGTTGAGTGACATCAAGCTCATTTGAAAAAACTGAGTGATTTTTCCGGGGACTCGAGGGGGTTCCCCCCTTTGTAGCCCCCGAGGGAGGCTCGTCTTTATGAAAATAAAGTCGAGTCTACCTTGTGCTTCGTGATAAAGAAAAGCATATTACGAGTAGCTCGATTATCAGAAGACTTTTTATCTTATTCATTCGAGATATGAATATAAGTAGAGCCCTGAGGCCTAAGGGTAAAAGTGACGTAGAAGAACGCGCGTTGGTGTAGAAGAACGCGCCAACGGCTTCCTCGCCGGCTGCGTAATTGGCGACGATATCCATGAGCTCGTTGGCGGTCTTGGGGGTGTTGCGCCATAGTTCCCGCACCAACTCCTTGCACGTCGTCCCGGTGACAAACACCATGATGACGTCGTGGTCGTAGATGTGGAGTAGCTCGGTACGTTGCTTGGAAAATCGCCGCGTGAACTCGCAGAGGGTCTCGCCCGGCTTTTGCTTGCAGCTGCGGAGATCCCAGGAGTTCCCTGGTCGCACGTAGGTGCCCTTAAAGTTTCCCTCGAAGATCCGAACTAGGTCGGGCCAGCCATGGATCATGTCCGGGGGGAGTTCCTCGAGCCACCTTCGAGCGGTGTCGGAGAGGAAGAGCGGGAGTTGCCGAATGATGGCGCTGTCGTTGTCGGCACCTCCTAGCTAACATGCCAGCCTGAAGTCAGCAAGCCAGAGCTCGGGCTTGGTCTCACCGTTGTACTTGACCAGGCTGGCGTGTGGACGAAAACGACCCAACAAAGCGGTTCGTTGGATCGCCCTGCTGAAGACTCGTGGACCTGGTGGTTCCAGAGATCGACGTCGACCCTCATCACTGTCGTAGCGCCCACCTCGATGAGCACTGTAACCTCGAGCCTCAACGTCACCGTGTCGGCGTCGCTTGTTGTCGTTGATGTCGCGTCGCGCATCTCGCGGTTGTCGATTGTCGAGGATGCGGTCTCGAACTGGTTGCCGCTCCGCTCCGCCTTGGGGCGCCTTGTCTTGGTGGACAGATACCTCTCGATCTTGTCAAGGGGGCACGTCCCGCTGCTCGGAGGTAGCTCCTCTGCGCCTCGAGGTCGAGATCTCCGCCTGCTGTACGACCGCGGTTTGGAGAAGCCCCTGGATTTCATCCCTGATGCATTGCGCCTAGGGCGTCGATGGTGCCGGCATGTCGCGGAGCAGCATCGCGGCTGCCACGACATTCTGGCTAGCGCAGTTGTAGACGTGGCGCTCGTTCGCCCCTTCGTTGACGATCTGTCGATGGACATCCCGAGCCCGCTCGCGGGCTCCTCCATCCGGTGACCGCCCGCGATCTTGCTCGAGGGCATGCTCGAGTTGTTGGAGCCGTAGGCGCTCCTCCTCGACCTTGGCGAGCAGCTCTCGGACTTGCACGATCTGGGCATCCTGAGGTGGACCAGCTTCGCCTGGAACCGGGGGGGGCGTCTCGCGGCGGAGTAGCGTTGCGCCCTCCTCCTCCCGCATTCGCAGTTGCGGCGTCGGTGGTCTCATCCTGGGAGTCGACCGGCTCGATGAGGTGGAAGCACTCCCACGTGGGATCGTAATCCTCATCGGGGGAGTCTGAGTCGGGGTTGCCCTGGTAGAAGTTGGGGAAAGATCCCCTGCGCTCCTCCTCCAGTTGTCGTCGTAGCGTGCCCCAGGTGTAGTAACCTGGGGCCGGGGCTCGCCGTGGCACCGAGCGCTCATCTGGTGGAGGGGAGCTGACGAGGTTAGTCGTCGCACGTAGCAGGTTCCCTGAGGACCCATAACGTGCCTGCATCTGCGAGCCTACAAAAGCAGAACAGAGTCTGGCGTTGTTGTAGAGCCCGTGTGGAAACAGGTTGCGCGGCGGCGCGGCCGAGTATGTCGGAGAAGCCACGGGGACCCTCTGAGATGACGGTGTGGCGAAGCCAAAGTCAGGTTCAGCGAGGTACCCGCTCCCGACCCGCAAGCATGGGTCAAACAGGCTCCCGAAGGGAGGAATTGTGTCGCCAGCTGAGGCCGGGGAGATGGCGTTCAGTGTCTCGGGATTCACGCGGTGAAGAGTGCGGCGGCGTCGTTCATGCCTCCTCCTGGTGACAGGCGAGAGGCGCGAGTGGTGGGACCGTCGTCTGGTCCCCCTTGGCCCCGGCGTACCGGAGCCGCTACTATCCATGCCACCACTGGAGAGTAAAACCATGTCGTGGCCGTGGCCCGAGGACATGAACTCTAGACTCTCGAACCAGATGATGGTGGCGAATGGAAACGGTGGAACGGTGAAATCCATCTGGAAGAGTAGTTCGGAGTTGATCGACACACAAAGCCCCCTACCTGGCGCGCCAACTGTCGGTGTTATGACCCAGGGGGTCAAGACCACCAACTGGTAAATTTGTATATTGCGTGCTCCCTCTCCCAGATGTGATCCAAGAAGAACACAAGATTTATCCTGGTTCGGGCAAAGAAGGCCCTACGTCCAGCGGGGGAGGATGGATTGTATTATCTTGCACCGAAGTGCTCGTACAGGGGAGGTACAAGCAGGTTTACACGGGGGTGCTTAGAGTGAGCTGAATCCTAGGACTAGCAAGACTATCCTAGGTGAGCTGGTGGATTGCTTGAGATGTTGATCAAGCAAGCAGGGTGGGTGTCGTGTGAACAGATGACTTGTTGCCAGATGCCAATGTGCCCTGCGATTTGGTTCGATTCGACTCGATTCGATTGGGATTTGCTTCGCTTCGCCTCTCCCCCATTCGATTGCCCTCCCTACTATCCCAGGGTCCCCTTTTATAGACCAAGGGGAGGCATGAGAGTACAGAGGTCATAAACTGTAGCGGCATGGGAGGCGTGTCCGTGGCGCCATGCTTACGATGAGACGTCGATCGCTGTAGCGGCGTGGCCTTCCCGTCCTTCTGGTGCTTCAGGACATGGTGATGGCGGACTGGACGCTGCCGCACGTCATGGCGTGGTACGATCGATCTCCTGTAGACGGGTACGGGCTCCACAGTTGAAGCGGGACAGAGCGGATAGGATGGGTCCCATGCTGGAGTGGTTGGAGGTGGCAGTCGACCCCCGGGTTGAGTAGTATCGAGGCCTGTGGGACCCTGACTCATCCTTGGAAACGCGGTCGAGAGCTTGTCCCATTTATGACTCGAGGGGGTGCCTTTGACCTCCGTACTTGAGGCGTGGCCACAGTGGTTGTACGATCAACGGAGAGTCGGGGCATGGGCGGTGAACTGATGGATTTGACCGTGGTAGTGGGTACCCATGACGTTAGGCGGGAGAAGGTAGGCGCATTGGATTCTCTTTACCCCATACTGGGAGTAGGTGAGCTGATCGAGTCTCCTGCTCGCGGGTTGTTCGTTCGACCCCCTGTCCGTCATTCGAGGGGTCGAGGCGGAGGGGTCGTTCGTTCGACCCCTGTCCGTCAATCGGGGTCGAGGGGTTGAGGTCGAGGGGGATTCGATCGACCCCTCTTCCGTCATTTGGGGGGTTAAGGCGAGGCGGAGGGGTCGTTCGTTCGACCCATGTCCGTCAGTTGAGGTCAAGGCGGAGGGGTCGTTCGTTCGACCCCTGTCCGTCTGCTGAGGTCGACGTGGAGGGGTGTCCTGTCTATTGTTTTTCCAGTAATGGACCGGCCCACGACTGATCACTGTTGTTGGTGAGGTAAGCATTCGTTTGATGAGCCTTCTCCCACTGATTGGGCGGCTGATCCGATTCTGCCTAAAAAATGGTTGCTATGTTAAGCATTAGATTATCGCAGGTTAGGGTACCCCTTACCTTTGTACCCGACACATATACAATAATATTAGCTTAATTAATATCTCTCTAAATTATGATTATTGAAATGAACTTAAGTCCAGGGATCCAAACAAGGTCTAATTTTTTTTTTCAGGAAAAACTATTTTTCATAGAGATTTATCATCATCCTGTTTTGACGTGCAGGAATGGGGCCAATGTGAAAGGCTACTTCGCGTGGTCTTTCCTGGACGTCTTCGAGTACCTGACAGGGTTCATGTCGCAATATGGCTTGTACCGTGTTGATTTCGAGGACGAGGCGTTACCAAGGCAAGCAAGGCTATCTGCTCGCTGGTACTCTGAATTCCTCAAGAAGTCAAGAACAAGAGAATCCATGTAGAGGATGAGCTCGAAGATGCGGGATCACAAGTTGAGCAATAAGTTTTCTAAAGCGATACATTGATTTGTACATCCTCTAGCGAGACTACTGAGTACTGTGCATTGCAATGGAAGAACACTTAAAAAAACAAATTCCATCAAAACCTCTGTACAGGACTCCAGGTAAATCCCTGGACAATATATCAGGTACACGGTCCTGCTGGTACAAGGGCTCGTTTGTACAACTCAAACTCAAGGCCATAGCTTCTTACTAGCCCTGGCAATGGGAAATCAAACATAAACTGTACATCAATTTTGTTTTAATCTCTGAGAACTGATCTATCAAAGGTGGTATTCCCCAGTGCAGTAGTAGCCACATTACCCTAGAAACGCATGGTCCTAAAATTTAACGTGTTTGCAAGCATGGCACTAATTTTTTGAGTCCAATCAAACTCACTTTATATCTATAACTTAAGACTTCATATCCTTAGAGACATAATCCAATGAAAAAATCCAGGAATCGCCGTATTACTGTCAAAGACCAAGAACAAACATTCTATTGTTTTTGTTGTGCCTATTTCTCTCGAGACCTGATACCCTGCCGAAGTCATCGTCTGTGTTTATTTTAGCGGACAATATACCTACAAAGTAAATCTTTACATGTTTTAATATATTTGGGTCCATTTGGTTATCGTTCAGATTCTATGCATACGGTAAAGGAAAAATAGGTCCAACTACGGTAAAGAACAAAGAAAGTGAGAAATGGCCAAGAATTACACAATGAGATTTGGATCAGATCGCTGCGGATGCGAGTCACAATAACTACATAAATCCGAGAATTGGTCGACTTGTGGATCAGGTCGTTAAATGTACAACTGTAAAAAAATGTGCAAGACTCAATCATTTGGAAGTGGACGACTAATGGAATTTACTCCATTCGCTCGGCATATAAGATACAATTCCAAGGTTCGCATAGAAAATTTTAACATGACCTCATTTGGAAGGCACAAGCAGAAAACAAATGCAAAGTCCATATTTGGATCCTCATGCATGATACACTCCTAGCGACAGATAATCTACATCTACAGAAGAGAGGATGGCCACATCAGCAGCATTGTGTCTTGTGCAATGGCTCCTTGGAGACAGGAGTAACACTTTTTTTACTATGCCCTTTCACATGAGCCGTTTGGGATCAAGTGGTCCTGAGAAAACTTTAGTGCCCAACTCCCATAGCAAGACCCCACGGGCATTGCCAAATGGTGGGAGGAGACAGCAAGCAAGGTGCCAAAGCATGATCAAAGGTGGTTCAATGGAATCCTTATTTACATTGTTTGGAACCTATGGAAGAGGAGGAATAGGAGGATTTTCGAAAACGACCACAAAACGGTCTAGCAGGTGGTCTCATTGACAAAAGAAAGTATCATGCAAAGACGTAGGGTTATATCCCTTGATGGGTAAATACCATTAGCGGTGTGACATGCCTCTTATGTTAGTCATAAGACCACAATGTTTGATGCTATGAACGTCTTTTATATATAAACTTTTTTATTCTAACTTAATTGAGCGGTAAAGCTCCTGACTTTATATATATATATATATATATATATATATATATATATATATATATATATAAAAGTGAGAAATGGAAGGTAGAACTATTTTGAGCATTGGCGGCTCCACTGCTTAGCCGGAGCGGTACGCCGTACGCAGCCAGGTCCAAAGTCCAAACAGATCTCAAGTTTAGCAACAGGAAAACCCAAACCCACCACACCACCGTCGCCATGTCCGCCGCCGCAGCCGACTGGCTCCCGTCAGCGTCTGTGACGGCGTCCGGCCGCCCGGTGCTTTCCGCAGGCGAGGTGGAGCGGAATCTCCTCCCGCTCGTCGACCTCGAGCCCGAGGAGAACCCGCGCCTCGCGCCCCTCCGCGCCTGCCTCCTCGCGCTCACTTCCCACCGCCTCATCTTCCTCCACGAGCCGTCCCGCTCCGCGCGCGGCCTCCCGCTCGCCACCGTCGTCCATGCCTACCCTCCCCACCGCAGGCACAGCCACAACCCCCTCCGCTCCCTCTTCTCCTCCTCGTCCTCATCTTCCTCGTCGCAGCATCACCGCATCCGCCTCCAGATCTCCATGCCACCCGCGCGATCGGAGGTCGTCGCCATCGTCGTGACATGTAAGGCTGACGTTGATGTGTTCTTCGGGAGGCTGCTCGAGGCGATCCGTGCAAGGGCTTGGGAGGTGTCCCCCGCAGCTGCTCCGTCGAGCGGCACGCCGGTGGCAGAGGGGGCCGCGCCTGCGGAGGACATCGCGATCCGGATGCCCGTCGTTGGGGTCTCGGGGATACTGCGGATGGAGCAGGAGTCATGGGAGAGCGCCGGGCAGAACTTGCAAGATGCGTTCCAGGATCTCAATGCCCTCATGGTTAGCATTGCACAGCTGTCGTCTGAGATTGATCACCATGGTCTAATTTGAACTCAATTTTTGTTGTTTTTTATGCTCCAGAGCAAAGCTAAGGAAATGATGCAGTTAGCAGAGAAAATGAGGCTCAAGCTATTAATGAACTCATCTAGTGATTCAAATTCCAATGATGAAGAGATGGGTTCTAAGCAAGACATGCAGGATTTGCTATTGAGTGTTGGCATTGTGTCTCCTGTGACGAAAGAAACTGCTGGTGCGTTGTATCATCAGCAGTTGTCACTACAGGTAACGTGCAATTGCTTTTTATTTAGCTTATTTTGGACTGTAAAATTTTCTTCAAACGGGAAATACGGCAGGGGAAACCCCCACTGTAGAATTTTATTCAATAAAAAATAGGAACCCTGTACAAAAGAAAGAGAAATAATAACAAACCAATCAGCCAGGGGGAGGGGGGCTGAGGTAGCCACAGCAGGAAAGAAATCGCAGGCTTCGATAATGCACAAATTTAGTAAGAAGTTTGTGGAGATTAGATCAATATTTAGTTCAGGCCTTCATTGCCATATGGCTGAAGTACAATAATATATATCCAGGAAAAATATCTTTCTCCATATGGTGGGAATCACAACTTCTAGTGGTTAATAATTACAGATTTACAGTTCATTTTCATATGTCAGCTAGATTCCTCAACCATTTTGTAATTTACTATCACTAGAATTTATTCAGGAGCTCTGGCCCCATCTTTTCAGTGAAGATGTGTACATAGACCAAATATTTAGTTTGAGGTTCACACCATATGGATTATGCACATAGTATATATACAGAAAAAATAGCTTGCGTTTCACAATTATGGCCCTGTTTGGCAATCATGCTTCTTAAGTTATGTTTTTTAAGACTCAATTCAATCCAAACTCGCAGATTATCGTGAGCTTGTCGCCTTGTCCAAGAAGTGCTTCCTCCGGTAGAAAGAGAAACATGAAAACCTAAGGGCCAATTTGGTAGAGCTCCACCTGATTCTCGAGCTTCACTCCTCGATTCTCTGATATGGATGGCAACGGGTCAAGTAAGGTGCTGGTGGAGTAAAAACCTGCCCTCAACGACACCCGTGATATTTGGCTATGCTCTCCCCTAATGAGACCCGCGGGTGCGATGTCACATCCGCAGTTGCAGGTGACCCGTGGGTGTGTTAATAAGAAGTTAACATATGCCAAAAAGAAATTATAAAATTTGAGAGAAAACAACACACAATTACCAATTTATCATCACCAATGAATCGGAAGTTCACAGCAACTTAAATATAGTCTAGTGCATACTATGTAGACAACATAGTCTATACAAATCATCCTAAGTTTTACATAGGCTTACACAAACATTTGTTCTAGGCCTCTAATTGGAGGGGCGTGGATAGAAAAACATACGTTTCAGGCCCCGTGGGTGAAATATGAGACCTGCACCCAATCCGACACCATTGTGGGCCCCAACCCGAAGACATCTGTGGATCCGACGTTTCACCCGCACCTGCACCCACAGGTGTGATTGCCATCCCTATTCTCTGATGAAGCAGGTGAGAAGTGATTCTGGTGGTGATAGTGTGGGGAGCGGCGGAGAGCGGTTTTTTAGCTTCCTAGCTCATAGTGTAAATGAAGAAGTGATTCTTGTCAGCTCCCCACTAGAATCCATATGCATTTTAACCGTTTAGTAGAGCTCCACAAAATCTGCTTGAAGAAGCTGTGAGTGTAGCTCTACCAAATAGGCTCTAAGAAGCTGTTGTAGCCTCGCTTCTCAGCTTTCTCCCTCAACTCGTCGCCTCCCTCCCTCTATACTGCTTTCCTTCCCTCGCGACCCCCTCTGCATGATTGCATCCGTCTCCTTGTAGCACCGTCCCGCATCAGTCTCCACACAATGCTGCCACAACACTGCATCCACCTCACAGCATGCTCGTGGAGATGGCATCCCCACGTCAAATTCGTGGTCAATACCACCGCCGCCTGGGAGAAGGCGCAACGTGCACCTCTGAGCTGCTGGCGGTACAGCTTCTCCGCAGGCCCTTGGCCATGCTGCCCGTGCACCTCTTCTGCTCCTCTGCACGCCAAAGCTTCTCTAGTGGCTCGTGTGGGTTTTATTGATCAGCTACATGCTTGAGTTGGGCGACTTTCAGTTCGATTTGCCTAGCTAGGTGCTCAATTTTGTTGCCTCGAAGGTTGATTTGTGTCAGCGACAATCTCAATCCGATGGTCAATGTCAAGGTCAGGAGCTTGCTTTTGTTTCGCTCCCATGATGCCAAATGGGCAGCTTTTCCATACAGTGCTTCTTAGAAAAGATTGTATAGAGAAAGCCAGCTTCTGTGAAAAGCTTAAAAGTTAAGCTCTTCGAAACAGGGCCTATACCTTTAACCTTTCTCCTCCATCCGGTGGGAACCAGAACTTCTAGTGAGATATTGGAGTTCATTTTCATATGTGAGCTAGATTCAACCCTTTAATAATTTACTATTACTAGAATTTATTCAGGAGCTCTGACCCTATATTGTCAGTGAAGATGTGAACACAGATAGGGAAGGGGTACATTAAAGGAGAAATGTCGAGAATATTATCATTTACTCCCTTTGTTTCACTATCTTTGTCCATGGCCTTGGGATAATACGTCCTACAATATTTGTGAATTGAGGATATCAAGAGTTCAAGTTGTTGCAACATTTTGAGTCTCCATCACTAATTAAATGCTTTCAAAGAAGAGAAATAGTTGTGTCATGTTTTGTATTATTAGTTTTTTCGCCCTTGTAATTTGTGCTGTCCTGGGTAGTGTGCATGATGTGCTATGGACATAGATAGTGAAATTGAGGGAGTATGAACACTTCAAGTCATCAACAAATTACAAGATTCACACTCTTGCTTATATATTCAACTGGCAGGAGGCAAGGATAAAAGTTTGTCCATGCCTTCAGAGAATTAGAGTTTCCTTTTAATCTGAGAGACACGGTTCCATATTCTCCCATTCCTCCTTAGGCTTTGTTTGGATGCACATGTATCCACCTCAATCCACAAACAAGGCCTTAAATTTCTAGCTGCATTATACTAAGTGTCAGACTTATTATTTGCCATTGATTATTTTGTCCATTTGTTGTCAGCTGGCGGACTTCATAAGAATACCGCTTGAGAAAGCAGGTGGTATGATGGCACTAGTCGATGTTTATTGTCTCTTCAACCGTGCTAGGGGAACAGGTCTGTGTGTGTGTGTTTTTTTTCTGTTTATGATACGTATATAGAATTTCCTTGTTACTTGTGTTCTGAAATTAGTTTTGTTTATTTGTTTCTAGAGTTAATCTCACCAGAGGACCTTTTGCAAGCTTGTTCGCTGTGGGAGAAAGTTGATGTGTATGTATATCATGCTTAATGCTTTTGATGATCACCAAACTAGCTAAGTTTACTTTTCTGAAGACAATCCAGGATGATGGGAACGCAAAGAGTAATTCAATGCCTTTCCAGCTGGCTCGTCACCAGCCATTGATCATGGTTTTGATGTTTTGCTTATAGATGTTGATTTGTAATGAGCAGCCCAGTCATGCTCAGGAAATTTGATAGTGGAGTGAAGGTGATCCAGACCAAGACACATAGTGATGAAGAGGTAAGCAATCACAACAATAAGCCTTAATGCGTACTGAATGTCCACTAAACCATATATTGCAGCCAATCAGCAATGACTCTGTTAGTGGATTATACTGCCACCACAGATTCTGCAGCTGTCTATGTTTGTACTTTGTACATTTGCCACTAGCATTGTTTTTAGCACTACTACTAGGCACTAGCAATCGCTGAACTTTTTCGTCAATGAACATAGGTGTTTGCAAGAATCTCATCACTTGCACAGAAGCCGGATGCTCTTCAGAAAGGGATTAGCCCAAGCGATGCTGCATTCACACTGGGAATTGCTCCAGCTTTAGCAAAGGAGCATCTTCTAAATGCAGAAAACAAAGGTATGTGTGGTTGTAACTTTCAAGTATTTTGCAAGCTACGTGTATGATCTGAAAATGAAACTGACTACCTCTATTTCTCTCAGGCCTGTTGTGCAGAGATGTTAGTCCAGATGGATTCCGCTTTTTTATCAATTTATTTAACGAAATTGATGCCCAAAATATTTACTCGTAAGAAAATCACATCCCTGGCTCCCTGCAATTTCCTTTTCAGATATTACCCCTTTATTGATTGTATAAACTTTGCAGGCAAAACCCCCATGGGCTGTACAACGCGTGGATCTCCGTTGCGATGGCATCTCACTGATACTGGTTAGATCGACTGGGATATATTGAGACACTGGTTGATCAAGCTGGACATTGATGCAATTATAGTATATTCTTTGAAAACGTTCGATCAAGCCAGACATTGGTGCGATCATATAATATGTATCCTTTGAAAACGTTAGTCTGCACATGTCGCCGTTATGTACCATAACACCAAAAGATGTGCTATAACAAATCTATTTGTTCTGTTGAATGAAGAGCATTTTAGTGCGATGCATGATGATTCGGGCTAACTATGCACCCTAACAAAAACTGTTGGAGATGCTCTAACCGCCTAGCATTTTAGTTGAATCATCCTTTCGGCCACTTTGAATCCTCACTTGTGCAGTTGTGCTCCCCCGTCCCTCGCTGCCACCTCCAACGCCGTGCTCGATCAGACAATCACAACCCTCCGTGATCCATGTCTCTTCGACCACCTCCTCGGTTCTGGCTCCAAACTGCCACCATGCTCCACCACTGCCACGCTAATCCCAACCTTCTCATACTGTTTTGACCGATCTCCACCACTAGCCTTGCCTTGCCAGGCGAGCTACCTACGTTGGCAGGGAAATCTTGCCCGCACAAGCTTCGAGACACAAGCAGTTTCAGTGTATCCTCACACGGCAAGGCTACACAGTGCCGAGCGAAGGTACCAAACAAACACGCCCCCATGGTGTTTAGCCAAGCCTTCAACTGATTGTTAGGCCAACTAGCTAATCAAATATAGCTAATTCAGTTTTTTTTCTCTACACCAGTAACTAGCCATGTGCATCAAAAGGCTTAAATCATGCGCGCATGGTAATAAGCACTTAGCCATCTATAAGAACAAAATCTAGCAATTCACATGTCACATCATCTGGCACAGCACTGGAACGGTGAAGACCTACGATGAGGCATGTCAATTTAATTTACCATACCATCTCCGAACATAGGTAAGCATATGACTGACAGTCACTTTTGTGAAACCGAACAGGCGATGATACTGACCCAAAAACAAAAATACAATCCAATCTAGTATCAATCCTCAAAAGAGAGTTCAGAAGTTTTTTTTTTCATAAGCACACACACTATCTACTGTAGATTGTGTCTCAGTAATAACATGTAAAAAAGCATCCATAAGCTGTTCAGACGTCTCCTCTTGGTAGGAACCCAGCCGAAAAGCTTCAAGACTGCAGAATGGAAAAAGTCAGTTGCCAGCAGCAATTTTTTTTTGAAAGCAAAGCCACTGACAGCTATAGCCAGTCATCATGTCCTAGGAGTTCTATGCCTATGCAGAATTGTAAGTATGGTGGTGCAGCCCCTCAAAATATATCAATATATCAAAATAAAAGTATGGCAGTATAGGACAGAGGAAAATGCCTGTCTAAGACTGCAACTTTGTCCTATGCCTATCGAAACAATGAAATCCAACTATACTGACTTACTGAGGCAACAACAATAGATCTTCTGTCTTCTGTGTATGTCTATGTTACTTCAACCTCTAAGGAACAGGCTCATCATTTCATGTAATCAGAACAGGCTCATTATTTCACGTATTCACAGAAGCACATAAGACATTAGCTTGCAGCCATGTTACCTTGTTGGCAATGTTGTTGGAAAGCCAGTCAAGCCCCTCGTACAACCCTTCACCAGATGTAGCACAAGTGCTCTGGATATACCTGCAACCCAGGGAACAAACACATTAGCTTGATACATCTGTTAAATATCAAGACAATTGAATGTTGACAATTATCAAGACATCAAGACAAGACAGTAATACATCAGTTGCAGAATGGAGAAGATTCAGCTCAATCACAGTATCTAAAGGGATGCACATTAATGCATCATTTCTGATGCCATATAACCACAAACATGAAAACATGATGACTAAAACAAGTGCTTCAAAGATACGCTATATATCGCAAATATGTCCAATACAGATACACTAACAAATATCAGAATGCCAGGCAACGTTGATTCAGAATTTCAGATACAGGGAGGTAAAGGGTTATGAAAACAAAATTTCTTACCAGTGCCGCTGGCGCAGGGAATGAAGACCAAGCTTGTCAGTAATTTCAGCAGCATTCATAGCATTAGGAAGATCTTGTTTGTTTGCAAATACAAGCAGCACGGCATCACGCAGCTCATCCTACAAAATGGAAATATAGTTATATCATTAGGGATTAGGTCAGTACAATAGAGATACAGGAACTGAAAGTTAGCAATGGCGCTGTTTAATGTTTTACCATCCCTATGCATGTTTCATAAGCAGCTCTAACAGCTTTAAAAAACTTTGTTGGCAAGCCAGTTAATATAATACCCAAATTCATGATTGTAATGTTGCTGAAATATAAACCTACACATAGAGAAAGGATAGTTGCAGAATGGAACCTTTTGGAACTACTAAAATAACACTACTATATTACCTCATTCAGCATCCTGTGGAGCTCATCTCTAGCCTCAACAACACGTTCCCTGTCATTGCTGTCTACAACAAAAATAAGTCCCTGTGTGTTCTGAAAGTAGTGCCTCCACAGGGGCCTGATCTGTTTGACAAAGAATAAAGAAACCATAATTCCTCGGTAAAGTTTATCACAACAGAATAATGCTATGGATCTTGAGATAAAAACACATTTGCAAAGAGTTGATACCATACCATGATGATCCATCAGAGAGAGATATATAAATCAATTATAATCACATATGCTCACCTTGTCCTGGCCACCAACATCCCAAACGGTGAAGCTAATGTTCTTGTACTCAACAGTTTCAACATTGAATCCTGCAAAATCCCAAGATAATCGAATCCTGTCAATGAGACTACACTATAGTAAATCCATACCATCCATGAATGGTAACAAATGTATATTTCATATTTATCAAGTTCGATGGCATATCATTCAGAAGTCCACTTTTGTCAAATACTCAAGCTACTATCCTAACAATATATTTTTACACGAAAATGATGTAACACAGAAGAGGAATCAGGATATAATTTTGTCAACTTTTATAGCTCAAACCATTATAACTAGATTAGACTACTGTGAACAGATCATTTTCACGAATTGAAGTACATATACGCCCGAATGCATTGTACCGCCTTGGAGGGTGCATTTCAGAAATTGCATACCCTGTACAATTTACTAGCAATTTCCCACAGTATAGTTAGCACGCAAAGCAGAACAGTAGGGTGGAGAAAGGGCTCACCGATGGTGGGGATGGTGGTGACGATCTCGCCGAGCTTGAGCTTGTAGAGGATGGTGGTCTTACCGGCGGCATCGAGCCCGACCATGAGAATCCTCATCTCCTTTTTGGCGAAGAGGCGGCTGAACAGCTTCCCAAAGGAGAGCCCCATCTCTTCCCGAAGGAAATCCTACGAGATCCAAAGAGAGGCGCGGGATCGGATCGGATTCGCATGAGAAAGTAGAGACACGCGAATGAACATACCCGCCAACACTAGCGTCCAATCCAATCTAAGCTAATCATGCCGTAGCCCGTATATAGCAGAGAAAAATACCACTCGATGGGACGATCGAGACGATGAGATCCGCGCGGCGCGGGCGCGGGAGCGGGGCGGAATTCTGAGAGGCGCTTGACCGGGAGCACTCACCGCGACTGTGGCGAACGCCTTCCTCCGCCGCCGCGAGCTCCCTCCCCTTTGGACTAGCCGCCGGGCTTCGGCGATCTGCGCGCGTGGATCGGCGGAGGCGGGAGCGCGTGGTGGTGGCCTGGTGGGGGCGACGACGCGAGCGAGCGAGTGCGACGCGAGGCTATATTGGCCGCTGTGCGGTGCGGTCCGGTCCAACTCACTGCAAGGGGGTTGTTCCTGAGGCGGGCTTCTTCTCCGTCGCAAAAAAAAAAAAACGGGCTTCTTTTCTTCTTTCCTCCTCGCGCGGGGCCCGGCTGTGTGGACCCTCATCGGCATGGAGCCAGCAGCCATGGATGATGGATCCATCGGTCCTGATCGCGACGCTTGGATCCAACTCGAGAGACCAGATGAAATGGGCCCGTTTTATGACGCGGATTCGATCCTATCCGCGCATTATTCCGCGGGCTGGGGAAGTGGGCAAAGTTTGGTTCGATTTGGGCTGGATGGATATATAGGAGTAAACTCTACGGCATCCAGAGTGCGGCATCAGTTCATCTAGTTCTTTTGACCGGTCGTCAAAATTCAGTTGCCTCCGAGCATCTGGTTCTCTTTTGCTCTACCATTTTTTAAAAAAAATAGTTTTTATTCTGATTTCTTTATGAGGTGTGCACTCAACTAAAAAAAAATAAAAGATTCGCTGAAAAACAAAAAATTAGCAAAAAGCCAAACTGTTTTTTTAACCACAAAGTACAAATTCAAACGGCAAAAGCCTAAACATTGATCCTTTTTAGAAGACACCCACCCATAATGACAGCCATTTCCAACATACTTTGGGTCCAAAAGCTAAGAATTGGACCCACTTCATAATTGGTCGCACTCTTATTTTGTAATTAGGTCCAAACGTGAATCTAGTAATAGCCCTGAAAATAACTTGCATATAAGAATAAATTCTTTTTCTTTCAAATACAACATCATTTTTACTCAGCTAAATAGACCAGCATATCGCACTCACCCCCACCCAAATTTGGGAATACAACTTTTGGGTGTATTGTATGTAGCCAATTTCCAAATAACTTAGCTATGTTCTAAGACAGTTGTAAACCAAAAGCGACTTAAAGTGCTCTCCAAATAAATTTAAAGACATGGCAATCAAAATAATAAATGTTGTATAGTTTTCTTGTTATTACAAATACAAATAACTTTCACTATCTTTCCAATATTTTTTCATTGAATTGTCCTTGGTTAAAATAACATCTTTGATTAAAACTAGATAAATATCTTAATTTTAAGGAGTATTTTAAGTTTCCAGAGGAATTTATTTGGAGGCAACAAATTTTCATCTTGTTCGCTTGAACTTATTAGGCATAGTATAATATTTTTCTCCTATAGAACAACATCAGTCAGCTTATCAGGTGCACAAACTATCAGCCAAACAATCTATTGATTCTATGTTTGTAGAGTAAGTGTACAATAAAAATGCCATTTTTGGTAGTGGCTTACTTCAAAGAAACTAGAGGAGCAAAAAAATATTCCTTTGAGGATGGAGGGAGTATTATCTACTCTCTTTGTCTAGAAAAAAATTTGAAATTTGGGCATAATATCAAATTAAAGTATCTCAAATTTAATCAATTATATATAAAAAGTATAAATAGTTATGACATCAAATAAGTATCATTAGTTTTATCATAAAATATATTTTCATAATATATTTATTTGTTATAATAACATTAATATTTTATATATATATTTGGTCAAACTTTGAACACTTTAACTACCTTAAATTGCATTCTATTCATGACAGAGAGAGTCTTATGGTACTTCAACGGACATGAATATCATAGTTTTTAACCTTCTTTAACGCACATGAATATCATAGTTGTATTCTAGTTCTTAATCTTCTTTAACCCTCATGAATATCATAGTTGTATTCTACTCGGTAGTTCTTAATCTTCTTCAACGCTCATGAATATCATACATGTAGTAGTGTAGTACTTCCTCCGTCCCTGAAAGGAATTCCTAGAATCTGTGTCAGTCAAAGTTTTTTAGCTTTGACTAACTTTATAGAAAAATATAAAAACACATATGACTTAAAATAAACATCATTAAAAATTATGTTCTTAGATAAATCTAATAATACTAGTTTAATATCATAATTTTTAGTACTTTATTCTAGAAATTTAGTCAAAGTTCAAAAAGTTTGACTTAAGACAAACCTAAAAATCTATTCTTTTAAGGACGGAGTCAAAAAGTTTGACTTAAGACAAACCTAAAAATCTATTCTTTTAAGGACGGAGGGAGTACTAGGTTCTGATTTAACAAGTCAGTATCAGTAATCTTTATAAACTCTTCAATAGTTCAATTACTTTGTACGGAGTTGGTAGGTGTCCTGTATTTAACAAGCCAGTAATCTTTTATACACTCTTGAGGACGACTGACGCAGTAGCTACCTACCGCACACGTATATGGTCCGTGTTTTTTTTTTCATCAAAACAACGACTGAGAGCGGGTCCTTTAACATAAACACACATGCAGAAGGAACCTGTCATTTCATTTCAGCTTATCAGTACAGAGGATCTACGTAGCATACTACTCCTAGTCCTAGGCCCTAGCTACGGAGAACAGAGGATCGTGCGCATGCACACTTGTCACGTCCTCCAACTTGGACAGCCGGATGGCCAGCGTAGTGCGCGAGCCGTTTGCCGACAAGTTACAAGTTATGACGACCTCCACAGTGGATCCACTTTCACGTACCCCAAAAGGATCCAGAGCGAGAGCGAGAGCGGCCACATCACCCACCCGCCGCATTTACACGCCAAAAACACGCTCCCACAGTGCCACCACGCACTTCTCGCCACCAAAAGCCCCAGCAAAGCGACACGTCGTCACGTACGTAATTACGCCTGGCTGTAGAGGTGCACGCCCCGGGACGACGCCGCGTGGCAACGCACGCAAAGCTCATGGCCACCACCAGCGCCCGGACGCCAGCGAGCTGATGGTGGCGGCCGCGTCGGCGTCGGCGTCGGAAACGTCAGGCGCGACGGCGGGGAGCTGCTGCGCATGGACCTCGCCCGGGCCGCCACCGCCGCCGCCGCGGCGTCGAACAGCGTCTCGATGTCGTCCTCGAAGCGCACGCTGTCCGGCAGCGCCAGGCCGCGCAGCTGGTCCTGGTCGTCGGGCGGGCAGACGAGCGCGCGGGCGCCGCGGCGGGCGGGGTACCGGGCCTCGAAGTCGGCGGGGTCCATGCAGAGCGCCGGCAGGATCTCGGCGATGGCGTGGTCCACGTCGTCAGCGTCGCGGAGCACGGGGCCGGGCGGCAGCGCCAGGGGCTCGCCGATAAGGCCCAGCTCGTTCTCGTACCCCGGCTCGGGCTTCGGCGTCAGGAGCGCCGTCGGAACCGGATGATGACGAGCCCTGCTGGGCAGCGACGGTGCCGGTGCCTCGTCGTCCACCGGCTCGTCCTTGGGCTTCAGAGCCGCCTTCGGCTGGGCCTTGCGGACCGCCGGTTCAGCACGCCGCTGGTAGTCGTAGTCCTTGTCCGTGTAGCTGCTGATGTCGAAGTTGGTGACCGCGGCGTGCCCCCGCAATTCCAGAGCTGCAAGGTCGTAGGCCCGGGCTGCTTCCTCCTGCGTCCCTGCAGCAGAAGAGGACCAGCCAACAATTCAGAGTAGTACGTTCCATGGGCGGGCCTTCACAAATCACAGCAGCAGTCGCATGCACACACACAAAAACAAAACTATTTCAAGCATAATGATCTCAGAACAAAAGGCAAATCAAATCATCCAAGAAGATCATACTCTATCAGATATAAGAATGCAAATGCAAGTTAATCGAGACGGATAAGATTGCTGTATGCAGTGATCTTGTAACAAAAATGTGTTCCTTGCGACTATCACTCTATCGGTTCTAGCAAAATGCAGTTGAAGACCAAGAAAGAGACACATACCGAACGTCCCCAGGTAGAAGTATTTCTTGCCGTGAGCATAGCCGATCCTGGCCTCCCACCTGCCATTATGGTGGTGCCTGCGAACCAAAACTCTCATAAGAACTTCCCTGATCACTAAGCAAAACCATTCAGATTTGCTGCATGCCTTCACCCGAAGGAGTGGTGACTGGTGACTGCAGAAAACTGAAGACTTAAGAAGACAAATTAAAACTTGGCTTTGCTCAGTAAAGAATCACTTATTGGCTGATGCTTTCAGGTTTGATAGATACAGAGATACAGTGATATGCTGATGGAATGATGGCTCCATGTGGCGTGTGCGCGTGCGTGCTTACTTGGCCACTCCCCTGTAGCCGGAGGCGCCTCTCGAGAAACAGCTACTCTTGCGCCGCAGAGTGGCTAGATACGCCTCCCTTGTCATGCGCTGCATCTTGTCATGCTCATGCCTGTACGATTCCAGCTGCATTAATTTATCACACTGAGAGTTTAGATTCATAGCACAGTACCGATTAGAAATTCCCATAGCAAGCAAACTACTCCTACATTACTGAGACAATGACAGATGCAGATTGAACTATCTCAACTTACTGGGAAGTTGAGTGTGCTGTATGAGCCCCAGTACTTAATTGCTGCGAGATCATAAGTACGGGCCGCTGCCTCCTCATTGTCAAATGCTCCTGAAAAGAAACGAGATAAAAAAAATAAAATTAATTCATGTATCCACAATAAAATTTTCCCATGTTTCTTGTTTGTAGTCTCTTAAAGAGCTAAAATGGTCTTAAAGTTCTAAGCTTTAAACCAAGAAACAGGACTTTAATCCATAATAAGAATGAGAATCCTACATTTTCCCAACAATCCAAACGACCTTAATTGTGCTTGTGCAGCATGAGAGAGGGGAGAAACAAAACACAGTCCAAGTCCTTTCAACTTTATCCAAAAAGTTTTTTTTTTCACTGCACTCGGACTTTTCAACAAAAAAGTATTTCTTTTCAACAAAGAAGGGATAGAGAAGTTTTTTTGCAGACTCGAAAGCCGAATCAATCAGAACAACGCAATGCAGTTCATTCGCAACCCAGATCAAATCATTGGTGAATCATAGCATGGGAAACTTCGTGAGCTTTTTCTACGGATGTGAGAGGATCTTGACTCACCCAGATAAACTGTTGGAAGCGCGCGAGGCGACAATCAGACATGGAACATCCACATATCACACGAATGTCGAGGTAGCCAAGCACATACAAAAAAACAAAAACAAAAAACGAGAAGAAACAGAGAAGAATGTCAACACATATTGCTACAGCGTGAGAAGCCAAACAAATGGAGACCAGAGAAGAAATAAAAAAAGAACCATTTGTTCATCAGCAGGACAAGTAAACAAAGACTGCACCTTGCCTGCCCTTCTTGGTCTTGGTCCGGCTCCAAGCATTCCTGTCCCACAGGTGCGCCTCGTACTTGCCTGTTCCCCTGTGCCTGCGCCAAAGAACGCAACGACGCGACGCTCACTGAGAAATCACAAGCGCAGAACTCAACCACATCGCCGGCGAAGAGAAAGATGGAACCTTGGACGATCACGCACCTGGTCACGCCCTTGTAGATGGAGCTGGTCCTCCTTGGGCCGACCGCGGCGCCATTCTTGGCCCTCCTACGGCTGCTCCTCTTCTTCTTGCTGCTGCGCTTCGGCGACCATGACGGAGGCACGTAGCAGGAGCCCGAGGAGGACGACGAGGAGGAAACACAGGAGAGCGAGGAGGCGGCCCAAGAGGAAGGGGAATGCGGCTTCGTCATTGCGAGTGTGGCCCAGGGCAAGGTTTTAGCCCTGGAGCCCTGGACGGCGGCGGCCTCGCTTTCCACGGCCCCAGGCCCGGCTGTGATCGCTCTCTTCGCCTTTGTTTGGAAATGCTTGTTGCTTGGTGATGGTGGTACTGGTACAGCAAGCGTAGTGGAGATTGGTAGTGGTAGGTGACTATTTGCTATTAATGGGCAGGACACAAAGTGAGAAGCCTGCCTATTTGCGCATGTTCGTTTGGTTTATACGAGTCTGTTCGTTTGATTTATCGAAAATAGCTAAAAACAGTATCAATTAACTTATCAGTCACTAAAAAGATATTATTTATTTTATAATAAAATAATTAAAAATAACATAGTTAACTTCTCAATCACTGAGCGAACAGGGTCGGAGAGCCGGAGAGAAATGCCCGACCCCACCGCCCCACCACCAGTAGAGGCAGAACCGCATAAGCTTTCAGCAAGCACGAGGATTCTTATTACGCAAAAGTATTTATTTACCTAATAAATTACAAAGTTTTTCATTAATATAACAATATTTCTTTTAAACTTTAGCGAGAGGCTAGCCGATCGCATGGGTTATAAAAAAAATTGGGTAAGATAATTTGGGTATCTAAAATTACTATCCAATTTTGATAAAAAAAGTATTTAAAATTTCGGATACTAGATAATTCGAATTTAGATTCAGGTTTTACCTAATATATCCAAAATTAACAAAACCTACTGTTTACATGAGTTCAAGCAGCATTTTAAAGTAATAAACATCATTCCTTCAAATTACATCATATCTTCATATCAATTAACAACAAATCAAGACGAAGTTAGCATAAATCTACATTAATCCGTACTCCCTCAGTCCTAACTATAACACAACCAAGAATCTTGAAGAGTCAAAATATCTTAAATTTAACCAAACTTATATGACAATATAATTTATAATGTCAACTAAGTATCATTAGATTCGTTATCAATTATATTTGGGGCTATTGCGTTCTTGCCCCTACTTGGACATCCAATTGTGAATTTACCCTCGTTTTTGTCGCCTTTGTGATTATACCCCTGCTATGTAATTACGAAACCTCAGTTTACCCCTATTTTTAACTTTGTTAGTTGTTTCTGTAATAATTTTTTTTTAAAAAATAGAAAAACCCTAGGTAATAAGACCAAAGGACAAAACTGCCCCTTATCCACTCAAACCTTTCCCTTTCCCTCATCTCTCTCGTTCGTACCCAACAGGAGGCGCATCGGCGGCGATCCGCTCGGCTGGGCCTTGGCGGCGTCTCGCGCGGGCAGACCTCCGCCGGCTGCCAGACGGACAGGCAGAGACGAGCCGGGGGACGCCTCGTGCGGACGGGCGGGCCGACGCCTCACGCGGACGGCGCGTCGGGCGGGCAGGCGCCCGACGCGGACGGAGCTGTCGGGCGGCGCGTCAGGCGGGCAGAGCCTCGCGCGGACGGGCGGGCCGGCTCCTCGCGCGGACGGTGCGTCGGTCGGGCAGGCGGCCCACGCGGACGGAGCTGTCGGGCGGCGCGCCAGGTCGGGCAGAGCCCCACCGGCTGCCAGATCCCCGCGTCGGGCGGCCAGAGCCCCGCGCGGGCAGGCTGCAGACGTCTAGCAGCGACACCACATCGAGAACCAATAGTTTGGGTAGGGCCATCTTCCGTTCAGTTTATCCATCTTCATTGTCGAGTCATTTCAGAACTCACGAGTCTGCTTGCATTATTCTGAGGTGTTTCATTGCTTCAATTACACACAAGCGCAATTCAGTGGTTTGTTTCATCTTTTCCTTTCGTAAGCCCGTGACAGATTGTATGGCAAGTTGTGAGATTATCTATCCATCTATCTATATTTGTTGTGTGGAATCATATATAACAAGTTGTGTAATTATGCTGTCAAATTTTTTTTAGAAAATAGGGGTAAAATCACAATATACTTAAATAAATAGGGGCAATTTTGCATGGGCAAAGGGGCAATTTTGCATGGGCAAACTTGTCTTTATTCAGTCCATTTGACACCGCTAGCTGTTGTTAACGGAGTAGGGGTAAACTGAGGCTTCGTAATTACATAGCAGGGGTATAATCACAAAGGCGACAAAAACAGGGGTAAAATTACAATTGGATATGCAAGTAGGGGCAAGAACGCAATAGCCCCATTATATTTTTATAGTATGTCTATTTAATATCATAAATCTTTATAGTTTTCTCTAGAATTATTGATCAAACTTGTCCTATAATTTTCTCTGAGATTCTTAGGTTATCCTATAATTTGGGATGGAGAGTACCAAATAGTTGTGTTGAACTACTTTATGTCGTCATATTATAACTAGTAGAGCAAATATTTGAGATAATTCGGGTAGTTCGGATGGAAACATTACATGAACTACCCAAACTAAATTTAATTTTTTATAATTGCTAGCTAAAATTGTGATCGAGTATTTCGGGTCTGGTTTTAGATAATTCGGGATAGAGAATTCCACCCTTTGCCTAGGGTGGTTGGGCGATGGCTCTTTCGCTGGAAAAAAAGGGTGCAGACCATCCCCAACCTTGTTTTAAATTTTTATTTTTGCAGAAAATTGCTTGAGCCTATTGAATCCCACTCTAAGAATCGACTCGGTCCTTTGAATGTAGGATCTTGAAAATTGCTTGAGCCTACTGAATCCCACTCTAAAATACCTTTGCACGGAGGCTGCTCAGGCTTGCACTTGGCAGTGCTTTACGGGTGCACAGAATCATTCGATCAGTTGGTAAAACCTGCTCACGCAGTGGAGATGTGGGAAATAAATATCATTAGTTCTTTGATTGCAGCTTTGTTTGAATTGCGTGGTTTGCCTTTTCCATTGAACCGACGACGGATTTTTTACTCATACCTATGGGTCCAGCATTATCAAATTGGTTTGATTCTTCAGCGTGGCCATTCAGAAGCCACTGCAAAGTTCCAAAGTTTGATCTTTTTCCATCCTTTGGTACTTTATGGAGGGCACGTAATTACAGATTTAGTAACGAGTTACTGGTCTATTCATCGAGTTCTTCATGAGGCGTATCCTATTGAGAAACCATTGGGTTTATCTCTTGAAAATGATGCTCCACATATTGCAGGTCAAGCACATGATACTTCAGACCACCTTGCTGATCACATTCATTCCTGGACCTTTTCTTTGAGTAACACATTTGCTAGAGGGTCCAAGGTCGCGATAATTCCTCTATATCTCTGCGTGCAACATTCTCCTCAAAATCAATGTGGGGGCATTGGTGTCCTAAACTTTTCCAGCCCTACTACGCACTCTTGCAAGTTGCTGCTCCCCGCATCAGCTGGACCTGCCAAAATGCACTGTTGTCTTTGGTGTCAAGCTTGTTGGGCTGGTCCCTGCCCCCGTGCGGGGATTTTTTTTTAACCATTTTTATTAAGTCAATTTAATATTAACAATTTTTTTATTATTTTTGCATCTAACCCCTTTGGCCGCGTCAGGGCATGGCGCGGCGAAATCACTCTGCCGTGCTGACGCGGCAGAGGTGCTGAGTCAGCATGCCCCGGAGCGGGCATGCTAACTCACTGCGCTGACGTGGCTGGTCTGCCGCGCCCTGGATCTTGGCGCGGCAGGCGTGATACCGTTTCGGCCCTGCGTACTTCTTTCCTTTCTCTCCCTCACTTCTCTCTGTCCGACCGAGCCGAGCCCTCCGGCCGCCGCCGGTCCTCCACCGTCGTCGCCGCCCCTCCACCGTTCGCCCGCGCCGCCGCCGGCCAAGCCCCGACCCTCCCAGCGCCTGGCGGCGCTGCCCCGGCCCCGGCAGTGCCGGCCCTGCCGCGGGAGCCCATTATCGGCCCCTCGCCGGGCGCCCCTGCCGCTCCCACGTCGGGCGCCGCTGCCCAGGCCGGCCACCCCGGCCACCCCGCCCCGTGCACCCCGGCCGGCCACCCGTCACTCACAGTCCCCGCCCCGTCCACCTCATCCGCAGCAGTAAGGGAATTTTTAGTTAATATTAGTTTTTCCTAAGTAGTTAGTGTATTATAATTAGGTTATAATAGTTAGAATATAGACTTTAGATAAGTAGAATTAGTGATAGTTAGTTAGTACTTAGGGTTTAGAGTTTATTTAGTTACTTAGTTAGACATGATATTGTTGTTAGGGTTTAGGGTTTTATTTAGTTGTTTAGGCTATTAGTAGTTAGGATTTGAACCGATTTGATGAAGTTTAGTGAAATCCTTTTGTAGATGGATTGATGTGTGTGGGTTTTTTATGGAGGAAGTGTTAGGAGAGAAGATGGAATGTTCGAAGATATGGAAGAAGATTTGGAATGGTTTGGTGACCCTCCTAGCTTCATTGACCTTTGTGCTCGTTTGGGTACAAAGTTTAGTGGTGATTTCACACTAAAGGAGAGGTTTGACACCGGCAAGACCATGCATAACTATGTCCTTATGCCTTTGCGTGACTCTGTGGATTGGTCCTGTTTCAATAGGGTCATTTAAGGTACCCATGCCTGAGGTTGCGTTGGAGAATGGGTACAAGATGCATAGTTTCCATGAAGGCCCTTTCAATGCCGGTGTCGGGTACAATGATAAAGATGAAGAGTTGTGGGTGGATGGGGAACAGACTCAGGGTGACATGGACTTGGATGGTCAGGTGACATAGGAGCATCCAGTAGGACACATGAACGATGACTTTGATGGCAACGAGTTTGACAAAGTAGAAGAGGAGAAGAATGAGGACGACGAGATTGGTGATGCAGTTAGCACTGATTCAGAGGATTCTGATGATGGACAGGACGATACTGTCGTTATTCCACCACCGATTCAAACCATGAATGCACCTGTTCATATCATGCCAGCATCGGTTTATGTCATGCCATTCTCTATACCAACTGAGGTTCTTCATGCGGCGCCAGCCCAGGGAAGCTTAGCCACGGAGCCACCAGAGGGTGGTACCTCCTATGATCCATGGGGAAGAATTAGCGAAACACAGCAGTACGTTGCACCTCCACCATACATAAATCCTGAGCTAGAGAAACTGAGGGCCATGAACATTCCTTTTAGTGGTGTTCCAAACTATAGGGATGTGAGCATGACTTATATGACTGTGTGTGACATGGGGCTTTCGATGTGTTTGAGATGTGTATATAACCCGGAGGAGCCAATACTTAGCAAGAGGATGACATTTAACACAATGGAAGAGATGAAGTTGTTTCTTGAGGATTATGCTGTGCACCACCATAGGCCGTACACTGTGACTCATTCGGACTAGGAGTTGAGGTACCATGTCAAATGCAAGCTTGGTTGCATGACTCATATGACTGTGTGTGACATGGGGCTTTCGATGTGTTTGAGATCTGTATATAACCCGGAGGAGCCAATACTTAGCAAGAGGATGACATTTAACACAATGGGAGAGATGAAGTTGTTTCTTGAGGATTATGCTGTGCACCACCATAGGCCGTACACTGTGACTCATTCGGACTAGGAGTTGAGGTACCATGTCAAATGCAAGCTTGGTTGTGCATGGAAGTTAAATGCAAGGAGAAGACCGAGTGATGGCAAGTGGAAGATAACTAAAATTGTTCAACCCTACACTTGTGTTGATAATAGAAACAATCAAGATCATCAACAACTCACTACACGATACCTTGCCCGTCGTATATTGACGCTTGTTGATGATAACAATGATATTTCAGTGTCTTCTTTACAGAAATCCATATTCGGATTTGTTCATTATAATGTCAAGTATGGGAAGGTTTGGCGTGCTAAGCAACTTGCTCTTGCTCTTCGATGGGTAAGTTGGCACGAAACATACAATAGAGTACCCAGAATATTATGTGCAATGAGTCACTACAACCCAGGAATAAGATGGTTTATACACACGGGAGATATGCGTTTACAAAACTCTGGAAAGCATGTATTACTTCGTGTTTTCTGGTTCTTTGCACAGACGCAGCATGCATGGCAGTTTTGTCGGCCAGTGGTATGTATTGATGACACTTTTCTGACCAGAAAGTACAAGGGCACACTAATGATGGCTTCTGGTGTTGATCCTGAGAACCAGATAGTACCCATTGCTTTTGCTTTGGCGAAGGAAGAGAACAATGAATCGTGGTCATGGTTTATGCGACTACTTCGACTTCATGTTCTAGGTACACAGCGTGTTGTATGTGTGGTTTCTGATCGTCATGCAGGGATCCTTAATGCAGCACGTGAACATATCGAAGGCTTGCCTCTCATAGTGCATAGATGGTGCATGCGTCATTTTGCAGCTAATTACTGGCGCCGACAGAGAGACAAGGAAGTATGTGCTAAGTTAAAGGTGCTATGTTGTGCACGCACACAGTACATGTTTAAAGAGACAAAGAGAGAATTAGACAAAATGACAAATGAAGCTGGTAAGGCATGGCTAGAGTCTCATATGGAAGATAAGGCAAAGTGGGCATTAACATATGATGAGGGCGGGTTTAGATAGGCATTATGACCACAAACGCGTCAGAGTCCTTCAACAATGTATTCAGGGGAGTTCGGTCATTGTCTGTATCAGGCATTGTTGAGCACTCTTTTCTCAAGTGTAACGAATATTCTGTGGTTAGGTGGCAGATTGCACAGAGGAATGAAGCAAAGCTTGGTATGTGGGGAAAGGCAACCACAAAACATTTAAAGGAAACAAAGAAATGGACCAAGGAAAGTTCGGCACAGGTATATGGACATGAATGTAATATCTACAGTGTACGATCAAAGGGTGTCACAACAGTGGACGATGAACAATATGGTGGACGTAACTATCGAGTCGATCTTCAGAAAGTTGAGTGCACCTGCAACCAAAGTTCAGCTAGGCGCCAGGCGTAATCTAGGCGCTGACCCTCAGCCTAGAGCCTAGTCGGGATTAATCGCGCCTAGGCGTTCGTAGGCGTTTTCCTAGGCGTTTTAATTTTTATACATATACACACATATATCTTAAATAAAAGAAAAAATAGGAGATATATTGACCTAAAGTTATAGAAAGGCCATAAAAAAGCCCAACAACCCAACTTATCCACCCTCCCACCTTATCCACCCAGCTCCTCCACCCCCATCCGTAACCCACCCCTCCCCGCGCCCGCAATCGCACGCCGCGTGCGTACGCCGCCAGCCACCGGTCTCCTCTCTCCCCTCCCATCGCGCGGCGCCGCCAGCCGCTGGTCTCGTCCGTCTCTTCCTCCTCCGCCGCCACCTCCACCGCCGCCTCCTCCTCCCTCGCCGCGCCCGCCGCCGCCGCCAGGCGCTTCTTCACCTCCACCGGCGCTGCCGACGAGCCGCCGCCGCCTAGGTGTCCGCCTACCCCCATAGGAGAGGCGGACAGGCTCCGATTCGTGCCTAGTTGCGCCTAGGCGAGCGCCTAGCGGAACCTTGCCTGCAACGTCCCTCAGATAATGCATGCCCCTTGTTGTCACATGATCACCTCTTGCCAGGTCCGTGGATATAATTACGAGCACCTACCGTACATGTCACCCTTGTATCTGTGGGCGAATACCTTTCGTATCTAGGAGAGTAGCTACGAGCCTTACTTAGACCTGTCACAGTGGCCACCTTATCATGGTCCTGATTACGCTCCTCATCCAGAGCTAAAGAAGATAGGGAAGGGTAGGAGGAAGAAGAAGCGACTGAAGGGTGACATGGACGCTATGAGAGGATACGGACATAATACGTATGGAGGTGGCGACTTTGACGAGACTCGTGGTCAGAATCTTTGCGCCGTTTGCAAAGAGCATGGTCACAAGGCTAGCAGACATAGACCTAGAGGATCTAGAGGGCAGCAGGTGGTTATGACAAACTTTGATATGTTTGCATGTCTTAAATTTTTAGTTTATATTTACTTCTCATTTAATACTTAATCATTTATGTTCTAACTACCTTGTAATTGATTTGTGACAGGATGGCTCCTCCCATGCAGCACCCGCAGTACCCCCTTCTTGAGTTGGAGTACGACCGCGTGCACCGCGCGGCCCGCTTGACGGACAATCACCTCGCAGCCGTCAAGGTGGCTCCCCTCAGGCCACGCACACAAGTCCGTTCGCAACGGTGGGACGAGCGTTACGCGCTGTACATTCGGCGAGCTGGCTTCCTCGACCTAGTACGTGTTGTCAACCTCGGTCTTCCGTCACTAGACCCCGCACTACTTACTGCACTTGCAGACAGGTATAAGTCTTTTTGCTTTCAATACTCATGTTCTGTGACTCATATATATTTATAGCTAATATACCTTTTTACAGATGGCAGCCAGAGACACATACCTTCCACCTACCTAGCAGCGAGATGACGCTTACGCTAGAGGACGTCAAGGCTATCTTTGCTTTACGGATAGCTGGTCTTCCAGTCTCTGGCATCATCGACATCGACACTTGGAGAGACAAGGTGGCATAGTTCTGTGGCATCGCGCCACTTGATGACGAGGTGTCCAGGAAAAACAAGTAAGTAATTAAACAAACCAATTCAACCACCTGTATGTATATTGCATTTCTTATATAATTCTGACCTCAAGTGTTCATCAATTTCAGGAAGACTTCAGGTGTTTCTTCGAGGTGGATCGCAGACCACTTTGATCACCTGCCAGCAGGAGCCGCTGAAGAGGTTGTGGAGAGGTATGCCAGAGTGTGGCTTTGGCACTTTCTTGGGACTTTCTTGTTCCCAGATGCGTCGGGAAACACCATCTCTTGGATATTCCTGGTGAAAGGTCCTAGATGGCTAGAGGGGGGGGGTGAATAGCCTAATAAAAAATTCTACAAACCACTAGAGCATAGGTTAGTAAAACACTAAAGCGAAGCTTTTTGCTCTAGCTCTACTAGGGATGCAAAGCCACCTATCCAAACAATTCTAGTTAACTAAGTGCCTATCACACAATAGCAACAACCTAAGGCACTTAGCTCAAGCTAGCAAGAACAACTAGTAAAAGAAACTAACTAGCAAGCTAACTAGACAAGATAAGAGGAAAGTAAATACAAAAGATATGAGTGATTGTTATACCGATGCCTTGTGAAGTATGGATATCAATATGAAGATCCAATCACTATGAATACCAAGAAATGATCGGGAGACAAGATGACACAAGATTTTTCTCCCGAGGTTCACTTGGTTGCCACCAAGTTAGTCCCCGTTATGTCGACCACTAACTTGGTGATTCGGTGGCTAATAGGCAGTCACAAGCCTAGCCCACTTTCCGGGCGCCACAAGAATCCACACAAGATAGGGTAACTCAAAGACACAAGCAATTTACTAGAGTTACCCTTTGGCGCTCCGCCGAGGTGGGTACAAGCCCTCTTACAATCACCGGGATCAACCACGAACAATCACCAACTCGTGTTGACTCCTTCTTGCTCCAAGACATCTAGGTGTTGGCAAACACCAAGAATAACAAGAAAACCGCAGCAAGAACGATCACCAAGTGCTACTAGATGCAAATCACTAAGCAATGCACTTGGATGTACTCTATCTCTTTTGGATTGAGCAAAGGATCAAAGAGATAAGTGAGAGAGGTGCTTGAGAGCTCACAAGAGAGTATAGCAAATAAATGAGGCAAGAGAGTGAGCCCCCAACAGGCCTTGGGCCTTAAATAGGTGCCCTCCAAAAAACTAGCCGTTATTCTCTGCGTCGCAGGCGTCGGACGCTCTTTAAGTTTGCGTCAGACGCTCCGTCGCCAGCGTCCGTCGCGCTTCCAGTAAGCATCCAGAGAGGGTCGAAGACCGTCGGACGTGTCCGTCGCCTGCGCGTCGGACGACCTCCAGCGTCCGTCGCCGTTGTGTCAGTGAGTTCCTTGATCCGTCGGACGCTCGCCGTTGTTCTGCTCATCGTCCGTTGACATCGTCTGTTGACATCTTCCGTCACGATTCCCGAGAGTATCCAGAGAGCATCCAGAGAGCACCTGGGAGCGTCGGACGTGTCTATCGCCGAGTCGTCGGACGCTCCTCAGCGTCCGTCACGAGGTCTGTACCACTTCTGAGTTGGGGTTCACGTCGGACGCTCTGACCCAGCGTCCGTCGCCAGCGTCCGTCGCCCCTTTCTTGCTTCTTTCTCATTTCCTTCTTTACCAACCTTGCTCCATTGTGCCAAACACTTATGGTACTTCCTTAGAGCAGATGTGTAGCATATATTTTATGGGTTTTAAGCAAGGCTATGTTACTAGGTGATTTAATGCACATGCATGAATGACAACACCTAGTAGCACTTGATAACCGCAATCACAACACGTTTTTCCCTTCTTGATAGTACGGCTATCTATCCTAAATGTGACCACACTCTCTATAGTGTCTTGATTACTAAACCAAAAATGGCCCTATGATATACCTTTGCCTTGGGTCCAATTTTGTTTTTATCTTTCTTCTTTTCCTTAATTCATGAAGCACTTGATCAATGCACCATTGTCATCCTTCTAGCTTCATGTGTCAAGGTGGATTACCCTAGCTAGATCAAATACTTAGCACACGGGTTAGTCCATAGGTTTCATCAATTAACCAAAACCAAACTTGAGCTTTCAATCTCCCCCTTTTTGGTAATTGATAACAACCTTCCATAAAAGAATATATACGATGAAAATTCCAACTTTGGTAGTATTAGCTCCCCCTACATATGTGATATATGAGTTTGGTTTAATTTGATCACATATGTATGAATAGGAATTGTGGGAGAGTGAATGCTATCAAATGATGCTAAGGTATAAGAGATGGACCTTTGAAGCGTGATACCAATCGGAGTGCCATTTTATACCATCCTTAGCACCATGAATGCCTAGAAACCACTTGAAAGATACTACTTGTAACGATCTAAGCATGCTAGTACTTCAAGCAACAAGTCAATTTAGTTTCTAGCATTCACCACACAGGCATATCATGAATGTAAGTACTTATGCAAGCAAGCACTTATGAATGCACAAAGATATGCAACAACTTATTCATAGGTTTGCTCCCCCTACTTGTGTGCTTACATTTTTTCAAAAAAATTCAATATTTCTTACTACTTACTTCTCCCCCATATTCTCTCTCCCTTTGTCATCTATTATCAAAAAATGTTGATTATTGGAGAGAAGCTTAGGTGTGGTTCAATATAGATTACTTGCCCCAAATTATTTAACTCGGTTTAAACCATGGACAAGCTTGTTCACACATCCTAGAATGGTTATCTTGCTCATGTTGAGCTAAACATTTGAAGTTCATATTATAGATCAAACACTAGGATTGCAAACCTATAAACATGTCATATGCTACCACTAGATCAAGTCAAGCGTAGAAGCAATAGTGGTACCATATAAGCATCAAATTCATTTGATTTTTCATGAATGAGCCTAATGAATTGATGTCTAGATGCACTAACAAGTCCTAATAGAGATGAATGACATGTCAACCAACTTGTACCTTGCTTTGCTCGAAGGAGAGGCATGTCATATATGGGGGTGCATCAACACATGTTTGAATAATCAAGAATGTTCAATTCATTCCTTAGCTTGCAAAATCTCTTCTCATCAAATGGCTTGGTGAATGTATCGGCAAGTTGATCATCGGTGCCAACATTTGTAATTGTGATGTCTCCCTTTTGTTGATGATCCCTTATGAAGTGGTGCCTTATGTCAATGTGCTTGGTTCTTGAATGTTGAACCGGATTGTTGGTGAGCTTCACCGCACTTTCATTGTCACATAGCAATGGCACTTGCTTGAATTTGATTTCAAAATCATTCAAAGTCGCTTTCATCCAAAGAAATTGAGCACAACAACTCCCTGCACTTATGTATTCGGCTTCGACGGTAGAGAGTGCAACACTATTTTGCTTCTTTGATGACCAAGATACAAGTGACATGCCTAGCAATTGACATGTGCCCGATGTGCTCTTTCTATCAATCTTGCATCCCGCATAGTCAGAGCCCGAATATCCAATTAACTCAAAGTTAGACCCCTTGGGATACCACAATCCAACATCTTGTGTATGCTTCAAGTACCTCAATATTCTCTTTGTAGCCTTCAAGTGACTTTCTCTCAAAGAGACTTGGAATCTTGCACACATGCATACACTAAATATGACATCCGACCTTGAAGCGGTCACATAGAGTAGGCTTCCAATCATAGACCGATACAACTTTTGATCCACCATATTGCCACTAGCATCACTATCCAAGTGTCCATTTGTTCTCATTGGAGTGATAATGTCTTTATATTCTTCTAAGCCAAATTTCTTCATCATATCATTTATGTACTTTCCTTGACTCATAAATGTGCCATTCTTCAATTGCTTGATTTGAAGACCAAGGAAGTAGCTAAGTTCACCAATTATTGACATTTCAAACTCATTTGCCATCATCTTGCCAAATTCTTCACAAAATTTTTGATTGGTTGAACCGAATATGATGTCATCCACATATATTTGGAGCACAAATAGATCCTTGCCAAGCTTCTTAGTGAAGAGATTAGTATCAACCTTCCCCATAATGAACCCTTTGGATAAGAGGAAATCCCTTAATCTTTCATACCATGCTCTAGGTGCTTGCTTCAAGCCATATAATGCCTTTCTCAATTTGTACACATGGTTGGGCTTCTTGTCATCTTCAAAACCGGGAGGTTGCTCAACATATACTAGCTCATTGATATATCCATTCAAGAAAGCGCTCTTCACATCCATTTGGTATAGCTTGATGTTGTGTGCACATGCATAGGCTAATAGGATTCTTATTACCTCTAATCTTGCAACCGGTGCATAAGTTTCTCCAAAGTCAAGACCTTCAACTTGTGTGTAACTTTGAGCTACCAATATTGCTTTGTTTCTCACAACTATACCATCTTGGTCTTGCTTGTTTCTAAATACCCATCTTGTGCCAATGACATTGTAGTTCTTGGGTCTTTCAACTAGCTCCCAAACTTGATTTTTTGTGAAATTGTTGAACTCTTCATGCATAGCATTTACCCAATCAACATCTTGTAAGGCTTCTTCAATTTTTGTAAGCTCTATGGATGACACAAATGAATAGTGTTCACAAAAGGATGTCAATCTTGATATTGTTTGCACACCGCTTGTAATATCGCTAACTATTTGATCAATGGGGTGATCTCTTGCAATGTTGGTTGGTTGAAGGATAGGAACTTGATTGCTTGAGCTTGGTTGAGATGAACTAGCCTCTTGTTGATCTTGCAATTGAGAACCACTAGCTTGCACATTAGGTGAGTTAAGCACTTGATCTTTGTCATCTTCAATGTCAATCACTTGTCTTGGCCTAATATCACCAATATCCATGTTCTTCATAGCCTTTGACAATTGAGGTCCACTCACATCTTCTAGATTCTCATTTTCAACTTGAGAGCCATTGGTTTCATCAAATTCAACATCATGAACCTCCTCAAGCACACCACTAGCCGAATTCCACACTCTATAGGCTTTGCTTGTGGTTGAGTAACCAAGTAGGAACCCTTCATCATATTTCTTGTCAAACTTTCCAAGTCTTGTGCATTTCTTCAAGATATAGCATTTGCAACCAAACACTCTAAAGTATATAATGTTGGGCTTTCTTCCATTCAATAGCTCATATGGTGTCTTCTCCATCAATAGGTGACAATATAGCTGGTTGCTAGAGTAGCAAGCGGTGTTGATAGCTTCGGCCCAAAAGGAGTGACTCACATTGTATTCACTAAGTATAGACCTTGTCATATCAATCAATGTTCTATTTTTCCTCTCAACAAGGCTATTTGATTGTGGAGTGTACTTGGCTGAAAATTGATGCTTGATTCCAAGCTCATCACATAGTTCTTCAACTCTTGTATTCTTGAATTCACTTCCATTGTCACTTCTCACTTTCTTGATGGTAGATTCAAACTCATTGTGACATCTCTTGATAAAAGATTTGAATGTGGCAAATGTATCACTCTTGTCATTGAGAAAGAATACCCAAGTGTATCTTGTAAGATCATCCACTATCACAAATCCATACTTGTTCCCACCGATGCTAGTGTATGTTGTTGGTCCAAATAAATCCATGTGCAACAACTCAAATGCTTTACTAGTGTTCATCATGATCTTCTTTGGATGGGTGTTACCAACTTGTTTGTCGGCTTGACAAGAGCTACAAAGTTTATCCTTCTCAAACACAACATCTTTCAAGCCTCTTACTAAGTCATGCTTGATCAATCTATTCAATTGCTTCATGCCAACATGACCAAGCCTTCTATGCCATAACCAACCCATACTTGATTTGGTGAGCAAGCAAGTTGACAATTGAGCTTCACTAGCATTGAAATCAACTAGGTAGAGGTTTTCATATCTAAATCCCTTGAAGATCAAGTTTGAACCATCCACACTAATGATCTCAATATCATCTACCCTAAATATGCATTTGAATCCAATATCACACAATTGAGCCGTAGATAGTAAATTGAAGTTCAAACTCTCAACTAGCAAGATATTTGATATGCTCAAGTCATTGGATATTGCAATATTACTAAGACCCTTGATCTTGCCCTTGCCATTATTACCAAAAGTAATACTATCAATGTCATTGTTGGTGTTGGAGTTGATTGATTTGAACATTCTAAAATCCCCGGTTATGTGTTGAGTGCACCCACTATCAAGCACCCAATGCCTTCCTCCGGCTTTGTAATTGACCTACAAAACAAGTTAGTTCTTCTTAGGTACCCACACTTGTTTGGGTCCTCCAAAGTTAGTGACCAAGGATTTTGGCACCCAAATAACCTTCTTCTTTGGGCCAACAATGGATGTGCCAACATACTTAGCCATGATACCTTTAGCACTTTTGGTAAGCATATAACAATAATCAAAGTGCATGGAGGTGAATTTAGCAAACTTGGTTTGGCTCATGTTAAGTTTGCAATATTGGTCAATATGCCCCACTTGCTTGCAACTATTGCAATACCGACCATTGCTTCTCACAAAGCTAGGCTTTGGAGTTACAAAGGCGGCCTTGCCTTTCTTGGGGGTATAGCCCAATCCCTCTTTGTAGTAGGAAAATCTTTGGCTACCCAAGCACTTAAGCAAGCGGGCATCTCCACCATATGCCTTACCCAAAGCATGAGTGAGTTCATTAACATTATTTTTCAACTTTTTATTTTCACTCACTAGTGTAGCATCAACCTTTGAGCTCTCACTAGTGGATGTGCTACATTGTGTTTCGGTTGGGGTGACAATGATAGGAGTGAAAAATGATTCATCAAGAATATCACAAGTGACTCCAATATCACATGATGTCACAACCTTATCCTTGGTTTGCTCAAGGAGGGAGGAGTGAGCCTTTTCAAGCTTGTAGTGAGTCCTCTCAAGCTTCTCATGGGCTTCCATTAGCCTCTCATGAGAGCCATTAAGCTCATCAAAGGATTGTTCAAGAGCCTTAAGCTTCTTGTTCAATTCCTTGCACTCCTTTCTCTTTGTCTCAAAGCAAGCATAAGTTTGCTTCATCATATCTACTAGTTCGTCCTTGGAGTACTCCTCCTCATCATCACTACTATCATCATCACTATCACCATCATCATGAGATTGTACCTTAGATGGCTTAGCTATGAAGCATGATGGAGTGTCAAAGATGGATGACTTGTTGTTGATAGCAATGCTTGCCAATGCCTTCTTCTTGGACTTCTTCTTCTTGGGCTCCAATACCACTTGAAAGGTCCTAGATGGCTAGAGGGGGGTGAATAGCCTAATAAAAAATTCTACAAACCACTAGAGCGTAGGTTAGTAAAACACTAAAGCGAAGCTTTTTGCTCTAGCTCTACTAGGGATGCAAAGCCACCTATCCAAGCAATTCTAGTTAACTAAGTGCCTATCACACAATAGCAACAACCTAAGGCACTTAGCTCAAGCTAGCAAGAACAACTAGTAAAAGAAACTAACTAGCAAGCTAACTAGACAAGATAAGAGGAAAGTAAATATAAAAGATAGGAGTGATTGTTATACCGATGCCTTGTGAAGTATGGATATCAATATGAAGATCCAATCACTATGAATACCAAGAAATGGTCGGTAGACAAGATGACACAAGATTTTTCTCCCAAGGTTCACTTGGTTGCCACCAAGCTAGTCCCCGTTGTGTCGATCACTAACTTGGTGATTCGGTGGCTAATAGGCAGTCACAAGCCTAGCCCACTTTCTGAGCGCCACAAGAATCCACTTAAGATAGGGTAACTCAAAGACACGAGCAATTTACTAGAGTTACCCTTTGGCGCTCTGCCGAGGTGGGTACAAGCCCTCTTACAATCACCGGGATCAACCACGAACAATCACCAACTCGTGTTGACTCCTCCTTCTTGCTCCAAGCCGTCTAGGTGTTGGCAAACACCAAGAATAACAAGAAAACCGCAGCAAGAACGATCACCAAGTGCTACTAGATGCAAATCACTAAGCAATGCACTTGGATGCACTCTATCTCTTTTGGATTGAGCAAAGGATCAAAGAGACGAGTGGGAGAGGTGCTTGAGAGCTCACAAGAGAGTATAGCAAATAAATGAGGCAAGAGAGTGAGGCCCCAATCGGCCATGGGCCTTAAATAGGCGTCCTCCAAAAAACTAGTCGTTATTCTCTACGTCGCAGGCGTTGGACGCTCTTTAAGTTTGCGTCGGACGCTCCGTCGCCAGCGTCCGTCGCGCTTCCAGTAAGCATCCAGAGAGGGTCGAAGACCGTCGGACGCGTCCGTCGCCTGCGCCTCGGACAATCTCCAGCGTCCGTCGCCATTGTATCAGTGAGTTCCTTGATCCGTCGGACGCTCGCCGGTGTTCTGCTCATCGTCCGTCGACATCGTCCGTCGTGATTCCCGAGAGTATTCAGAGAGCATCCAGAGAGCACTTGGGAGCATCGGACGCGTCTGTCGCCGAGTCGCCGGACGCTCCTCGGCGTCTGTCGCAAGGTCAGTACCATTTCTGAGTTGGGGTTCACGTCGGACGCTCTGACTCAGCGTCTGTCGCCCCTTTCTTGCTTCTTTCTCATTTCCTTCTTTACCCACCTTTCTCCATTGTGTCAAACACTTATGGTACTTCCTTAGAACAAATGTTTAGCATATATTTTATGGATTTTAAGCAAGGCTATGTTACTAGGTGATTTAATGCACATGCATGGATGGCAACACCTAGTAGCACTTGATAACCGCAATCACAACACGTTTTTCCCTTCTTGATAGTACGACTATCTATCCTAAATGTGATCACACTCTCTATAGTGTCTTGATCACTAAACCAAAAATGACCCTATGATATACCTTTGCCTTGGGTCCATTTTTGTTTTTCTCTTTGTTCTTTTCCTTAGTTCAAGAAGCACTTGATCAATGAACCATTGTCATCCTTCTAGCTTCATGTGTCAAGGTGAATTACCCTAGCTAGATCAAATACTTAGAACACGGGTTAGTCCATAGGTTTCATCAATTAACCAAAACCAAACTTGAGCTTTCACCTGGACATACTGTCACAGTTGTGGGAGAACATTGCCATGTACAGCTAGGGCAGCGCGGTTCTTGCCTGGACGTATCGCCAGCTGTGTGAAGCCTGTCAGCGCACCGCCAAAAATTCAAACCTTGGCGGTTGCTCTTACCTCCTACAGATCTGGTGTTGGGAGAGGTTGCCCGTCGCTAGACCAGTGATTCACGGACTTCCTGTAAGTAAAGCTTTTAGTTACAAGTTTCCATTCCGTTGACAGAATAAAGAACTAATTTATTTTTCAAACTGTTCAATGCATGACTAGCCGGGACAAGACACTAGGCCTACTGCTCTATACATTTGGAAGGATGCGGAGGTAGTTACAGGGAAATTGGGTCGCAGGTATAGGGAGTACATAGACTTGCTAGATGTCCTGACACAACACCAGTTTGTATGAGTTAGCTAAATACACAACCACTTGCATTTATTTTTCGAAATGCAAGTTGCATTTTTTGATTTAGGTTTACACAACCACTAGCTAAATACACTTATATTTTAGGTGCATTGGAGAGCTTGGGAAGGAAATGAGTTAGCTTAGTATCTTAGTGAGGGTTGTCTAGATGAGAAGGAAGAGTACCGCACGGTTTGTCCTCTGATATTCTTCCACATTGTCGAGATGCATCTGCCTATAAGAGTTCATAGGCAATTTGGAAAGAAGACCGGTTTACCGCCTCCGTTGTACTCTACTAATCAACAACTGCACGGGTACATTCGATTACTATCATTTACAATCGTCCCTACTATGCGATAATTTGTACTTACATCAAACAAATATTTGCAGGTACAACCGCCAGAAGAGGTACAGTACCAAGGACTGGCGGGTCAAGCACGATGCCTACATTCAGCTGTGGACGAACATGACACTTGTTCCCTTTGATGATGGCGATGCTCATGACCAGCACACTTTCGATGAGTATTTGGAGTGGCTTCATAGGTCCACGTGTACACACATCAGGCCACCGTACGCGGATGACACTAGTAGTGACGAGGACGACGACACCATGTTCGAGGATGTGTATGACCAGCACACCAGGGAGGAGACGCAGGTGCAGAGGGCCCCTCTACAGTGACACATAGTAAGATAGTGAATCGAAATGTCTCATATGCATTCATAAAGTTTCAAGATAACGTTACGATACTAGTGCCACTTTACACTTTCTTGTGCAGGCGAAGCAGCTGGCCCGGATGTCCAATGAAGCAGCATATACTCTACACGAGGCGTGAGGGAGAGGCCCAGGCATGCTCGAAGCATTTGTGGAGGTTCACGTTTTCTTTGTTCGAACTATAAATAATGGGTATCACTCTACAACTTGATCTAACTCTAAGCATTCTATCCATTTTCAGAAGGTCAAGAAGAGTTGCAGGAAGCTAGCTCAGAAGATGAGCTGTATCCATGGGAGGCACTAGAGCACCCGGCTCTGTCACATAGGGCACCAGCTACCTCTTCACATCCAGTGACTGGTGCCACGTCCGAGGTGCGCACACCCGTCCACGACAGTGCGGGCAAGGGCCTTGCAGCTGCTGATGACGAGGAAGACGAGGACTGGCAAGGAGGATCCCATAGTCAGTAGCACGAGTGGTACCATGACGACACCCGCAGGGTCCTCACAGCAGCAGCAATGGTACCAGAGTGGTACGCAGCACCAGTTCTACCAAGACACCCCCGCGGGGTCCTCACACCAGCAACAGTGGGCCCAGGTGAAAGGTCCTAATCCAAGGCTAAAGGGGGGTGAATAGCCTAAATCGAAAACTAAAAACAAACTCAACAACAAGTTAGATAGCAATGAGGCGAAGCTCGACTTGCACTAGCCTACTAGGGGATGCGAAGCCTCCTAACAACAATTTCTATCCTAATATAGCTATAGGATCACTCAATTCCTACTCAAGTCTAGTAGCCCTCTAGGCACAACCTAAGATATTAAGACAAGTATGAATAAGGTAATGCGAAGATGGGAGAAGTGATTATATCGAGGTAATGAGCCAATCAAGAGAACTCCAAGCAACTCAATCAATCACAATGATGCACAAGAGGTTGACACTTGATTTTTCACCCGAGGTTCACTAGTTTGCCAACTAGCTACGTCCTCGTTGTGTCGGCTCACTCACTTAGAGGTTCACGCGCTAATTGGCACCACACACCAAACCCATCACTGGGTGCCACACAACCAACACAAGATGAGGGCGCTCAAAGACACGAGCAATCCACTAGAGTTACCTTTGCGATCTCCCACGTGGAAGGCACAAGAACCCCTCACAATCACCACTTGTGGTCGACGAAGCACAATCACCAAGCTTCTCGAATCCACACCGCTTGCTCCAACCGTCTAGGTGATGGAAATCACCAAGAGTAACAAGAAACTAGCAGCGGTATCAACTCCCAAGTGCCATGAAGATGAATCACTTCATGCAATGCACTAGAACACTCAAATCTCTCCGATGGATGATTAATCAAGTGTGAGATGAGTGGGAGTGTGTGTCACAAGCTCATAAAGAGTATGCAATGTCCAGGTGTGCAAGAGAGCTACCTTAAACCACCACACACCCTTTTATAGCCCCCTCAAAGGAGCTAGCCGTTATGCACTTGGGCTTCTGAAAACGTGACCGTCGGACCACTTGTCAGCACCGTCGGACCATAGCGTCTGGTCCGACGCTTTGAATTTTGACCGTTGGCGCGCAGAACTGGCCACCGTCGGACCACCTCCATTGGTCCGAAGGCCTGGTCCGACGCCTTGTCCGACGCCTTGCACTTGGCTTCAACAATCCACGCAGTAAGCACCTGGCCTTTGGACCACACCGTTGGACCACCCCTTCGGACTATGCCGTCTGGTCCGGAGCCTCCACCGAGTCTTGATGATTTCACGCAGGGAGCACCCGGGCTTCGGACCGGACCATCGGACTAGGCCACCGGACCATGCCACCTGGTCCGATGCCTATATTGACTTATGCTTGGCCTTTGACTGAGCCACCGGACCACTCGCCTATGGTCCGACGCCTCATCTGACCACTGGTCCGACGCTTCTTCTGATGTCAGCCAGTGCTAGGAGCAGTCGTCGGACCACCTCCTATGGTCCGGAGCTCCAAGCACAACTGGTCTGACGCCTCTGTCTTGAGCTGAAATTCCTTCTCTTTTCTTCTCTTGATCTCATGTGCCACCACCAAGTGTTTCACTGACTTGTGCACGTGTGTTGACATATTTTATCAAGTTTTACAAGGGTTGCTCATTAGGATTTAATGCAATGCACTTATGATCAACCTAATGGCACTCGATAGTTGTAACCACTAACTATTTCTCCTCTTAATAGTACGGTTATCTATCCTAAATGTGATCACACCCACTAGGTGTCTTGATCACTAAACCAAAAAGCCCTATCTTATACCTTTGCCTTGTATAGCTCTTAGGGTCTCCTGCTCTTCTCTTCTTCTCCAAGTGTGAGCCTTTGATTTGCTTTCTCCTTAGCCTCCTCCTTGCTCCATCACTTGTCATCTTCACTTCACCTTGGTGTACTAAACCTACTCACACTTAGAGCTAGGTTAGTACTTAGGTTTCATCAATTACCCAAAACACTTAGAGATCTTTCACCAGGAGACCCACGCGGGTACCCACACCAGCAACAGTGGTCCCAGGATTCCCCCGGGGGGTCCTCGCACACCCCACTTGACGATGCATCGAGGTATCGCGTCTACGAGCACGGATGGGATCCTTGGCCACAGCAGGAGGAGATCTCAATCTCATAGCTAGGTGGTGCCCCGCTTGGTACCCAAATGGACTCACAGGTAATTCAACTTTACAAATAAGTCCATACATAGTCGTGTTGTAAAGAAAATAAATAATAATTCACTAATTATGCTTTAAATCGCAGGGACCAACCCATCAGCAGCAGCGCAATTACAGGAGAGACCGCTCCGACGTTGGATACAGTGGCAACGTCCTCGACACGAACCCTGGGAGACGGAGGCGGTGGAGGGATCCGTACATTCCAGGACCGTAGAGTATCAGGACCCGGACTTAGGAGATGTACCACTTATGTCATTATGTTAGACTCATGCATTGTGTAATTCATAACTTATGCACTTTTGTCGTCATGTTGATCTTAGTCGAAACAAGGAGTTTAACATTTATGCATCGTTATTCGAATCAATGACTTAGCAACATAGAACTTATTCGGTGATAGTTATGTGATGAAGTATTCGGGGTTAGTACAGTATATGGACACAACATATAACTTGTATATTGACAGAACATGTGGGTGTAGTCAAAAAACACTGCAACTGGGTAGCAAAACAGGTTTCTGGGCTCCCAGGCTTGCCGCGCCAGGGCCCATGGCGCGGCAAGCCTGGGAGCCCAGAAACCTGTTTTCCCATTCTGATAAGCAGTTTTACAGTGCAAGACGTTTGTTTTATTTTCAATTTATTTCGAATCCTTCAATTATCCGCGGTGCTTTTTTCAGAAAATACGAAGACTTTTCAGAAAATACGTAGGCTTTTCAGTGATGGGCTAGACTTTTCAGTTTCTTGTAGGCTTTTCAGTGTCTCGTACACTTTTCAGAGTGTAGGCTTTTCAATTAATCATAGACTTATCAGTTTCTCGTAGGCTTTTCAATGTGTCGTAGACTTTTCAGAGAGGGTAGGCTTTTCAGTGTTTCATAGTCTTTTCAGATTTTTTGTAGCCTTTTCAGAGCAATTATAGGCTTTTCAGAGCACTTGTAGGCTTTGGAGTGAAATGTAGAATTCTGAGAGCAATTGTGTAACAATGCAAAAATTACTAGACCTCTTTTCACCTATATATACCCGTTCATGTATGCGTTGGTGAGCAAAACTCAAAAGAATAACCTCTTGTGAGAAGACTTCAGTTAGAGGGAAGGGCTTCAGCTAGATAGAAGAGTAGAAATGTCTGGAGGAGGTTCGTCTAGAGGGAAGGGTTCGAGCAGTGGAAGGGGAAGGGAGCCCCAGTTGTGTGGGAGGGGACAATTGGTTCCGATTATTTTCCAGAACCAGATTATCTTTTTCCAGAGGAGAGCAAGAATGATTTTCGTGGAGATAATTGTCTCAGAACCTACGATAACCACAAAGAAGACTAGCCAAGATGCATGCATGGTGAGGATTGTTTAGTGCAGATGTTTCTAGAAGGTATTGACGGAGGTCGGCGTTTCTTCAAATGCCCACGAGCATTGGTAACTGCTATTGCTATTCATTGGTTTTATTTTGAGTGGCTTCACAACTAACACGATACTTTTATTACAGACTTCTGTGTCCGAAAAAAACTATGGGTTCGTTAGGTGGGTGGATCCTCCACCTATTTCTCCACATACACAATACATGTACTACCTAGAGCATCGCATCCAAGATCTGGAAAGAGACCTTCGCCACTACGAAGCCGAAGACGACAACAACAATCCGAGTTCACAGGAGACACTGTGCACCGATCCAGGTTGTACATGCCTTTGTCACAAGAAGGGACCACCATCACCGCCACCATCTCCACAAACACTGGGTGGATATTGTGGAGAAGGTGCAACACAGTTCCCTATGTGGGAACACTACTAGAACTTGGCTATGTTGGACTATGTCATTGGTATTTCATTTATCTAAGGCATGTTAGGATCAGTTTAGAATATTTATAACCTTATTTGTTACTTGTTCTCACATGTCATTTCAATGTATTCTCATTTGTATGGTTTATTTTACCTAAGGCGTATTAGGTTTAGCTAAAGAAATATGTACGCCTGTTTAGTAGATATTCTCACATGTCAGTTCATTGTACTGTGTTAGTTGAAATTTATAATGCACTACTTCGTTAAAAAAACATTTGTCTAAATAGAATAGTACATGATAATAAGTAAGATACCAAAGTACGTTACAACATAATTAAAAGTTCAGAGCGATTAAAACAACCACAATGGACGATATTGTTCATTCCAGAAACATACAACTACTGAGTGCAACGGGGCTACTTTCCCTTCCTTAGAGCATCAGGATTATCCTCCATCGCTGATTTCGCGCGACGGGTGCGCTCAAGCTTCTTATCCCTGTCCTCCCTGTAGGCTGCACCTCTTCTCTCTTCCTCCTCTATCTTGTGCTCCTTCTCAGCTGCCTCCTCTTTCATTATCTTCTCATAGGTCACTTGACGCTCCACGTCCCAGTCCTTCATACCTTACAGAAGACGTTTGTCGGACTCCTTGATCTCAGTGTCGATCCACTGCTTAAAGTCACATAGCGGTGGAGGGTCTGTAATCAATGCAAACGTTAGACTACCTAAAGATTAAAGCAATCTTTCATATGATAAAAGTTGATGGCTATATAAGATCAAATTCTCACCATTAAGTTAGTATGACGTTGTTTAAGAATAGGCTGAAAGGAAAAATTAGTACACATCCAATACCGTTGCCTATAGGTTTGCTCGTCCTCGGAAATCTCAACCTTGCAAGGATCACCGCAAAAGCACATGGGAACCGGAACACCAGTAGGCAAAGGCTTGGGGTCGAATGCATTTCCAGTCAACGAACTCTTCCTAAAATTGAATCAATTTTGGTATAATTACCTCATTACTATACAATAAACTAGTCGTTATAAATTAGAGAACCGAAACAAATGCAACAAATATAGTGAGGTTATCTAGGTTTAATAGCTCTACCACGTTGTGGTATCCTATACAACAACTCAAAAACTATTCAAACCATACATACTAATCAATATTAAAATGCAAGTTATATAGAACAAATCAATACGAAAAAATAATAGAGAAGAGATAGGATACCTTGCTCTTAAACTTGAATGGATCCAATCAAAAAATTTACGGTTTGATTTAGTGATTCGAAAAAATGGGCAAAGAGGAGAAAAAACCCGAGAGAGAGGAGGGGGCAAAGGAGAAAGAGCCAACGTTTGGAAGAGGGACGCGCGGTGGGCCTGTATATGGCCTTGCCGCGCTAAGATCCGTGGCGCGGCATGCATGACGGCGCGACAGCCTTGCCAAGTCAGCGCGGAGCACCTCTGCCGCGCCACCATGCATGGCGCGGCAGCGTGATTTCTCCGCGCCATGAATCCTGGCGCGGCCAAAGGGGTTAGATGCAAAAATTAAAAAAAAAACATGTTAATATTAAATTTACTTAAAAAATAAAAAAAATTCCCGTGCGGAAGCCCAAAACTGTGCGGATCACCACTTCCTTTCCCCGGAGCCAGCACAGAGCTGGGCCTGCAGCACCTGCAGCCCAGCCCACGTTACACCGTCATTCTCATTCCCCGTTGGTCGATCGGTCCAGGGTCGACACTTGGCAAGAGCCATGGCCCTCTGTCTCCTGGCATGGCAAGTGGCGATTGCGCGGTCGCTGTGGGGCTGTCAGTCTGTCACTTGTCAGCTCGGCCGCACACGTCCAAGACGCCAGGTCCAAGTCTTGCCACGCTGCTGGCCGAAGGACCTCAAGTGAAGCAAGCAAGGAGCACCCAGCACCAGCGGGTGGAAATGGAATGCGGTGGTAGTACTACTGCGGTGCAGCCTGAGTGACACCGGCCGGAGCAATCATTCTGCAGCGTGCAGTGCTCGAATGCGGAATGGCCGAGGAATTTGCGCCGCTGCCATCGAAGCATCCATTGGCCGGCCGACTGCTGGCCCACCGGCCATGGCCACAAGCGACAGGAGGTACTGATTTTATGGAACAGGACTCAGGGTGAGCTACACAATCAGTGCTACAAACAAGTTAACCTCAGATCATCGATTTCCCTTAAACTTGTCGGCCGTCCAATCTAAGGGCGTCTTTAACAGAACATCCTGCTAGCTAGGATTGTCAGTTAGCCAATCTAACAGAAAGAGAAAAAGGAAATTTTCGAAAGCACAAGCGCTCAGCTCGCACGTCCTCCAAAGGCATTTGAGTCTCTGGCATACATCTAGTATTTACTCTCGCTGTTCCAAAATAAAAATCATTCTCATTTCCAAAAAAATAGTTTCTTTAAACTTTGACCAATATATATATATATATATATATATATATATATATATAAGACTAATAATATTTATAATACATAATTAGTATCATTAGATAGATCGTTAATTATATTTTCACAATAAATTTATATGAAGATATAAATGTTACACGTATTTTCTACAAATCTAATTAAAGTTGAAAAAAAAAAATATCTACATACATCCCATAACGTCTTATATTATGGTGTGAGTAGCTTTCTTTCTTTTTTATTGGTTCTTGCTACGACTAAGGATGGCAACGGAGCGGGGTTCGGATCGGGTGGAGGCTTTGTGGACCCGAACCCGAAACCCGAACTCAAAACCCGAAACTACAACCGAAAACCAGTTCGGGTGATAATCCAACCCCGAAACCAAACCCGGTGGATACCCGAAACCTGAATGGTTAACCGAAATCCGAAACCCACCATTATATAGCAACAAGAAAAAAATTAAAAAATATTTAGCAACATATGTATGATATATTTTACATATTCAAATGTATAAATAATAGGCAATAAACAACGCACAATTTCATGACTCAACTTAAAATAAATTTAATAGCTTACATAAATAATTTGTTAATAAAAATACATAAGTTTTTATTCAAAATGTTATATTTCGGATATCCATTGGGTATCCGTGAGTAAAAACCAAAACCTAAAACCGAACCTGATAAGTTTTGGGTACCCGTATCCAAAAACCATGAGTAAAAAATTGAATCCAAACCCAAATCCGTTGGATCCAAAACCCGTGAATACCCGCCATGAACTCAATCCGCTGCTCTCCTTCGCTACGACTTCCTACCAGGTCAGCAGTCGATTTAGAAGGTCCGCTGGGACGCCCTTATTCTTAGCCAGGAGGCATGGGAGCCTCAAAGCCTCACGTGAAGAGGCAGGGCATAACGATACAGGAGCCTCAAAGCCTCACTTGTTAGATTTGCTCACCTTGCTTGGTGCTCCAACCAGCCATTCCTATTGGGCTGCAGGTTTGTCTAAACAAATAAAACAGTACGTGCCGGCCGAATTTATTGTTAAGCACCAGCAAATGAAGAGAACGGCCAGCCAGCGAAGTCAAATTAAACAGCACTGCAGGACTAGGCAGCAGCATCAGTAAGCAAGCACTTGGCGCCTTGGGAATTAAACAGTTTTTGTTTAGATGGTCACCATCATTCTGGCACGTACGCTACGCTTTATTGTATTGCGCCTTAGTTTGCGCGCTTGCTTTTCTTTCGTGATGAATATTGTATTCTATTCTATTGTATCACTGTCAATGGTAGTAGTAGTTCACATGACGATAATTAATTTATAATATAATGCTCACAGTTACAGCTCGCTTGCCGGCTTGCCAAGTCTCCATCATGTCTCGTGAGAAAGTTCCACCAACACCAATCGGCCAGGTTCTCACAAAAAAAAAACGGTATTATACCTTGCAAAAAGGTGCAAAATCGAGCCGTATGGTGTAGGGGCCCTAGCTAGCAGTGTTCCTGACTCTTACTAAGAAAGACAATATACTTGAGGAGATGTTCTCGTGATTACTAGATGGCAGTTTAAGTCGTTTAAACAATAAACAAAGGTTAACCATGTCGGTTCCACACTAAACAATCCATAAACATATAAATTATGAAGATAACCTAAACAAGTAATTAAATATGATAAAATGGGTTAAACAACCATTTTAAATTACCGTGTAGTCGATAGGAGAATTTGAGCCACCACATTAGCTCATAACAAATTAACAATGTAAATATGTAAAGGGGCTATGATTTAGGTCCTGTATGGATCCATATCTCTAAACTTTAGAGCAATTTTGATATCTACACCTCTAATGTGAGGTTAGCTAAAGTTTAGAGCTAACTTTAGACCACATGTTTGAAGCTTTAGCTTTAAAGTTTAGAAACTTTAGAACTTTAAAATTTGGAAGATATAATCCAAACATGTCCTTAGTTTCTTTACCTAGTTTTTTTTCTTGCTAAAGTGCTTATTTTTACATGCACAAATATCATATTTATTTTTTACATGTATAAATATGTACTCTATTTAGGTCTTCTAACTCTATTATGCTATTTATTTGGTATTACGCAAAACAGTATATTATATAAAATAGTTTATGTTGTTTAACTCTATTTAAACATTTTCTAAATGTTAAACAAAGATTAACCGACTAATTCGTTTGTTGTTTCAGTTAACTAAGAAAGAAACTTGGTCCAAGAATGCAGTCCCGATTATATATATTGGCAAGGGATCTAACCTAGAACTTCCAAACTCTTAGTTTTATACTACATATTGCATATATTATTACAGTCCTCGTACCGAAAAAAGGCACAGAGATCAAACTAACAAGTTGACACCTCGGAAGTTTGTTTTAGTATGGTTTAAGGAATATAGAGGGAGAAGTATGTACTCCCCCCAGGTGCCATATGCATATACTTGTTGTTTAAATCCTCATGACCAAACTTTAGTCTATGTATTTGAATGATAATTAGAAGAACTGAATATAAGTATTTATAAAATTAATTATATAAATTATGACTAATTTATAAGATAAATCTATTGAGCCTAATTAACCCATTATTAGCCACGTACCACTACAGATTTTTCTGACAAGTTTTTTCATTTTCTTGACGGTTTTTAGTTCCCGTAGTGCAGCCGTGCAGATAGACAGCTGCACCTAGACTCAGCATCTAACCGTGGCGTGAAGACCTTATTTTCCCAGCCAGGAGAAGACAAAAGCTTAAACCTCATTTCCATTCGATTTTTCTTATTCTGCTGGTGGGGCCCGCGGTTTAGTTCTTAATTACCATCTACAGTAGTTTTAAGGCTTGCGTACTACCACCACTGGTCCACTGCTGCTTAACACCAAACAAGATCTCTCTCAAGCCCCGCGATGGTGTCCTCGAACACCCACCAGCCACCACATGGCGCCTCCTCCCTTTCCACCTCCACGGTTCCACTTCCACCCCTAATCGCAGACGCTAGGCGGCGGCGCCCCTCTTGAGAAGTTGTAAAAGGGAAAGATTTTTGCCCCCCGCCTCGGTCGGGCCACACAAAGGTCGCCTTGTTGCCTGACCCACTCCTGTTCCGTTCGAAGCAGCTCCAGACCGACGCCAGGCGGCCAGGCCAGTGGCCGACGCCCGTGGCCAGCTGAGAGGCGGTGTCGTCATCGACTCCGGCGCCGGCGAGGGTTGCGCGTCTCACGTGTAGGTAAGGTCGTTTCATCCCTTCCCATGCCTCGATTGATGATCCACAATAATATCCCCCCCCCCCCCCCCCCCCCCCCCCTTTTTTTCATTTTTATCCGTGTTGGGTTCAGTGGCAGCTGCCTGATGGCTCCCCCCTGTGTTTTGGATCTGCAGGTTGTGATCTTTCTTCCCGTGGATGTGCGATTTGTCTTCGCTTGATCTGAGTGACAGTAAAGCGGAGACCGGCAAGCGTTGTTCCTGAAATCTGTTGATTCATGGGGAGTCAGACAATGACATCACAGGCTGGGGAGGTGCAGGAGGCGTGGGTGGCAGTGGCAGTGGCGGTGCCGGCGCAGCGCAACGCGAGCAGATGCAGAGCCTGGCAAGACAAGGGTCTCTGTATAACCTCACCCTTGATGAGGTGCAGAGCCATTTGGGTGAACCCCTACACAGCATGAACCTTGAGGAGCTGCTGAAGAGTGTCTTTCCTGATGGTGGCACTACCAGCCAGTATGAGCAGAGCTCGGGCCTTATGCGACAGGGCAGCATCACGATGCCGCCTGAGCTCAGCAAGAGGACTGTGGACGAGGTGTGGAAGGGCATCCAGGATGCGCCAAAGAGAAACGTTGGGGATGGTGGTCAGTGGAGGCGGGAGCGGGAGCGGCAGCCGATGCTTGGGGAGATGACGCTTGAGGATTTTTTGGTGAAAGCTGGGGTTGTCGCCGAAGGATTTCTGAAGGACTTGAATGACGTAGGCAATGTGGAGCAGGTCGGTAGCGCTGGGGCTGTGGGTTTGACCTCTGGGGCACAATGGTTAGACCACTATCAGCAGCGGATTACAGCTATCGAGCCCCATCAGCACGTTCAACATAGTTTGCCAGGTGCTTACATGCCAGGCCGGTTAGCCCTTCAGCCTCTGAATGTTGGGCCAGGTGCTATTCTGGAGTCATACTCTGATGGCCACATTACTTCACCAATGATGGGTGCACTTTCTGATTCTCCGACGCCTGGTAGAAAGCGTGGTTCCCCAGGAGATGTGTCAGATAAGTTGATGGAGAGAAGGCAGAAGAGGATGATCAAGAATAGGGAGTCAGCTGCTCGTTCAAGGGCTAGGAAGCAGGTTGCAATATATGTTTCCTGCCTTTCTATGTTTTAGCTAATTGATTGAGCTAGTTTTTCTTGTGTTCTCTGAGTAAAATTTTAGAAATGATGACACTTCTTCTTAAGCCTGAGTTCTACTTACACTGTATTTTCAACAGGCCTACACTAATGAACTGGAAAATAAGGTATCTCGATTAGAAGAGGAGAATGAGAAGCTAAAGAAGAAAAAGGTACCTTCGTTCTTCAATACAATACCATCAGAATATCGCCCTCGTTTTGCTAACAAGTGTTGCCCCCCTCCCCCCTCTGCTTGATTGGTGCAGACGTGACCAATTAGTCTTTTCTCTTTACCATCACTTCCTGCTTCTGAATAGGTGTCATTTTACTTTTATTGACATCGGCATCTAATTTCTGTTCACATTGTGAAGCTACTTTTAAGATTTCCATTTATCTAAACGACTAAACATCCCTAAATCCCTTGAAGTTTTTAATTTTTCATTTGTTCTATCCTTTTTGCTTCCATTGCTGGAGACAAACCATGTCCAGGTAGGTATACAAACTAAGATCTGATGTTCCGCATGTGTTGGTTGATCCAATTATGAGATTTGTGCTGTTTGCCCCTTCAAATATTTATGGTGTTGATGCAAATACCAAAGGGCAATCCTAATTCTTATTTGTAATTTTAGCTGTGAGTGTTTTGAAATCCTTCAGTTAATCATGATTAGTCAATGTTAATCGACAAATTGTTCCCTGGGCACCAATTAGGTGCATTGATTTGATTACATTGGCTAGTTTACTAATTGTTGACTACACGGCTATGTCTCAATGGCAACTTTGGCTTCAGCCCAGAGGCCCAGACCAAACTACCTTGGCTTGTCACCAACGATATATACTAACACACAGCCGCAGCTTTGTTTTTGAAGCCACCCACTGCCTGTAATGGAGCACAAGTGGGAAATGGAAATTTCTCCTGCCTGCCACCTCCACCTACAGCTTGCCACGCTGCAGCCACCTCCGCTTCCATCCGGCGGTGCACCTCCGTCTCCTTCCAGCAGAGGTCCATGCCACAGTATGTCACACCGTATGCCCCGACCTCTGCTCTCTGGTTGCCGCTTGTCTCCTCCGTCCTTTCTGCAGTCTGCACCTTGATCTGTGTTCTAAACTTCTCCATCTAGTCTCTACTAGATTTGCAGTCAATAATACTGGGATAGCCAACCAATTAGGCAATAGGTTGCCCTGGCCAACTATTCAACTAGGTTGACTATCCCTAAACTAACCGTGACTCACAACTTGTCGGTTAGTTGTTCCCAGGTGACTAGACTCGATTTACGATTTTGAAACACCGGTAGCTGCTTATCTTTTTATTTATGTTAGTTATCCTCAAAAGGCCACCAAATGTTATTATACACATTCGTATAAGGTTATATTATGCTACGGTGAGTGATGTGCCAAAAAAATAATGGATAAACATGTTCATTTAAATTCTAAGAGCGCCATTTTATGTTCTTGCTGGATACAACAACATTCTGATTTACTGTCTTGCATCAGAAGGGTGCATTCCAAGCCCACTATAAATACTAGTTCTAAATTTTTCGGGTCTGATTGGCTGCCTGTATAGGCTCAGGCTTGCACAGTTTACTGCATTAGCTAGTACACGAGATTTGGTCATATTAGACAATGCAGGTTTGCACAACCCGATGCGCACACAAAAAAATGAAATATTCTCATCCCTCAATACTTCTACTAGGAACATGAGACCTCAACTTGGTCGTGAAGGTGATTGCATGCAACAAAAAGTAAACAATCAAACAATGTAATTTGGAGATGTTTCATATGTTAAATAGTTTGGGAAAAATGCGCAGGTTTGAGTTCTGCTTTATATCATGGGTTCAGAGTGCAGTCATTTACACAGTTGTGTTAGTACCATTATAGCTAATGTTCTTTTCTTTATATGCTATTGTTGAATGATGATATGTAACTAGCTTTTCAAGTTTGGACTTGATATTTTGGTCTTTGTTACTACATCCTAATGACCACTTGATATTGGTAACTCAATAGTTTATACAACCACCTGTTCATTCTCCAGTTAGTATGTTTGTAGTCTCAGTATCAAACTTAATTTCTATCCAAGCGATCTTGTTTAGTTGGTTGCAATTTTTTGATCTTTTTTTTTGGTGCTTATGGCCTTAGATGGCTATTATGTTACTAAGTAATTCGTATTTCATATTGTTGTAATATTATCAGAGAATGAGTAGGTTGAAGCAATTTCCTGACATCGTATTCTGGTAATCAATTTCTCATGTGCCAAAATATAAAAATAAAATAAATCAAAACCAAGACACTGGCGCTCTACTACTGATGTAAATGCTTAGATAGTTGCAAACAATCTGTTGGTCTGATTTCTTGGTTCTTTTCTTTAATTGAATACAGTCCCCATAGTAGGTTCTTGTATTCGTGTACTCTGAGGGTGGTAATGATGGATTATTCTATCTCACTGCTAGCTGCTGACTCACTTATCCTGTTTTATGTTATCTTCAGGAGTTGGAAAAGATACTTTTCTCTGCGCCTCTTCCGGAACCCAAGTACCAACTCAGGAGAACAGGTTCTGCGACTTTCTGATTGTATCCAGAATATCTTGCTTTGTAGTTTCTAAGTCCTGTGGCTTGTAAGTTTTTGCCTCTTCGGTTTAGAATCATTTGCTAGCTTGGGGTTTTTGCTTATCCTAGCTCGATGGTTTGCTCTCTCTGTCTCCCTCTCTCTCTCTCTCTCTCTAGACTAGCAGGAGCCTAGCATGTGCTGTCCGAGGCCTTGTTACTAGCCTAGTATGTAAATCTGCAGGACACATGTAGGTGGTCGTAGCTTGTTTACATGGTGTGACTTAACCCTGCTCTTGCATGTGTGATATTCTGTGCTTGCGAAGCTTGCATTGTGCCAGATGGATACATATAACTATGAGCAGTATACCCTTACTTTGGTAACCGGAATTAAATTACTTGACGCTTGCGCTCTTTATTCTTTCCATCACCTTGTATCGGGTGATAGTGACAAGAGTCAGTTGCTTGATGCATCTTCTGGGAGAATCTCTTAATAGTGAATTCTTTTATTTCTCGAAATGCTTTGCTTTTTTCTGAAATGTTGGTACAAGGAATCACTTGATGTGTACGCCATTGGGTCATCCTTGCCGTTATATTTAACATAATAATTTGTTAGGAGTTTTTTTTGTGTGTGTGTGTGTGTGTTGGGGGGGGGGGGGGGGGGGGGGGGGGGGGGGGGGGGGGGGGGGGGGGGGGGGGTTGGGTGGGTGGGGCGGAAGAGGTGGTGCTGGATGCAAGGAGCCCCGGTCTGGTGTATGATTCGAGCTGAAACTGCTGTTCAATTATCTGCTGGTGAAACGTCGCGTACAGCCTGATAAGATGCTGATGTGTTTCCTTCTGAAAAATGGTGTTGATGTCTCTGTCTTACCAGCATGATGTGTCAATTGTTTCAATCACATTGATTTCAGATGTGGGTTTGATTTAGGACGTGTTAGAGACTCTTCTACAAACTCTGTTATGTAAAACCTGGAGTTTGTAGAGTACCTTTTTAGGTGCTCTTACAACTTTACTTTTTTTTTCTGGAGCTGAAACCGTTTAGTTGAAAAATGTGAAGGAGAGCTGAAAAACATGAAGCGGAGCAATCCCAAATAGCCTCCTACTACCCCATTCTAAATTTTAAGATATTTTAAGAATATTGAAGAGTTAAAGTATCTCAAGTTTGATCAAAATTATAGAAAAAATTATAAAAAGTTATGATATCAAACATGTATATTATGAAAACATAATTAATAAAGAATCTAATAATATTTAATTGTCATCATTAATGTTATTATATTAATATCATATAAGTTTGATCAAACTTAATATGTTTTGACTTTCTAACATTTTTAAAATATCTTATAATTTGGAATGGAGGGGTAGTGATTAGATTAAACATGCTCATGGGAGTATTTCCTTCTGATGGGCAAATCCTTCGTGACACCTTGCGAATTTGCAGCCGCGCCGTGATAGGCTTCGCTAAACTCGCGTCAGATGTGTCGTGCGTTTTTATTCTAAGAAGGCGTAAAATGTTTGGGTGGGAGGACTGCGTGGGGAGCAACTGGTCAGTACTCGGGTGCTCAACAACTTCACCTTCGGAAGAGAAGGAGCAGCGAGGGTGCGAGGGAAATCAGTGGGGATGAGTGCTCAACTTCCTCCGCCGACCACGAGCGGCAACCGCTTCGCGGTGATCGCGTCCCACTTATCATGCCCTCCGCCGGCAGCCATTTCCGGGGAGAAGGAAGCCGCCCTCGCCGCCGAGCCCACCGGCACCCCTACCATGTCAGCTCTCTTAATTCATTCCAAATCCTGTACCGTCACTTCGATTTGGTAGCGGCATGAGGGGATAATTCACTTCGATTTGGTAGCGTGATAGCGATTTGGTAGCGTCAGTAATTAGTTCTAGTAAAATAAGCAAAAGCAGAGAGTACCCTGGATTTTGGATCCTAGGTGTTGGACTTCAGTTGCGGAGCTGTACTGATTCCTAATGCGAGAGATGGTTCGTGTAGTCAGGATCGTATTCTGTTGAGTGTTGAGGTGGGTAGATTTTATAAGAGACGCCGATGTGCTTAGATTATCACTCAATTGGTTGAACCAAGATATCTCAACGCAGTATGTCCATAGTGCTCATTCAGATGACAACATTACCTAAGGGCATTATTTTGAGGTATGCAATTGAAACCACCAGTCCACCAAATGCAGGAGCAGGAGCATAACCTCCACTTCTCAACAGGAGCTCAGTTGTCATAAGACATAAGCTCAATAGTTGGGCAATGTTTGGTTACATCAGATCATCTAGGAAAACAATCCCACACGTTATGGCATCTGGTGGAATTGGTTATTGAGCTCCTGAAAATATGTTATTGGCTTGGCAATTTCGTTTATCCATCACGATTTACTCAGAAACTTGCAGAAATATTCAAATAATTTCTCTGCATAGCACTCCCTGTTAGCTAATCAAGCTTGGGCATCATGCATTCATGCTTGTTGTTTACATATGTGAAATACTAGATAACATGTGCTAAATTCAAACATCATTCTTTTTTAGTTGAAAACCATTGGCTTCGGCTGTCCTGGTAATTGATGTATATTACTACTATTTTATCCTCTTCACACATACATGCTCCATTCACATGGTTACTTCTCTGCCTTTTGTAGTTTTGACAAAATTATTCAGAAGGAGATCCCATCTCAGGTGGTTTATGAGGATGAGAAGGTTAAATATTATTTTTGCTATCAGGACTAAACTCCTTTCCCCCCTAATGTTATGAATGTTACACTTTAAAATTAATGATGCCTCTGTCACCTTGGTGCTATGGTGATGTTCCTCCTTGATATGCCATTGGTAAAACTCAAGAACCACTTATCCCTAGACATTCCTCCTTGAAATTCGGAGCTCCAAAATTAGGGGAAGTTTGTGTCTATGTCTATCACCCTTGCAGCCATGCCAGCTGGGGGATCTCACATTCAAATCTTTAATGCTTAAGAAGGTAATGAATCGGTCTATCCTCACAAAACTGTGCTCCTGAATTAACACCTTACATTTCCTTGGCAAGCCAACAACATCCAGAAATCTATCTTCATGGAATCATGGATATCAAGAATCCGATTGAAATATTAGTGTAGTGTGTGATTACAATTAAGTTGTTAGGACGTCACATTTGTATGCCTATAACTGCAGGTCCTTGCATTTAGAGACACATCACCACAAGCTCCTACACATATTATAATTATTATGAAGGTTAAGGGTGGGCTATCTAGGCTGTCGAAGGTATGTGTATTCATCTATTCCCCATCTTTATGGATTGTATTTTGCAAAGTATTGTGCCTATATGCTGATGACTTACATTGTGGATTACTAGATGCTTGAAAATATGACCGGTTTACCTTATGCTTTGAATGGTTATGGACTTTTCTATGTTCATGAATGATTATAGCACTTCCTTAATGATAGTAGTTTTCAGGAAATCACTATTTTTTGTGGTAACGGTTTGTCATAAGTGTACCATTACATATGAAAACCATGCTAATAGATCCACCAGTTAGACATTGCTTTGATTTGTGTCATTTGTGGCTCGAGAGCTTTTGAGGATGCAGAGAGTAGAATACATGCCAGCTTTATGTGAAGAACCGATGTTTGAACCCCGGCCAGTCAGCCACTAACTGTACTAAGAGCTTGACGAACTGAGCTACACACAGTTCCCTGTCATGAGAGCTTTTAAGAATCATGACTTGCTAATTATCATATTTTGGAATATTAGTAGGCTTATTTTCAGTACACTGTGAGAAAAACTTTATCTTTCTCCACAAGTGCGACTAGAATAAGCAACTATTAAAATCTTTCGCAATTTGCCACTTCACAACCATTTTTGTTTTAGTATGAACAAATATGCAGACTGCAGCTGTTTGATGTGACTTAGCCCTTCAAGACCTTGCCTCTCTGCACCCTGCAACTCATAACACACTGATTATGAAGGACAAAACGGCAGTATAGTGGAAAACAGCATACCTCACACCTTGGTTTAGGACTTATCTAGGGATTCAAGGTTCTTAGTGCATATACTGATGTACAAATAATCTACAGTAACTGTAATGCATTGCCCCTGGTTGTGCTTGTTCCCAGGCAGAAGAAGAGCATGTCGAGGTTCTGGGCAGTCTTCTGTATGCTGCCAAGGTTGTAGCAAAGCAGGAAGGGCTTGATGATGGCTTCAGAATTGTCATCAATGATGGGCCCAAAGAATGTGAGTATCGTTCACCGATTCTAACGGGATCCATCTTGTTGGTGCCCAGGCGGGGAACGGGGCTTCGACTGATTTTTTTTTCTTCCTCTGTTAATATGTAGGTCAATCGGTGTACCACATACACCTTCATCTTCTCGGAGGACGGCAGATGAATTGGCCACCGGGGTGAGTTGGTATTGTACACATGGGAATTGGCCACCTTTATGGCTTTATCCTAGAACTGTTGTTGTAAGACCCAAGCAAGGGTTTCGTGGGGCATGTTGTACACTCGTTAGGAATTCATAACACACCGCGCTGCCCCTGTTCCTGTTATGATTCTGTGTACGGAACTCACCCGTTTGGCTGCTCTCTGTTGTCCGTGTTAAAAGAACAGAGGATTGACAGCAGTAATAAATACTAATAGTATAAAAAATATTCATTTCATGACCTCTTCTGTTTCTCAATTTCTCTTACCTGGTAGTAATCTGGTACCATGCTTTCTCTCACCACTTCTGACAAGAAACACACTCCCCTCAATCATGACTAATCATGCGACTGTGCTTGAAGCCAAAACTGGAACACACCATCTCCTCGTTTTTTTTTTTTGTCAAAACCGTACCTCCTGACAAATTGAAACACAGCCGTTTCGAAACGAAACAAAATGAGCAACACGAGATGCTACAAGCTTGCGCACTGTTCAGCACCCAAACGCCAGATTTCAGCAAGCAGCCATCTCGTACTGACAGGTGGCCGCGCGCACGGCGTACGCAGCCGAGCCACGCAACAGAGCGCACCAACCCTCCTTGCCCACCAAACAGCCCCGCACTACTTCACTCCAACTGACCAACCCCACAAAAGGCCAAAAACCCTTCCCCACCCGAGGCCGTCTCGCTACTCACCTCCCGCACCGCACCACACCGCCGCCGCCGTCTCGCACCGCAGGCGGGGTCACAGGACGCGCGCGATCCCCTCGCGTCCGGATCGCGATGGCCTCCACGGCGTTCGCCGCCGCCAAGTTCTTCCCGGCCCACCTCGACTCCTCCTCACGGATCGCGCCCCACCGCGCCGCGCCCACCGCGAATCTCACCTTCTCACCGCTTTCCGCCAACTCCTCGTCCCTGCTCCGCCTCCGGTCCCCGTGCCCGTCCGGGCCGGGGGGTAGGCTTCCCCCACCCCCGCCGCCGCGATCGTACGGCGGATCTGGCGACGCCGCGGACTCCGGCGGCGGCAGCAGCGGCGGCGACGGCGGCCGCCGCGGGGGCATCCTCGGGATCTTCCTCGCTGGGTGGGCCGCCCGCGTCGCCGCGGACCCGCAGTTCCCTTTCAAGGTGCTCATGGAGGAGCTCGTCGGCGTCACCGCCTGCGTGCTCGGCGACATGGCCTCCCGCCCCAACTTCGGCCTCAACGAGCTCGACTTCGTCTTCTCCACCCTCGTCGTCGGATCCATCCTCAACTTCGTCCTCATGTACCTCCTCGCCCCCACCGCCGGCGTCGCCGCCGCCGCCTCGTCCGCCGCCAAAGCGCTCCCCAGCCATATGTTCGAGCCCGGCGCGTACTCGCTCGGCTCCCGCGTCGCCACCATCTTGTCCAAGGGCGCCACCTTCGCGGTGGTCGGGTTCGCGGCCGGGCTCGCCGGGACCGCGCTCTCCAACGGCCTTATCGCGATGCGGAAGCGCATGGACCCGGCGTTCGAGACCCCCAACAAGGCACCGCCCACGCTGCTCAACGCGGCCACCTGGGCGCTCCACATGGGTGTCAGCAGCAACCTGCGGTACCAGACTCTGAATGGGGTCGAGTACCTGCTCGGCAAGGTCGCGCCGGCGCCGATGTTCAAGGTGTCCGTTGTTGCTCTCCGCTGCATGAACAACGTGCTTGGTGGGATGTCCTTCGTGCTGCTTGCCAGGTTGACCGGGGCGCAAAAATCAGATAAGCCGGCCACGGTTGCGGAAGAGAAGGAGAGGTTGATAGCTGTGGGCAATGCCGCAGCAGATGCCATCAATGAGGCAAGGGATGGAGAGGGTAAGTAAGTGGTGAAGGAGAGGGCGAGTAAGTTGATGCTGCATCGTCCCACTCTTTTGCTGCTTCTTGGCATAGACCAAGAAACCTGTAGAGTTGGCTGGAATAAGGAGTGGAGTGAGGCTCAAAACTTTTCTTTAAGTCGGTTTGTGGTTTATCGATGTTGATGATGACATGCTTAGTGATCTTAGAATAAAGTTTTTCTCTTGTGCTCATTTGATCGTTGACTTATTGTGTAGCCTGCTTGTTATACCTTCAGTTGCTTGATTTGCATGCAATATATGTCATTCTGAATGATATTATGATGTAAAGTTGAGAGGACTCATTGACCTAAGGGGGATTTGTTGATGAGATCTAGTGTAATCACAAGTGCATAGGAGTCAGGTCTTCATGTAAGCAAGCCAGATCAAATGCAGATAGAAACTTCTGCTCAGATGTTGGAAACTAGTTCTTTTGGAACACATCTAAAAACCTGATGTTTGCCCCCCCCCCCCCCCCCCCCCCCCTGATTTTGCAATGGTTTATGGTAACCTAATAATTAACAATGCATGCTCAGATGTTGTTTGCTGGAACTACATTTAGGTATTAGCTCTACATTTCATTGTAACTGCCATGCTTAAGATCAAGTGGGAAAAAACTTCTGGTCTTATGACATCTTAGTCTTATGAAACCTGAGATTTTATAGTAAAGTTGGAGCATGTGGAAAATAATGAACAGGGTGGAAAGAATGTCACTGTTATCAGCTGATTGCATCTATCGATTCACCTTAACCAGTAGGTAGAGCTTTATGGTTCATCAGCCTGTATTGAATTTGGTCTGTATATGCAACTGTCCAGTAACAGACATTTAATTTTGACTCTTGGTTAATTGTTTGGACACTGGCATATTGTCATCATTGGCAGTACAAATTGAACCGAGGATTCAAATTTGTAATTCTGGTGGAAGTAGACCTAAAGCTCCAAGGTTCGTGGAAGGAATGCCATTTCTGTGTATGTACTGGTAGTTGACATCGGATATATGTGTTCCTGTGCTAATCATCTGCGTTTTTTTTTTCTCTCCAATTTTTTTTACAGATATAGGAGCGCGTATTTGCTTGTTTCTGTGGCTGTGTAGCTGTTGCTACCAAAAGTGACAATCTCGATAGGTTCTAATCTTCAGTACGACACTCGAATTTGAGTGCTTCCTGTTGGTCATGCACTCATGCGTCATGCATCATGCATCATTTCTCTTAATCTGGCTTGTGTTTGTGTTGCCTGTGCTTTAGTCCTTATTCAAAAAAAAAATCTGGACAAATACAAGCAGGAATTAGTTTCTACATAATGAATGGAATGACTTGATATTTCATTTTTGGCCAATAGGATTCCGACACTTGATTTGGAGTTTGCTGTGTGACGCTGTTGTTTGCAGACATTGAGGATTTTAGGTCCCAAACACGGATGCCGCTCATCGTTGTTGGTAGTAGACGGCGACCTATAGCGATTGCTGGTCCAACCGGGCCCAGGACTGAGAGCTTTGACAGGTGTGCTTGACGTGTTACGCTTGCTAGGATCGCAGTTTCAGGCGTGGGGTGATCACCCGTAGAGAAAGAGACGCGACGACGTCAAATCGCCAGCAGATCGGCTCGGCACGGCGCGGAGATCAACATGTGTGTTTGCACCTGGCGTGCATCGACGAGCAGCCTGATCTGGACGCGTCCACGGGGCATGGTCGCATCGCATGAAAGCCTTGTCACTAGTCACAGGCTGCTGAACATGGGTTGCTGCGGACTCGTCGTCTCCTTCACGCCGCCGCAACCTAGCCTACGGTCCTCGTCATCCGTCTGTAGCTGCCAAAGCAACTTTCAGGAGGAACCTGCGTTGGAAGGGCTGCCCGCCTGCCCGGTTGGCCTAGACGGAGAAACAATCAATCTACTACGTACTCGTACAGGTTTCGTGCCGAATCCAGCTGCTAAATTTTGGCACATTCCCTCGGGCGCTGCCAAATGCGCCGCTCGGAGACGGGCTACTTTTACTCGGGAGCTGGCAGGAATTTCCGCCGCCCGCTCTTGTCCGTTTGGGTCTCCCGGCGTGCGCCGGCGCGCCGCTCCAGCCATATTACTACGTGGATGTACATGACATGCGGCGCGTCGCGACTCGCGACTCGCGACTACCACGGCGTGGTCTTTGGGCCTCTTTGGTTTCCAACTCTAAACTAATCACTATCATATTGATCCTATGTTTGACACTAATTTAAAATATTAAATTTAGATTAATTACAAAACTAATTGTATAGATTGTGACTAATTTACAAAGAAAATCTATAAGCCTAATTAGTTCATGATTTGATAATTTGATGCTACAATAAACAATATACTAATGATGAATTAGTTATGCTTAATAGATCAGAACATTAGAATATATTCCGGTTTGAGCGGATTTGTGATAAACAGGTTCATGCACCTTAGTCCTTAGCTAATGTTAGTGCTTGCTCTGAAGGAGACAACGGTGTGGGTGAGGCAACAAAATCAATGATTAGCGTGGCAAACCGGTGAGTCCAAAGGCTTGGGGCCTTTGAGATCTTGAAATGGATCTGTCATGTGGCCTGTGGTTTTGCCATGGGGCTGATTTCTCCCCCCCTGTGGTTTTGACCAGTACGTCAGGTATATAATGGCTGATTTCCCATGATACCGCTGATATCTATCTTTAGAGCCACTCATAAAGTCATCACTCGTAAAGCAGCTTTCTAGTAAGCATCTAGCAAGGACCACAGCAAAGAGGAGCAAAAGGTGAATGAATTGCGATGGGTTGCTGGTCCCAATATACCAAGAAATTATTTCCCTGAACATACATCAGCGATGATGTTGCATGCTCTGCAAGTTCACAGCAACTGAGACTAAGATTACACTAAATGATTATCTAATCTCACAATAAAAAAAATCATTGAATTCCACGAAATAAATCTAGAACGCTTCGCCTGAAAAAAAATAAGACCTTATCATAGAAAAATAAATATAAAAATACGTAGAGAAGATGAAAAAAGGTGGATGGAATCTATGGCTCCATGTGCTGCCCACAATAGCCGAATGGGCACGCACACAAAAAGATAAAACGGGAGTTGGTACTGAACTAATGCTGCGCGCACATCACACATGCACATGCTAAATCAAACACAATCATGAGAGCCCCTGAGCTCGTATCTCTGATCCCTCGGTGCTGACTGTACTCACATGGAATGGAAGTTCTTATAAGAGCAGACATGAGCTCCCTGTACTCATTTCTCATCACTCATCTGTTGGCAGAGCCATGGGGGCTATCAGCGTCTGCGCTTTCAGTTTCAGCCTCCTCTCTGCCTTGCTACTCCTGCATTGCCTCCTGGCACCTTCTGCTGCTATGGTCTCAAAGGACAGCAGCATCCGATCAAGAAAGCTCTTGCAGAGCGTAGACGTCAGCTCAGACTCAGAGAAAGCGCGGCAAGTGGTGTTCCAGGCAGCAAACAGGGTTCCTAGCGCCGCCGCCGAGGTGTCCGAGAATCTGAAGAAGCAGACGCCGAGCAGATCCAACCCCATACAAAACTAGCTGGAGTACTTGCACCATAATTTGTGAGCGACTCCGGAAGGCATTCTCTGCAGGCTGCTGATGTGAAGTCTTTGTAGGCTCTTTCTCTCTCCCTTTTTCTCTCTGGCTAGATTAATTAGGGACATTTGTTTGTTTGTACAGTAAAGGAATACTGTGGCAAGTTAGGCAGAAAGGAGATTTTCCAGTTGTCTCCCTCTCCCAATTGTTCATAGATTTTTCTGTCAGATTCATCTTTTCCTGTCTGTGAAAACTATTTTAGCAAGATCAGGTTCTACTCTCACTCTCTCACATTCTATGAAAACCATTTAGTTAGATTTTTTTTAGCACTATCCCTCCGATTTTATTCATTGTTCACATGAAAGGAAATACAAACGCTAGGTGGCGGATCAAGAAACCATACATGTCTCCTTATTGATAGGGACATACAGCTCCTCACCACTATATGGACGTCGATGTTTGAGTGACCGGCTTGTACAATATATCCATCGAATTGAAGGTCTCCATCCTCACTTTGATTTCTAGGATTATCTGGCCATAAGGTCCCATGTCCACGGATGCTTTTAATCACATTCGCACAATCGATCACCATTCTGAATTTATATATGCAGGTCAAGATCAGCGGCAACCATGATAGATCGTTGGCACTACCGTTGATCCAAAAGGCTCTACAAGAAGGTGCCTCTCTTCATCGCCTAGATGTTGTCAAGATTAGACGTGATCATACAGATAGCTATTGTACGTCGTGAGGGTCGAGTGTTTTTTCTTCTTTTCCGAGGGACGTTTGTTTCCCTTATTTGTAATGACTTTAAACCTTAATAAAGTAATGGGTTGATAATGGGCTAATGATCGTACATCCCCGGCCTGTTTTCCTCCTTTCTTCATGGGCTGAATCTCACCCAACCCAGGCTGAGATTTTAGCTGATCCCCTACAGCCTAATTTTCCTGGTCGCTGTGCGTGATCAATCAGTTCGTATCTGACTACATAACGGTGGTCTGGTGGAGGCTGAAACAAACACGATGACGCAAACGCGTAATAATGCTGTAATCGGATTTGAATCGTAACCGAACCGAACACTATCATTGTACGAATAAAACTACGCCCGAGGGCACGAATAAGGCGCAAATTTCAACTTGAGCCTAGTTTGCTTGATTTCGATTCGGTTAGCGGCGTTAGCGAGACAGCCTCGCAGCCGGCGATAGCGGATTGGTCGGGATCATGGACGACGACGACTGCTCGTGCATCATCCAATCCTGTGTCGGCTGCTGTTGCGGCTGCTGTTGCGGTGCATTAGATTTAGCCTGCAGTGTCTGCGGTCTGTTCATCGCGGTGGTGCTCATCTGCGTGCTCGTCCCGGCCTTCGGCGTCGTGTACCCGGTCCGCGCCGCCGTGAAGGACGCGTCGGTGTCGCGGCTCGCCCTCGCCGGCGCCAACGGCACGGCGCTCGCGTACGACCTGTCGCTCACCGTCTCCCTGCACAACCGCAACTGGGCGATGCGCGCCGAGCAAGCCGCGCCGCTCGACGCCGAGCTGCTCTTCGCGGGGAGGCGCCTGGAAGGCGCACGGCTGGTGGACGCGGGCATGAGGGTGGACCCGCGGCACACGGAGGAGTTTCGCATGCTAGCCGTGTCGTCGTCGCTGGGATTTGAGCTGAGCGGCGACGAGGCGGCGGAGTTTGCCAGGGAGACCGTTGCCGGCGTGGTCGAGTTCGAGCTCAGGCTCACCGGGGCGTTCAAGTACCGGCCGGTTCACGTCGGCGGGAGTCGGAGGCTGGACGTCAAGTGTCCGCTGAAGTTGCCGGCGGCGCCACCGCCCTCGCCGTCGTCGCCAGGGACGCACTTCATGTCGACCGTGTTGGACAAAGTTAGCATCACGTGCTATTAGCTACATGGCTGAATTGTGATGCCAACACGTGCACACTTTGATTTAGAGTTTTAGACAGCTAGCATAAATTTCTTGGAGCAACCGAGCAAAGACACATATATATGTACGTAATATATATTACACTGTGTTTCGTTAAGAAGTTCTATTGCTCGGGAACTGGGGTATCTTTTCCAGTGAGATTATTTTTTATTCGTTCAGAACAGACATTTTTTTTGTCTTCATTTTCTAGCTTGGTCATCATACATGGGTACGTTTCCTGTTGGCAGCAGCAGCAACCTCACGACCAAGGGCCAAAAGGCCTCTTTTTTTTACTCCATTCATTTTAAATTATATAAACTATTTACTTTTATTAAAGAATCAAAACATTTTAAGTTTAACTAAAATATAGAGAGAATTAGAAAAAATTATAACATCAAATATATATGCTATAAAAATATAAAAATATAATTAATGAAGAATATAATGATACTCATTTTATATATCATAAATATATTTATTATATAAACTTAGTTAAATTCGAGACATTTTAACTCTAAAAAATAGAATGTCTTATAATTATTCGAAACGGAAGGGGGCATGTGAAAAATAGATAGCCACGGGTGCCTCGGCCGGTCGACCCGGTCCCGATTAGATTAGGTCGGGGTCCAAGCGACACGAATGCGAGTAGAATTCTCATCCATCAGGGAGTCCCAACGTGACGCTATTGTAGGTAAGACCGATCCACCCACGAATTCATCCGTCTATAAATGTGGACCTACAATTCCAGACCACCGACACGAGGATCGCCCACCCGTTTCCGACTTTCCGCAGCAAGACAAGATATTGGAGAGATCCCGCCGCCGTGCCCGCACGAACGAAGCCGAACGGGCGGTCATGGGGAGGAAACCGTCCGGATGGCCGCGGCCTCCCGGCGCCGTGCAGCCGGCCTGCGCCCATCAGAGCAGCAGCGGCAGCGCGCTGGACGCCACGGAGGTGAAAGGCGACAAGATGGTGATGAAGGCGCGGTCGCGGAGGCGGCAGCTCCACGGCTTCTGGGATCGGGATCGGGATCGCGTCGAGCCTGCCAAGGTCGACAGGCAGGGCTACGCACCCCGCTACTTCGCTGATGCCGCCGACGCCGAGCCCTTCAAGCTGCTCGCCAAAGAAGTCATCTGCTACGGTGGGGCGTGGCCCGCGGGTGTTCGACAAAGTCAGCATATCGCGTGTTATTAGCTACTAGCTAGATGGCTGAACTGAATGCCACTCGTTAGTCAGTATCACGTGTTCCCTCTGTCCCAAAATAACTAGGGATGTCCGGACACCTTCAACTGCTCAACCACAGCACGCGCACACCCTCAACTGCCCACCCGCTCAACCGCACCGCACGTCAGCCCACACCGCGCGTCAGCCCAACCGCTCGACTGAATTGCTCGTCAGCCCACCCGCTCGCTTGCGTTGGTTGTGCGTGCTCGCCCGCTCCCTCGCGTTTGTGCTCGCCCTCGTATGCATGATCGTCTGCTGCACTGCATATCTGCTTACCCAGAAAAGTTAGCAGCATCAAGAAGAGGGGTCGCGTGCCTAGCCAGCACCAGGAGGAGGGGTCATCGAGGTGAGAAAAAAAAAAGCGAGAAGTGAGATGCAACACCAGATCTACTTTTGAAACATCGGAATATAACAAATTCAACACAAAAAAAGACGGATGAAACAATCGAAATATGCATCTAAAACACTTACAAAAACATCTTAAAAACACTTGAAATCAACACAACATCAAGATAAAACACTTGCAGCGTATGTGTAAAACATAGTCTACATATGAAACATTAGGAACAGACGCTTGCAACATATGTGTACAACCATTGCAATATATGCAACATCCAGATCTACTTTTGCAACATCCGCATAAACCACTTGCAACATACCTCTCAAACATATGGAACAGTTGAAATATACTGTTGCAACATGTACTATCAGCACATTGCAAACATCGCCGCTGGCAGAGGCCCGACAGTGCTTGTAGGTAGCGGCCCAGCGGTGGCAGCGCGAGGCGAGGAGGCAGCGGCAGGTTGTCACCCCCGGACGCGGGAGCTGGCTCTGCGTTTGCCCCGGCCACGGCGCGGCGACAGCGGACGCCGGTGGCGTGGGTTCTCCCTCGGCGTGGACTAGTTCCCATCTACTCCGTTGTTTTCCTCATCGTTGCGCTGCAGGGCCTCACGGCCTTGGTCGGCCATGTCTGTGTGCCGCCGCTTCCTGAGAGAGAGGGAGAGGAGAGGGACGGGGAAAGGGAGGGGAGGAGGGCGGTGCGGCAGAGCCCATCCCGCGAGCAGAGGCGGCGTTGGCGAGCAGAGTGCGGGCGAGCGGAGGCCCCCGTGCGAGCAGGAGGCACGCCGCGCAGAGCAGATAAGGATAGACAGATGAATGGATGAGGATGAGCCGAACCGTGTACAGTACGGAGTATTGCTTTAATTAAGGGGGATGGATTCGAGGGAGCGGTTGGGCCACGCGTCCGACGACTGCTGGTGGACGAACGTCCTTACCCTAGTATTACCGAAATAACTATGGTTCTCGCTTCTCGAGAAATAATTTTGATTAAATCTATATTAAAATATATTAATATTTATGTTACATAATTAGTATCATCGGAAAGATCTTTAAGTCTAGTTTTTTAACAAAAATATTTTAAGATCTAAATGGTGTACGTATTTTATATAAATAAAGTCAAACGTGTGGTACGAACACCAAAAATGATAATTAAATTTTTTTTTTACGAGAGAGTGCAATACCCGTATTTTATTAAGAGCAGAGAGTTCAAACAAGAGGAGCAGTTGGCGAGGAGCCAAAGCTCAGACAGCAAAAGGAAACAGCACCAGGGTACTAAGCAAAAACGACAATTAAATTAGGATGGAGGGAGTACGAAGCATGATTTTTTTTTTGTGAGCTGCGGCGACAGCCTGCACCTGCACCTTGAGCTGTTTTGCAATCTTCCCTTTATTCATAAACAAACATCTGTTGGCTGTTGCGAATGATGGCCAGTAGTAAGGCCTTATTCCTGGGCTAAATACACAAAACACGCACTTTATTTATCGCCACGCTTATATCTACGTGGTGTGTGTACCTGTACGGCACTTGTGAGCTGCAAATGCATGGTTGATCTCTGCTCTCCTCACGGGCAGAGCACGATATCGTAGTTGGAGCCCTTTGGACAGGTGAAGGTGCTGGTCTGGTCGTCCTTGGCGTAGCTATACGCGTCAGGGCACAGCCGCTTGAAGAACCTGGAGTAGTCCGTGGGCGGGCACTTGTCCGTGTACGGGCCCCGGCAGCAGTACGTGTCGCCGCCGAGCTTCTCGCACGCGCTGGCGCAGCCGCCGGGCACCCTGAGCGCGGCGGGGCACTTGGCGTTGACGTCGGCGCCGCAGCTCGGCCCCTTGCCGCCGCACTTGAACGACATGGGCACGTTGAAGCCGTCCACCAGGGAGATGTCGATGTAGTCCGGCCCGTTGGTGTTGAGCGTGTACTCGGCCAGCGTCGCTGGGGTCCTCCCCGACACGGCGCACGCTAGCGCACCGCCGCAGTCCCCCGTCTGGCACGACCCACGCCCGCCGTCGAAGGTGCACCCCGTGCGCGCCCACATCCGCGCGTGCGCCGTGCCCGCCGGCACCTGCACCGTCCACGTCTTCCCCGGGTCCAGCCGCGCCCCGCCGCCCGGGAGCGCCGCTGGCCACACCGTGTACTTGCAGCGGTTGATGACGTTGAAGGTGGCCGCGTCTGCGGCGGACGCGGCGGCGAACAGGGCGACGGCGGCGAGGAGGAGAACAGCAGAGGGCGATGATGGCTTGGCCAGAGACGACGACGCCATGGTCCTTGTTGGTTTGTTGCTAGCCGCCTAGCCGTGCACGGTAGTGCACGTACTGTCAGTCTGTCGCTCACGAGCAAGCTCTGAAGCCCAGGTGTGCAGTGTGTGCGTGATGTGACTTGTGAGAGCATGGAGGATGAGGTTCATGTGTTGCTGGGTATTTATAGATGCATGCGGTGCGTCCGTTCGTTGGTAGCATGGCATGCATGCATGGGTTGCGTGTGGAAAATTCTGAAGAAATTCCACAAGACGATGTGTTCGTGTTTGGCATGCTGGGGATGAGGTGTACTAAGACCATTGATGGTCAGGTCATCAGGTCTACGCCCTATAGATTATGCGTTCGTGTTTGAAATGCAGCCTTCCAGTGGTGCGGCGGGAACAGATCAAGGCCGCCGGTTCACGATTAGGCGTGTTGCGTGTATGGCATGGCCATGCACCACGGGCAGGCACGGGCGCACGGCCAAATCAACGTGTCAGGGTCAGGGCGGCAGTACGCATGGGTGAGCTTCGTCCATGAAGCATAGCACTATGGCAGGGCATTTCCGCGGCAGGTAGCCACGTACCCCGTCCAGCATGCCGAACGCCGACTCTATTTTCTTCGCCCAGCCGGAGAATTCCAAGCTACGGGATGTCATGCAACATGCATTTCGTCAATTCAATGGTCAGGAGAATTAATTAAAGCTATTGTCTCTATCTATCTTCTACAACGACGTCTGTTATTTGTATTGTAATTTAAGACATACTATTATTCCATTTAGTAGTTATGTAGTTATGTGCCGAATTGTTGGACATTTTTTTTATCAAACTTCAACGAATTGCTAAATACTCCTACCTTTTATCGGTTTGCATATGAAATTTTTGGTTTCCATACCCCATATAGAAATCCTGGCTCCACCACTGGCTCGCTTTTCTAGCGCTTATGGAAAAAATCTGGCCACATATTCCCTTCGCACTGTTAATTCAAGTCATTTTAGATAAGACTTTGGTTAAATATTGAAAATATAAATCATGAATAGCTTTTGAGCTATTAAGTTTGAAAACGCAAAAACTATATGAATAAGTTTGTATTGATTTTTTTAATAAAAACATACATATACCTTTTCCAATAATAATTTTAATAAAAATAAGAAACCAAAGTTATGTTTTAAAGACCATGTCGCAGTCAAAAACAACTTAAACTATTAATATGGAGGGAGTAATGTGTATCTAAGTGCATACAAAAGATTTATAAATCTTAAAAAGTTAAAATATCTTACAATTATAATTTAGAATAGAGGGAGCTGATGACTCTTTTTTAGAGTTCATTCAATTTTATTATAGTTTCACGAGGGAAACTGGACTGGTGACGGCACTGATGATGGACGGTGAATGGGACGGCGAGAAGATTGAAAAGGTTGTCATGCTTTGGTAGTAGTGTCTGGTTGCTAATTTACTTTTAAGCTGCCACAACTTTTATAATCTGTAGGTTTCCCACGCGTGTGGCGCTCAAATCGTCCGCCACAGCCAAAACATGGCGTGCTGTACCCTGAATCCCTGATGCTGCGGACCTGCCGTGGGAGATGAAAAGGTGGTGGACGGGGTGCCGGGTGGGGAGAGCTGCATAGGACAAGAAACGATGAAACGCAATCGTGGACCTGTGAGTGGGCCTGCAATGAAGCATGGGATGGGCTGGGCTCATGTTGCAGCCTTGCAGGGGCATGAGAAGAAACGAGACCACGAGAGTTTACACAGCATGATACATTTACTCTGAACTGGGTCCACTCAAAAAATAAAAATCTACTTTGAACTGGGGGTATATTCCAGCAAGTGAAAGATAGCAACTTCTTTTTCATGGATGACCAACAGGCACTACTAGGCTGCCTTTCAGCACTTCCATGAAAACGTATCCTCCTTCGACGCCTTCCATTGAGCAATGGGGACACGCACATACTTCATGCTACACGTGTTTTCAGTAGGCACAAACGGTGTGCTGTCATCGTGCACAACGAGACATCTCAATTCTCTACACATGCTTAGCTTAGGCAATAATCTGATATCATATTCATATCCATCAGCTATGATTGTTATACTGTATGTACAAATATCAGAAAGGGTGGTGACCTTCCTCATAAGAAGCACCAAAAAACAAGATATATGGCAACTCAAGGTCTCTAGAACCCATTCATCTCCAGGAGATAGGTGCGCCTCTTCATCAGCGCCTTCGCAGCAAACCTCAAGGGTCCTTCGAATGCGCCTGAAACAAAGGCGTCAGCTTCCTTCCGATTGCCATGGCCACTGCTGCTACCATCACCGGCGGGCTTGATGACGAGCAAGGTTGCACCTTGCAATGCCAAGCCACCAGGCAATTCGAGGTACTGGGCGTACCTCAGCTTCATGTTGCATGCTGGTACCAGTGTCCTGTTAGAACATGGCGAGGCTAACAACTGGTGTTCTCTGAAATCCTTCAGCTGCTCTACCCCCATGGAGAGTGTGCCCTGCCCATCGGCATCTGCCAAGACCAGGCTCCTCAGTGTTGGATGGTCATTGATGATTGATCGGAGAAGATAATGCCTTGTCGACGCAGCAATCAAGCAGCTGATAGTCCAAACAACGCGGAGTTTCAGCCCACCATTGGTATAGAAAGATTCTGGCATGCTTCCATTGTCATCCGACGATGGCTCATGCCCACTGCCAGCAGTCTTGCGATCAACCAAGGTTCCACCCAGGATGACACAATTCTGAAGCGTACTACCATATTCAGCTCGCCACTTCAGTAGACCCCCCTCCTCGACGGAAACATCTCCAGAGGGAAGCTCCACCTGAAGATTGCGAACATGGGAGAAGTTCTTCAGCACCTGCACAGGCGAATGCTGGGAGAGCTGAGGGAACAGTGGCCGCCCTGTGCTACTGGGACCGCGCATGTCATGGAAGGGCTTGACGATCGCAAACAGCATCAGCTTGAACAAATGTGAGATGATGTTGTGGGGCTTTGGCGACGACAGGTTCAGAGCGTCATCGGAGTCACCATCCACGGTCACAACGTGGTCAATCTTGACACGCACGTCATGGACGAGGGGAACCAGGCCACTGAATCGCTTGGACACGGCAGAGCACCTGCCAAGTGAACGCACGTCCTCGAGCTTGTTCAGGATCAGCAGCACAAGAGAATCAGGCAAGTAGTCGAATTGGTCAAACTCCAGGACCGGGTCAGCGTGGATGCGAGCCTTGGTATGCATCGCCAAATTCAAAAGTCGTCTCTGTCTGCTTCTTCAGAAATTGCTAAGAAACAGCTAAATCTTTAATTGTCGAAAATGATGTGTGCCAGGTAATAAATCTTCAGGTCTTCGAATTCAATCGGTTTCCTGAAACAAGAGAGGCAACGAACTATAGTAAACAACGCATTCCACGGAGAAAGCAAGCTAGTACTCCCTCCATCCCAAATTGTAAGTCATTCCAAGAATTTTGGAGAGTCAAAGCATCTCAAGTTTGACTAAGAATTAAGAATTATAGACAAAACTATAAAGATTTATAACATCAAATAGGTATACTATGAAAATATAATTGATAACGAATCTAATGATACTTATTTGATATCATAAATATTATTATATTGTTATATAAGTTTGGTCAAACTTGAGAAACTTTGACTCTCCAAAATTCTGAATTCTTGAAATGACTTATAATTTGGGATGGAGGGAGTAGAAAACAACAAAACAATATGCATCACACAAGTTTGATGTAGGAAACGAACTGAACTAAACTATGAGCAAAACAACATCACATATTTATATCAGAGATAGAAGACGAAAAAATATCAGTAAAATTGCCAGGCAGTACTACTTCTAAAAATCGCTAGGCAGTACTACCACTTCTAAAATGTAAACAATGCCTGAACAGGATGGCAAGCCATTAAAACTGAGCAGGTAAATAAATAGATAGACAGAACTTATCCAATAAGACAAGGATTTACCTCAAAAAAGTCACCACGAGTGCAGCTACGGACACCTCAAGAGTCCGAAAGTAATGGCCTGCTCCAAGAACCCGATCTGTCGCCGGAACCCAGCCGGATCCAGACCCGCCCGAGCTGGTCACCACCACCACAGCCTCGCCGAAGACCACACCAGCAACGGCCGGAAAATCGGCGCCTTCAGGCTGGAAAACCAACGGATAGCTCGCGGACTGGAGCAGAACTCAGCTTGAAGACCCAACAATCCGATTGACGCTCCGATTTGGGAGGGCCGGGTGGCGAATTCGCGAGGAGGAAGGAGGGGTGAGAGAGCAGGACTGCAAGAGGATGATGCGCAACGGCCTGTGGGGGAATTTTTTTTCCCTTTGGGCTTCGGGGGACGGTTTCCTTTAGTTTAGCGCGAGGAGAAACGCGCCGGCCGCTCTGCTCGACGCGGCTTTAATACCAGTGTAGAGTAGTAGAGGAGGAGGAGATCAGTGGTAGGATTCTCGGGGGAGGTAAAGCGCGGGCCCCGCCAGGGCTAGGTGATTCGTTGGCGCTTGCGCCGCGACGGCGTGGCGGCCCCGGGACGGCGTTACGGGGATAAGAAGGACGGAACCCCCGGTGCGGTCACGAGGTCGGTCACCGCTACGGTGAAAACGGTAGTTATATTTTCGAACGGTATTCGTTTAGGGCAAGTATATTGGTGTTGTTCGTCTCGTCTTGTATAATATCACGTAATTGAAGACAACTTAACAGACCACATATATAATGATTACTTTTTTAGGTTGACTCGTAGTAACTCATGATTTTTTAATTTATGCATAGAATAAAATTAACTTATAAGATGTATGACAACAAAAACTCATACAATGGTGTAATAGTTGTCTCGTAGTCCTAAATCTTAGCTTATGAGGTGGTTGTTTCACGAAACAACGACCTCTTTCTCTCTCACATTTCTCTTTACTTTAAATAAGCAAAAATCCTACGTGGCATTGCATGAGACGGGGTACGAGACCGCTGACGTGCAGCAATGTACTTGCCCTTAAGGCAATTACATTGGTGTTGTCTCATAGGTCGTCTTATATAATGTCACGTAATTTAAGACGATTTAACAGACCACATATTAAATGGTTGTTTTTTTTAAGTTAATGACTAGTAGTAACTCATTTTTTCTTAATTTACCCATAGAATAAAAATTAACTTGTGAGGTGTATGGCAACAACAACTCATACAATGGTGTAATAGTTGTCTCATAGTCCTAAATCTTAGCTCATGAGGTGGTTGTTTCGCGAAACAACGACCTCTGTCACATTTCTCTTTCCTCCCCATAAGCAAAAAATCATACGTAGCATTGCATGAGACGGGGTACGAGACCGCTGACGTGTAGCAATGTACCTGCCCTAAGGGGGTTAGATCCATATCAACGTCGACTTCTGGATATTTAATATTCGATATCGTATTCGTATCTGAATACTTAAATCGTATATTTATAATATCAATATCAAATTTTATTTTATCCGACGTGAATTATACTATTCGTATTAAATCCAAATTCAAATAAAAATATAAAAACAGATAGTATAATATTAGTAATATCTGTCCGTGTCTAATCCATTTTCATCCCTTCACAACTCACGCGACCCGATAGCAGATGGAGAGATGGGATGGCAGGCTTAACAAATTTCTACATGTTGTAAAAAACAAATTTCTACATTATTTTTTGCTACCTACATCCCGTTCTTTTAAAAAATACAACTAGAATTTACATGTCAATTAAAATGCTTCACATTTAATCATATTTCTAATAAATAGTATCACATTTATGATTTTAAATCAATTTATTTTAGAAATATATTTTGTAATGTTTATTTGATATAAAATTATTTATATTTTTAAATTTATAATTGACCAGACTTATACTATACTAAATATGATGCTAATTTAAAATTATATTCTTTTGGATGGAGGTAATACCTGCCTTTCTACCTTCCGGAGCCCTATTTTGACAATGACAAAAGATCGTAATTAATTTCGTGACGGTCATGACAACAGATGGCACTCGACTTTGTTGAGAAAGGAGGAATAGTGGAACACAGTTTGATTTTCCTTCCATTAAAAGAAGAAACAGTTTTTTTTTGTGAAAGCTGTGCTCGAATGATTTTTTTATACACGAGGTTAGATAGATAAGGGCCAGTGTCGAGTTTAGGATAATAAGCAAGGAGATATTTATCTTATAATAATTCATTTCCTAATTAACCTCTCATTTTTATCTTGATTAGTTACAAATTTGTATGAGAGCTTAGGAGGGGCTTCATAGTTTGAGTAGCGGTAGCGGGGCTCGAGCTCATCCAGCCTCGATGCTGGTTCCGCCCCTGTCCAGGGCTAAGAGGCTAAGAGCATCCTCAACGGTTTTGCAAATGGTTTTGTTATTCTTGCTTTTACAAAAAAGTCTAAAAATCTCCTATCTAACGGTTTGGCAAATGAGTATGACATTTTTGTTAACTTGGCAAAAACTATGTGATATTTGGTATATATGCCAAACTGTAGTACGCTTGGCAATTGCCCCGCGCACTATTCTCGCGGGATATTTCCCCTCGCGTGTACAATTTTTAATTTTGCAAAGTGAATAATGGAAAACCGTTAGAGATTGACTCTTTTTACATTTGTCATATTTATTTGAAACTTGGCAAATTCCTAATTTTGTCAAACAAAAAATGCAAAATCGTTGGAGATGTTCTAAGAATATGGGGAGCTACTCCACAGTACTCTATGGAACATAATTGATAGAGCAACTTCGAATAAACTCTAAATCTTAAATATATATTCACCGGTGAAGGAACGATTTAGCGATTTAGCGTAAAAGATAAAATTAGTTGATACACATTGTTATTTTAAATTTAAATAGAATGGACCAAACTGGTTATCCCCGTTGTTGAATTTCCAAAGAATAATAAAGCATCCCTATATTAGATAAGTTACTATTTTGATTTTATGTGGAATTAAACATTTAGAACGTTATAGTTTCTAAAAAACCCCGTATAGCTTAGCATGATAAGTTTACTTCATCCATTGTAAATTAAAAGACGTTTTGATCTTAATTTGTGTGTTAAACACGGATCTCTACGAAATTGATGGTCAAAAGTAGGCATGGTGACCTAAGAGAAAGTTTTTCTATATATACCTGACTTAGGAAAAGTTCGAAGCGCAATCTTTATTAAACAGGTGGAGTTATAACAAAACGGAACATATCACATCAAGGTGCTTCATAGATCATTTGGGGATTGCTTATTTAAAAAGCCCATAAGGTGCAAAGAGAACAGATCAGTAGACTGGCCAAATCGTGATAGCACCACTGCATTAGCAGTGAATGGGCTGTGAATTAATTAAAGAACCCTACCCCCCATCACCACGGATGAGATCCTGGAGTATATCACAGCAATAAGCATGACAACGCACGGAGATACTAGCTGATACGGACTTCTTATAAATCCATGGTATTAGGTATACCTGACAACGCATGGATCTCTCAATAAAGAACACACAAAATCCTTTGCCTCTGTGCTGTCTAACTAGAACAAATGCTAGAATGTAAAGAACTCACTTCACAAAATTTCATCATGTGTTTCTGTCAGACAAGAAGAGAAGTGGTAGAAGATTTATGAGTTTATTGTAAATGGGCTTGTAATTGCGAGCTGGGTTGCTCTCTTCTCTTCTTTTTTTCAGTTTCCCCTTTTTAGTTCCCTAGGTCTCTTCTGCTCTTCACCCTCTCCCTCCTACTGTTTTTTTTTTTGTAATTGACTCTGCTCTCTTTTTAATACATGCTGCAGTAGGGGCTTCTGGCCCCTCTTGATCTTAAAAGAAAAAACAAAATCCTTTGCCTTCCCATCCTTAGAATTTAATTTGAATATCCTGTTCGTAGCGCCATGCTTTGATTTTATAGAGTACAGTAGTAGATGGAAGTCGGCACGTCGACGAGCACGGGGAAACGACGGGAGCCAGAAAAAGAGACGACTTGGTTTGTATCGGAGAGCTTAGAAGTTAGGGCTAGTTAGACAGCCAAACGAGACGTAAACACAGGGATGGGATGGCTGAGTTTTTTTTTAAAAAAAAACAAAACAAAACTAGCGCCCATTAGCACTGCACGGATGATACTGAGACATGGAGGACAAAATTTCAGCAATAATAACAACCCCAGTCAAACCGCCAGGAATGGCCAGGACGAGATAATCGACAGGGAACTCCTTGGAATTTCCATGGTAGGTTGTAGTTTTCCCGTGCGTGACGACGCTTGATCGATGCTGCTCTCAGCCTCTCCTGCTGTACCAGTACCACCATCTCTGCACGGGTAGGTATCGCAGTCAGACAGAGCGGCAGGCTGGCGGCGCCGCGGGAAGGAAGCCCAGGAAGGGACGCGAAAAACGCCGCCAATTTTGGTGTCGCCTCCCGGCCGCCGATGACGTAACGTTGCCGGCCGCGCACGCGAGAAATACGTGGCGAGTAGCCCCATTCCCATCAACGTAGTAGTACGATCTGGCTGCTGTAGCACTAGCAAGCACTGATCAGAACCGTCAGTAGTGCAATGATTTTATTTTTGGCTCCAATCAGCATGACGCGGTCCCATCAGCGCATCCGACCGGCGTCCAGATCGGAGACGCTATCCTTGTGCTCGTCGTTGATTGAGGCCGGCGGCCGCAAGCCAACACGCCGAAAAGGTGGCCCTGCCTGGCATGGCGGCCCGGCATTATTGCCGAAAACGACCCAGGCGCTGACGCACGCGGCACCACGATCCATCCACGAGCATGTCTGCTCCGTCTCCATGCGCGCAGCTGCCAGCATGCCGCCGCGCCGGCGGCGGGTACATTTCTAACCCGGCCGCATGGGCCACCGGGGGGTCGTTGGTGGGCCTTTTGTGATGCGACGAGGCCCGGCGCAGGCAGGCGGAGGCGGATCAGGATGGCGTCGTCGTCTCGTCTCGTCCGCCTACAGCGACCTCGGCTCATCGCGGCGAGTACAGAGAGTGAGTACGGGTGCTTATCCGACCGAATCCAATCTGCGTCTCTTAACAACTTGTCTTTTACGTTTGCTTCAATCTCATCTGCGCTGCACCAGCCTGGTGTTTAGCGTGGTGAAGCTGACCGAAGCACATGGTATTGACCGATCGATCTGCTGCTGCTCCTCGGTCGTGCGTGCTCCACCAGCTTCCGACGGCAACGGGAGTACGGCCGGGACCATCGGCATTTGGCATGGCAGCCACTTGGCGTGTTTGGTACAACTCAACTTTACTAGTGAAACTATTTTTTTAAATAGCTTTATGAACAACTCTCTAGGTGAAGCTGAGCTATTTTGAAAAAGATGTTTGACAAAACAGCTTCACCAATAACTTCATGTATAGATATGAGAGAGAAATGAGAGGAGTTGTGATAAGCTACTATTTTCAGTTTCATCTAACTTCATATCTTTGTGAGAGGGGAAGAAAAACAACTTCATGGATAAAGTTTATTTTGAAAAGAGATGTTTGACAAAAAAAAATTTACAATAACTTTATGAAGCTGCTATAAGATGTCTTATTTATTTGAAGAATCAGAGGCGCTGAATCTCACTAAGATTATCCAAAAGTGAAATCTTTCTGTCTGTATATGTGTGCTGCTTGGCCCGGCAAGCGGCGGCTGCATCGTTCTGTTTGGATCTGCGTGTGTCCATGCTGCACTGTACGCACCGCACGTCTCTGTTTTGGAAGCTACTACGCCTTAGCAATCTGTTGAAGCTGGGTCGTCGCGTTGTTTAAGGCTCACGCGGTCACGCGGAGGCTAGAGATCACAACAGCGTGGTGGTTTTCGACTGAATTATTAGTTGAGGTTTGTGGAGGCGCACCAATGTGTTCAGAAATTCAGAACTGCAAGCAGATATATATATGCAGATCTCAGCATTGAAGGACCTGTTTGGTATAACTTTGTTTTACTAGTGAAACTACTTTTTTAGAAAATGGCTTTATGAGTAACTTTCTAGGTGAAGCTGACCTATTTTAGAAAAAGTCACCAACAACTTTATGTATGGATATGAGATAGAAATGGGGAAGAGAGCTGTGATAAGTTACTATTTTCAGCTTCACCTCACTTTATATCTTTATGAGAGGCTGTTTTGAAAAAAGGTGCTTGGTAAAAAAACAGCTCACAACAGTTTTATGAAGCTATTATAAGATGTACCAAACAGACCCGAAGTAGTAGTATGTGTAAAGGAAGGAAAGAAAATTCAAAAAAATAATAACAAAGCTCACGACAATTTCTCTGGTGTACTTTAGTTAGATTGGACGATAAGCCGGGCGCGGTCACGAGTCACGACGTGGACGGCACTATCGTTAGCTGTCCGGATATCACGATTCACGATAATGAATTGACCAACTAAAACCAGTCTTATAGTAGAGCAAGCAGAAATGCTCTCTGGGCCGTTCCTTGTTCTGGCTTGGAGATGGATGGATGGGTCGATCGAAATGCTTTCGCTATTTCAGAAATTCACCTGTCTGATGCTGCTGTCAGGCTCACTCTTCCGATGTGTTTAATTCCGGATTCAGTTTTTTCCTTGCCACAGGACGACAATTCCATTTCTAGTGTATTTCAAAAATTGCTGGCAGCACTTCTACCACACAAAGTACAAGCGAAGAAGATTGGTGTACGACTGTAAGAGCATCTCCAACCGTATCTAAAAGAGTTATACTTCCAAAAAATCGATTTTCCAACCTTTACAAAATATATTGGGAGACATAAAATACTTACAACTCTAATACTTTTCAAAATCTCCCTCCTAAAAGATAGAAAGTGATTTTACATCTGGAATTCCAAACTACCTCTTAATCACATCAACCACTTTTAGAGGTTGTTTGGATCACAGCCACACTCCGTCATGTCATATCTGTAGCCCGTCATCATTTCTTTTGTGCAGTGTTTGGTTCAGACTTAGAGCTGTTTGGATCACAGCGGAGTGTGTTTGGATCACAGCCACACTCCGTCATGCCATATCTGTAGCCCACCATCATTTTTTTCGTGCAGTGTTTGGTTCAGACTTAGCTTTTGCCAGCCACAACACTTTGGCAGGATTAGTACTCACAGTTCTCGCCACACTCTGTGGCCACGGTTTTTGCTGCCACCGTTTGTGGCGCCGCCACAACATGCTGAAGTTGGGGCTGGTAAAAGGTGGCGTAGAACCAAACAACCCCTTATACTTTCTTTGTCTCTTGTATTTTTTAACGAGGAACCTTGCCCTACTTTTTTTCTTCCTCGCGTTCTTTAACGTTCAGATTGGGTAATTTTTTTCCATGTGCCAAAAGATTGAGAGGTGGGTTTAGAAATTGCTCAAGATGATTGTTTTTTTTTCAATTGCCAAAATTTCTAGATTGGGAGAATGTTTTGGGTACTCTTGGATATGCTCTAATTTCAACAAAGGCCCAAATGAGAAACAAAAAATAAATGCATTCAATAGCTAAGAAAAACAAGAGTACAATCTAAAAAAGTTTTTTATGTATACATATATAAATATTGAGGACTTTTTTTATGTACCTATAGGTACCAAGGCCCCCACACCTATTCATCTTTCTTCTTTCTCCTTCTCCATCTGCGCCCCATCCTGATACAATACCGACATTTGTTCCGCCCATTGTCCATCCCACAGGCGTCAAGCCTGTTCGCTTGACTTTTCAGCCTGCTTAAATCCAGCCAGAACAGTGTTTTTCTCTCACAAAAAATCAGCCAGTAGTGTATAATCCTGCCAAGCGAACACTCTCCTTTCCCTAACCTCTGCCTTCTTCTTCTTTTTTTTTTTTTTTTTTGCTTTTCCCCTTTCTAACCATGCTACCCCACCGCCATCACTTCTATCACTGTGACCTTACCATCCTTCCTTCTACTGTTGTTACCTTTTCCCCACCCATTCCAAATCCCATTATCAGTTCTTCCTATCTAGCTGTCTCTCCCGCCATCTGACGAAACACCGCCCATCACCAAGCCCCCCTCCTAAGCCCAGAGGACATTGGAGTACCCACCGCCCTCCCCATGAAACCTACTAACTTCTATGGTTATCACGAGGAAGACGACACGTGCTGCTTGGTCCAATGACACATCGACGCGTGTCTCCGCTTTGACAACAATTTCAAAAATTCAATGTGCGTACCAAATAAATATTGTGGATATCCTTCTATCCATTTTTGTGAAATCCCGTTCGTAGATGGAAAACATCCAACCTTACTGATTTCCCATTCTTGTATTGTTCATTTTCATATTGCATTGTCTCTTCGTTGGCGCACATGGTTAAATGATTTCCACGTAAATCCTTATGCCTGCTTGTGTTTCAGCATTCATCTTGTCATATATCACCTATGTTCTGCTATTCTCCTATGTTGCACCCATTAAATTTAAGTAAAATCAATCAACAGTTCACACTGGAGCAAAAAAATTGTTTTCCCTTGAAGTCCAAATTGGTTAGATGGAAAAAGGAAAACTTTTGGGTCATGATGCAAATTTGAGTTGTAATTGGACAAAACAATTAGTCAATTCACTTGACAGATTTACCCAGTATTCAGGCGGGTCATGTCACTACTCACCAGCAACAGACGGTGTTTGGAAGTGAACTTACAACTGGAAATCAAGTCGCCAAGACCTGAATTCAGTTTCAAGTGTAGTAGCGCTGTTCTCGTTCAGGTGCAAAAGAACAAGACAATCAGTTTTTCAACACCGTCTCGACTACAAACAACAGTTTCTTCAGTCTTTACTCTTGAGCCAAAAACCAGGTGGGCAACTCACCAAAATGACAAATCGCAAGACGATTTCGCAGCATCCATGATATGATCCACATTACTCGATCAAACCAAAACTTACAAACAAAAATCCGCCTATCGTCAGTTCCTCCAGGACAGGAGGTGCACCTTGACGTGGCACGACCTGGACACCACCTTGGCGTCGGCGGCGAGGCTGTCGACGGCCACGGTGCAGCGCGCCCGCACCGGCACGGCCCACGTCCTGACCTTGCCGAGCTGGAGGCGCACGGGCACCTCGACGTCCACGTCGAACGGCACCGACCGGAGCCGTTCCGCCGCGGCCATCTGCCCGCGCACGCGCTGCGAGAACCGGATCCCGGAGCCCGTCGCCTTGGCCACGAACACCGTCACGTTCCGGGGGCTCTGGTAGAACGCCGGCCACGTGCCGTCGGCCAGGAGCACGCCGTCGTAGGACACGGAGACGCGGCTCCGGCCACCCTCGTAGCGCACGCCGATCCTGCCGTTGGGGTTGTCGGCGCGCACGGTCGCGTCGAACCCCGGCGAGAAGGAGGAAGCGTTGCCGAGGCCGGCGAGGCCGGACACGGCGAGCGCCTGGACCGTGTACGCCGGCTGCTTCGGCCTGAGGACCAGGTACGCGACGCCGGCGAGTGCCGCGGCGACGACGGCGAGCGCGACGGCCCCGGCCAGCAGGCACGCGCAGACGCGGACGCAGGAGCGACCGCGGCGGCGCTTGGCGCGGCGGGTGTAGTGGTCGAAGAGGCGCGCGTTCTCCGGCGGCGGGACGCGGAAGACCTTGTCCTTGGGCACCTGCACCACGTACGTGCCCGGTGGGGCCGGGGGCGGGGGAGGAGGAGGATGCTGCGGTGGGACGACGGGCTTCTCGAAGTGGAAGCTGTAGAGCGGGCTGGAGGAGGGGTCGGACACCGACTGGTTCATCTCGCCGGAGAAGTCGGAGCTGGAGGACGCCGGGTGGACACGCCCGTTCCCGTGCATCATGGGCTGCTCGTCCGAATCAATCTGCATGCAAATGCACCCGCGCGCGGGGAAATAATGAGGGCGCCATACTGATTACTCAACGTAACGTGTGGAATCCTACGTAAACATGCCTACTTGTATTATGGTGGACTGCAAGAAGGCTAAATGCTGAGGTTGAGGAGAGAGAGGAGAAGAGAGAAAAGAGGTGGACTGTAAGCTTACAGCCAACTTGGACACAAGAATCAAAAAACTCTATGATGTTGTGCACTATTGTATGAATGAGCTGAGAGAAGGCGGTAAGGATCTTTACAGCCTACTTGTTGGCTGTATTATAATACTTGTTTTTATCGGAATCAATCTGCATGCAAATGCCGCGTTCTGTACAGTACTACTGGTAAAGAGACTTTGGAGTGCCATGTGATGGTTCCAACAATTGAAAACTGTTCCAAGCAGGGTTTTCAAAACTGCGGTTACCGGCAAACCGCCCTGGACCGGTTCGGTTTCGGTACCGGTTTGAATTCAAATTTCAAATTTGAATTTAAAAAATCAAAAATTCTGAAAAAAAATCCTAAAAATAGTTCATGATTTATAGAGTCGAATGGTGTACAAATTTTTCAAATTGGAGTTCGTTTGCTATTTATTTTGACTTGTACAAATTTGAATTTAAAAAATCAAAAATTCTGAAAAAAATCCTAAAAATAGTTCATGATTTATAGAGTCGAATGTTGTACAAATTTTTCAAATTGGAGTTCGTTTGCTATTTATTTTGATGTGTACAAGTTTGTACAAGTCAAAATAAATAGCAAACGAACTCCAATTTGAAAAATTTGTACACCATTCGACTCTATAAATCATGAACTATTTTTAGGAATTTTTTTAGAATTTTCAATTTTTTAAATTCAAATTTGAAATTTGGTTTGGGGCGGTACCCGCCCAAACCGAACGATAACCGACCCTAATTGACCAGTTACCGGTCGCAAACCGTTTGAACTGCGCCGTTTGAATTCAAAATGCAAACCGTTCGATTTGGGGCCGGTTTGGACGGTTACCGTCGGTAACCGGCAAACCGCCGGCCACCAGTTCCCGACGACAAAACGGTAGGGTGAACCCTGGTTCCAAGTCTCAGGATAAACTCTCCGAATGGGAAAGGGAAATGGAGAGTAGAAGCCCGATAAGATAAGATAAACTCTCCTACTGCTACAGATCAAAATTAAACTGACATGGTCGATCAAAACAATGGATCAGAAAACCGGTACTCGGATCACGAGTGAAGCTCTTGCTGCCTATATTGCGGGAAACATCACACCGCTTGTGTATGCGTGCGGCAGGTCTATTTGGACCGTTCATCTATGCTTCGGGAACGAATCTTGATGCACCCTATGTTGAAAGAAATCAGTCGGCACGAATCTTGATGCTTCGTCGATGGCTAGGTTAGGTCTTGCGGCCACACCTACTTGCCGTTCACAAAATCTGTACAAACTGTACGTGTGCGCGAAAACCTTCGATGGGATCGCGCAAACGAACGATGAACGCAGAAAGATGGGAGAGCGAAGGAGACTCGTCGTGTACCTTGCCCGGCTGGCTGGCTGCTAGTGCTAGCGCTCGTCGTTGCCGATGCTTCCTTCTCGAGGCTGTCCGGCCGGTGTGGTGTCTTGGGGATTCAGAGTGGCGCGCGGCCGGCCTTGACGCGAGAGAGAAGCGACGGACGTGCGAGGAGCGCTGGGGTTAGGGGTTGAGCTGCTGAGCTAGCTGGCGCGAACGGGGAGACGGGAGAGGCGGCAAGGTGATCTGGGGGCGGAGGGGGGCCGGGCTTTATACGATGCGCGGGCACGGGTGCCCAAGCGACGCGATTGCCGACGACGACCGATCAGGCGCGGTGCTAGTGTTTTCCAGGGGAAGAAGAGTTGGAACCGTGTCCTGCGCCTGCGCGGCGACAGGTTTTACGGGAAACGAAGGAACCGGGGCATGGACTCGTCTGGGACTGGGAGCTATTGGCACTGGGCGTCTGGGCTGGCTGCACGGCAGGCCACGCGTGTTGCCGTGTTCACAAGTCACACACAGCCTCGTATCGTCCGTTCCGCCCGTGCTCTCGTGCTATGCATGCATGGCAGGCAGGCTTATCCGTTTCAGGGTATAGTAACGCGGCTCTTCCTCAAGCTAGACGACATGGCGGCGTACAAAGTGCTGCTAGTAACTGAATAGCTTCGCAGTGAAGGTATGCATGCCCACGGGAGCAGCATACCAATCTGCAAGCTGTAGCCTGCTTGTGTTGGCAAGCATTTCGGGCGGCGGCGGCTGGCCAGCTGGTACACAGCCCTCGACGCGCCTGACAGTGGACCACGCGGGTCGTCAAAGCCGGATCAGACTACTGCCACACGTAACCAAGTCATGTGCTGGCTTCGTTAATGCTCCAGTTAACACGTAGTCAAGTCAAGCATAGGAGAGCGAACTGTGTTCTTTATATTATGACTATACGATTGCACTCAAATATTCCTGCTAAGGAAGGGTTCAGGTCCGTCAGGGTGCCCCACGAATGTTCGCAGCAGCGGCCAAGGCCGAGTAATGCGCCCCCACGCTCGTGAAGCCGGCAGCCGGCCGGCGAGGCCTGCGCCCGTGCGCCGGCACGTCTCATCGTGCTTGTCCACGATGCCGTGCCAACCCAGAGATAAACCAGTTCATTATGTCAAGACAATTGCCCAAGAAATCATATCTAGATGCCACAGAAAGAGTATCTTGGACCCTCACATTTTTTTCATCTTGTTCTGAACTCAAATGCCGTTACTTGCAGAAACAGACAAGCCATGAGTCATCTCCCCTCTCTGCCGCGCGCACGGTCAGCTGGGAGGAGACGAGCAGGAAGGAGCGGGCCGCGAGCAATATGTGTGATTGCCAAATTACAAAGCCCAAAAGGCCCAACTGACCAAACAAAGCAACAGCAAGCGAACGCGCTGTGGCTGTGCGGTGCGGTGTGCGGTGCGGCGCTTCAGTTTAGTCCCAACTCGGCGGCTTTGAGCGAGCGGAGACGGAGGAAGGCTACAAAAGGATGCCCAGGGTTCCATTGCAACTCATACCTTTCTCGGCCTTTTGGCTAAGATCAAGTGTAGTATCTGTTCTTATCAGTTTAATATCTGATATGTGGGTCATGTGCCCACTTTGATATTAAATTAATTTTTTATGGGGGAGGGTCCACCACAGTGGCTTGCCACTGGGGTCCTCACGCGTCGCTCGGGCGTTACACTACAGCCCGAGCCTGGCGCACCCCAACCAAATCTAAGTAAATTTCAATTGGGCTTTGGCTTTGGCCATTGTTTAAGCATTTGGAGGCCCAATATTGCCTAATGAGCTAATCTCAAGCTTCAACAAAGTTAATTAATAGGTAAAGGAAAAATAAGAACCAACACTGCAGCAGCTCAATGCGCTAATCTCAAGATTCAAGATGGGTATCAAGAAAATTGTGCTGATGAAGGTTAACGACCATAGAAAAAAATTCATAAATAACTTCTTTAGTCGAGATAATCTTTTCATTCAACATTTTGTCAGATATATGAGATTGTCAGATTTATGCATTTTACGATTTAACCGAAGAACTTTTGACAGGTGTGCCACACTTTTAAATTTATCTGCTACTACTTTTATCATACACGTACCGAATAGAGGATGTAATGGGCACACTAATGAAGCCATTATCAGTTTTTTTTTTATGAAACAGGAGAGTCCTCTGCAGGCCTATACTGAATTTTTTTTGAAACGTAACCAAGGTGATTACAAAGAGTTCAGAAGAAAGAACAGAAAAAAAAACAGAAAAAGGGGACTTAGAGGTTCAGGAAACAAAAGAAAGGTCAAGAAGATTACACAACAAGCTCTATCCAAAATCTATATCTGGAAAATACTTGGCCCTCCAAAGGAGTTGCTTGAAGGTACTTTTGAAAATTTCCGAGGCACGCAAACTGCTGAGTTGAATTCCTCTGAAAATAGCATCATTCCTGACAGTCCAAATGCTCCAACACATAATGATGATTATTTCCATAAAGAACTTCTTGCCAATCGAGGGATCTTAGATCTGTAGGCTGGTTGACGGACGCTCCTCCCGGTCGCCTCCCCGACAGGCGATACGGGAGCCCCCACAAAAACTAGCACTGCCACCTCCTTTCTTCATCTCTGGCCGCGCCGCCGCCAGAGCTGGTCGCCGGCAAGGCCGGCCGGCTGGCCGGGAAGGCGGTGGCGGGGCGCATGGCGACGGGCTGGTCTCCCTCTCTTCCCCGAGTGGTTGGGGAGCTTGGTTGGGGAACCGGCAGCGGTGGCGACCGATCCGGGGCCTGTGCGCCCGGATCCATAGCCTTGGTGGCCGGATCTGGCCTTCGGCCGTCCGAAGGTCGACGCCGCGGGGAGTTCTTCGAGTGGCAGCCATGCTCCGATGGGGGCGACACCCGGAGGCAGCGGTTTGGAGGCGGTGCGGACGACGCGGCGGTGGAAGTGGTGCGCAGGGCACGTTGGACGGATCGGGCAGATCCGTCTGCGGCGGCGGCGGTGAGCGACGCGGTCGCCGATCTACCGTCGTCGTGTACGGATGTTGATCTGCGTGCGGCGGCGGCGGTGAGCGACGAGGTCGTCGATCCACTGTCGTCGAGGACAGATTGCAGGGGTTGGGCGGATCTGTGTGCGGGGCGGTGGTGAGCGACGTGGTCGCCGATCCACCATCTTCGTGGACGGATGTGCCAGTGGTGGTGGCAACCGATGCCGTTCGGCTGCTGTCGGCGGTGCAATGGTGGCGGTGGTTCGTGCAGGCGAGAGGGGGGGGGGTGATACCCGCCCCTCCCACACGACTTTACCGGCAGCGTCGGTGGCCAGCAGCCTAGGCGGCTACGGCGGAGGACAGCAGGAGGAGGCGCCCACACTGATGGTTTCGTCGTCCGCAATGGGTAATCAGACAGTGGAGCTCATGTTTCCGGATTTGATGGTTTGATCCAGTGTTGCTACATATCGCTGGTGTATGGCGTAACGACACGATTCTTAGAGGCAGTCGCAGTGTTACCTTGTTTAGATGGCGGTGACGCATGTGGGCGCCACTTTCCTCGCTGGAGGCGTCATCTTGCCCTTCATGAGGATCTCCCCGGGTGAAAACCCAACACCGGTATATCTGGTGGGTGATGATGGCGTCTCTGGATGTCATATGCTCGTTGGAGACGTCGCTTCAGGATGATCCCATGGATTGTCGGCCTTGGTGCCGAATTGGTATTGGTGGGTCCCTGCAGGTGCACCAGGAGCTTTGTTCTGTTGCCTGGTTTCAGTATCCGCAATCTCCAATGGCGATCGGCGTCCTACGTTCCTTAGACGTGTTTTGGTGTCGATTTGTGACTTGGTGGTCATACCCGTGCAAGTTAGAGTTCCTTATTGGAGATGTAATTTTTTCATTATAGTTTGGTTTTAGCTGATCCGGTGTACTCCGGTGACATAGGTTTTACCTGTTTCACTGGATGTCCGATGTAATAATGTGGCCGGATGTATCCTCGAGAGAGGATGACTGAAGCCGGAAATATAAATTTCCTTTATCTAAAAAAAAAAGAACTTCTTGCCAATCTGAGCTCTGGAGCTCAACCTTTGAAAAAGGTCAGGGGCACTGATCACAGTTAGACCAATTAGGCCCCAGCAAGCTCTGGCAAGATCACATTGCATGAAAAGATGATCCACAGTTTCTTCATTATCCAGCAAATATGACACACAGCTATAGGATGGTAGATGCATACTTTTCCTTCTTTCAATATTTCGAGTGCTTAGCCTGTCTTGAACTAGGATCCAAAAAAAAAAACTTTGTGTTTGGGTTGACAGGATGATTTCCAAATTTTCTTAAAGATTGGTGCAGCCCAACTAGTGCCTAGCAGATGACAATATGCCTGCACCAGATATAATACCAAGTATCAGAAGCATTAGTAGGAACAAAGGCTTGTAGCGTACTCTGAATTTGCTGATACTGATCAAAAGCCTCCACAGACATAGGGAGGTTGAAGAGTCTGGGCACAGGGCTGACAGAGACAACACTCTTGAGAGAGATAGTGGGCTTTTTGACAAAGGAAAACAATTCTGGGAAAGCCAATTTCAATGGTTGTCCCACCCAACAGTCCCAGAGAGGGGCAAAAAGAACCATCTTCAACAGATAAGCCATACCCTTGAATTTATCAAGCAGTTTCAGAATGTCCCTCCACCAAAAGGAGCCCTTTTTTATGTGGTTGGGTAATTTGCCATTAGAGTAATGCTTTTCCCAGACCAACTTAACCCATGGGATATCAGCTCTATTGAAAAATTTGTGCAATTGTTTGAAAAGAAGAACTTCATTTTGTGTTTTCAGGTCAAGTATCCCCAATCCACCATCTTCTTTTGGTCTAGTCACCATAGACCAGGCTGCTTTAGCATTGATCCTATTATTCTCATCTGACCCTCTCCATAAACAATGTTTTCTGTACTTATCCACTTGCTCTCTTACTGTGGAATGAAGATGAAAGTTGCCCATAAAGAAAGTTGGCAGTGAGGTACAAACAGAATTTGTGATTTGCAACTTTCCAGCTTGAGACAAGAAAAGGGAGGTGCTGACCAGCCTTCTCTCACACCTAGTGACCAGAGGCATAAAATCCTCAACTCGAGGTTTAGTGAGCCCCAGAGGCAGACCAAGGTAAGTGAAGGGGAGACTCCCAATTGAAGAGCCAAAAGTAGCAGCCAAATGCTTTGTCTTTTCTTCACCAATATTGATTGGAACCAACATGGATTTGGCAAAATTAACTTTAAGACCAGTAGATGTGGCAAAAGAATTGAGGGCCTTCAGTAAGAAGTCTGAACTTGGTGGAGCAGCAGCAGCAAACTCTCCTGTTTTGTAAGTGCAGGATTTTTTTTTGCGAACACGCACAAGTGCAGGATTGTCCTGTCACAAAAAAAAAAGGGTACAAGAGTGTCAAAGATAAACGACAGCAAGAAAAATATTTCTTGGAGCAGCAGCAGCAAGCCTTTTTTGTGTATTTTTCAGTGCGGGGGTGTAGGTGTTCTGCAATGTATACACTATACAATATGATGCTAAAAGAAACCTGCGCAGTAGAGGCAGATTCTGGAGTAGACATCTTCTGCTTAGCATACTCTACGCATGCCTGCTTGTAGTATTCGTTAAAGCCTTAACTCTTGCCATCTGAAATTGGTGCCATTCAGTAACACTGGTGTCACTGGTAGAAATCGTTCCCAATCTATTCACTCCATCTTAAAATAATTAATTATAGATCTTCCTAAAGTCATTTTTTTTTAAATTTAACTAACATATATAAAAACAGTATAATATTTACATCTTCAAATAAATTTATTAGTTAAAGTATATTCCACGAATCAATCTAATCATACCGATTACACATCATGGTTATTATTATCTTTTTATATATATAATTAAACTTTAAAACGTTTGACTCCTTGAAAAACAATAAGCGATATGTGTACTTATTTATTGGAATTATTGGAACTGAGGAAGTATCTCCGGTCAGTCAGCCGTCCTCCCAAGTCCCAAGTCTCATCTCACCGTTAACAACATGACTTCTCTCTAAAATAGACTCGACAAAAGCTAAACTCTAATAATCAGTGGAAGCAGTGCATTTTTGTTCAAGGAAAGCGAAACCTGCACGATTGGCAGTAGAACTTCTACTCTGTAAGTTCTGAACTGTACATGAAGTACAGGACAAGTGCTGACAAATAAGCAGATCTCTGTAGATTAAACAATTTATTCACGGTAACGACACTGTAAATACTACCGACACATTCCAAAGGTAAAATGTACCTGTCTAATTCTTTTATTGCCAACTTCACTAGTTCAATCAAATAATACAACAAAATCTCAATTCACATGGTAGAACAGATTGTTCTGTGTCCCTGTAACCACACCAAACTGTCTGAGCAAAACTTACACCTCTTCAAATTACAGCCAAAGGAGGGGGGCAATCAATCTAAAAAAAACCCACCGAAACCTCAAAAAAATAAAAGAAAAGGCAAACGCATTCACAAAAGGCCTACATCAAAACTTTGTATTTTGAATATGTAAGTATATGCACAATGGCAAGCCCGTGAAACTCAACAATAGCGCTCCATCAATGCTTGCTAGCTCCTTCAAACTTCAACCAAGGAGCATTTTTGTCTCAAATTCATCTCTGATGACATTCCATCGTTTTCTTTCAGCAGTCAATCCGGTGGTATTCATTGATGGTCACTTTCCTTCTCTTTCGTGAGAAACCTCTAACTCCACTGCCTGTGCAGTACTCTTGTCATCGTGACTCTCTGCTTCACTAGTACTCATATTGCTTGTACCCTCCACTGGTAAAGCCTCCCTAGCATCTCCTAGGTTGTGCTGACTTTCGGTATGTATTGCTTCAGTAAGTTCATCGGGCTTCGTTGATTCTGCTCTCTCTACATGCCCATTCTTGTCTTCATTTTCTTCGAAGGCACTATTCACAATAGAATCAAAGTGCTTCTGGAAAGCAGCATGCATGTCGTCCACAGATTTTGCATTAATGACATGCAGCTCTCCAGCAGCCCCTTCGGGCTCTGCAGCATCAGCACCTGAGATCTGCAGAGTTTCAATAGCCATGGTGGCCTCAGAAACCACACCATCACTAAGTAGCTTAAAGGCAGTCTCAATATCCTCCAGAGACTTTGCATCTAGAACAGTAACCTCAGGATCGGCTGTAGATGTCACTAGCCCATTTATGACCTCTGGCTCACTTCCAGCTACTAAGGTCGCTGGTGACGGTGTATCATCAGCAGGCACTTCTAACTCATCGTGCGGTGGCTTCAACTCCATGTTCATTGTTTCAAAGGGGCTTGATTCAAGAATCCGTCTCCGAGGATTGTAGACAGTCTGCTCAGGGTCATCATGAGATGCTCTAAATGACCAGCCAAATTCAGGGCCATTTAGGTCATCAACAGATGGAGACTGCTCCCTGGAGTCTTCAGCACCAACTTCTGACATGGTCAAGGAGGCGTCATCAGATGTCTGAGGGCTAATAAAGGATCCTGCAGCAACACCATTGGTAGGGATATCATCATTGGAAGCCTGATCTGTCACTTGCTGGTCCAGTCTCATCGGTTCAACTCCAAAGTCTCCCACTGCATCTAATTCCAACAGGAAACTTTCATCAATTCCACTGCCCTCCATAGGCTCAGGATAGATTTTATCAGCTTCGTCATCAGAATCAAGTATATATCCTGCAGTTGCTTCGCCATACATGTCACTTATATCCACCTTAGGTTCAGCAGCCGTCAAAACAAAGGTATTCAAGATTTCTTCATGTTCACTTGATGGAGATCGGATGACATCATTAGCTTGAGGATACGAGGAAACAACTTCAGAGCTCAGAATTCCATCAGATCCAACATCAAAGTGCTGTTCGATTACATGGCCAGTCAAGGCAGCAGCTGAATCAGTAAAAATTGCTGTTTCATGCTTGTCTTGCATGTTGAAGTTCTCAACAACTCTCTCCTCTGGGATAGGGTGTAGGTCCCGAGATATGACTGGCAATGTTTCCGTGATAAATTCAGAAGGCAGCTCCATGGACCCATGAATCAGGTTATCTAATGGCATTTCATTGTTTGAATAGGACATGAGATCAACATTTCCACCTTTCTCAGCTGTATTGCTTGCACCAAGTACAACTGTATTTGAGCTTGATGCAACTTCAGTGCCAAGGTACTCAGGAAGGTCCCCAGAATGAGATTCACTCTCCACAGGTGGCCTGGAGGACGAAACCCACTCTGAGCATTTATCTTGTGTGTTAAGTTGAAAAGAAAGTTTAGCACCAAGGCTGTTGCTACCTGCATGATGGAACATGGTTTTAATCAATCTGTGAAAACAAGTACACCCTCCGTTCCAATTTATAGGTCGTCTTGGCTTTTCTAGATACGCAACTTTTATTATGTATAGATGTATGATATATCTAGGTGCATAGCAAAATCTATGTATCTAGAAAAGCAAAAACAACCTACAATTTGGGACAGAGGGTGGTATTAAGCAATCAAACGAAGTAGTCATATCAAACATGCTTACCATCTCCATCTTCCCAGCTAAGCAGGTCAGGAACTGCATGAAATGGTGTCGTAGAACTCCCAGCTGACTTGGGCGTATAATCTTCTTCATGACCTTTTCCTTTAGTTGAAGCAAGATATGCTTCCCTTTCTTGAGATCTTTCAAAGACAAAGTGCTGTAGAGCAATCTCACGGTCATCAATATCACTGTTGTCTAGTTCAACATCTATGGAGTTGATACCATCTGAGCATTCACTTCCAACATCTGCAAGGTCCTTTTCATCATGGTCCTTGTGATCCTCCTGATCAGCAACTGAAGAAGCAATATCAGATTCAGTAACAGAGCTCATTTTAGACTCGCTCTTATCACTGAACTGTCTTTGGAAATTGCTTACATTCCATTCCACAGTTTCAGGGACAAAATATGGCTTCAGTCTAGAAAAGCGCTTCTCCTGGATCACATCCATCCTTCCAAAGCTAAAGCTTTCATGCCTTCTGAAGATCGTGTCACGACGAGGAGACATCACAGATTCTCCAGAGTTTAAACTATCTGGGGCAGGGACGACAACACTGTCATTGGACTGTTCAAGGAGAAGATCAAATGGGTTCTTCCGTGCATGCATAATTGAAGGAGCTGACCCAGGAATTGCTGCTTCTTCTGAATCATATGGAAGGTCAAAAGGGTTCCTTCTTGGCACTGCAATAGGAGGTACATGTGCACGGAAGCGTGACAAATCATCTAAACTCCTACCGGCACCATTACTATCAACGTCTGTCAGGTTGTTATCAATTTCGAACGTTATGTTCTTCCTGGATCTTCGTCTAGCCATCAAAATTTCCAATCTGCGGTTCCTTTCCATCTCAGAATACCCAAGATCCATGAGATTCTTTTCATCATCTGCTGTCCAAAGAAATGCAGCTTCCTTCCCCATCATTTTTCTTCTTCCCCTCCACATTATCTTTAGCATCAATATCATCGCCCTCATCATTACTATCATCGTCAATTTGATGATCCTCTGAGACATGAGAATCTGTGTCTGAATCACTCTTAGGAATAGGATTGGGGCGATTGGAATGAGCACCCAGAAGTGGGTCAATCTCATCAAGAACTGGAGCAATGTCAGTCATGGAAGCATCAGGAGAAGAACTCTCAGCCTGATCAGAGTCAAAACCAGATGAACCATCCTGACTGCTAACTCTTGCCCATGGTGAGCCCAGAGAGGAATCAAGCAAGTTGTCCTCAACAACATTGCTAGTATCAACATTAAGCTTGCCGTTCTTTTCCAATTGGTGAATAAGAACAGAAGCAGCCTGTTTGCTAGTATCAGCAAGCTCTTCAGTTTGCTTCGCTTCAGAAATAGCTCTCTCTTTACTCGCTGCTGAATCTGCAAATACTAGATTTTCCTCCATCCCAGCATGCTTATTAACATTATCACTAGAAGAAAACAAACCAACGGGTGTATCTTTGTCATTCAGACCACTCAGACGGGCCTCATCAAATAGGCTAGTCTGACATTCAGCCATATCCTGCATGAAAAAAGGACCTTCCAATGACCTTTTCTTGGTGAAGGTGATGTCCTCCTCGATCCCAGACTCTTGGCAAAGATTGACCATAGAAGGAAACGGTGTAGGTGTTCTAGGTACCTTAAGCCGATCACCTCTCTCATCTTCTTCATGAGCTCTCTTCAGAAGAGGGACATAATCATCAAGATCAACATGCTCGCTAGCCCTCTCTCTGAAGGAAACTGTCTGTTTGGTACCCCTCTCTTTGACGTTTGATGCATTCTCCCTAAATTCAAGCACGGAAGGTCTCTGGTTTGCTTCAAAGTGGATATCACTGGATGGATTTCCACCCTTGAAAGTTGAAAATTCTGGAGTGCCCTTGTGATGTTCACTAGCCTCAGGAAGATACATTTCTCCATAACTCAGTAGGATTCCAAGAAGAAGAGCAGTGCATATAATTACAGGTGAAGAAGAAAGCAGGAACACAAACAGCCCTGGTGAAGATCTGTACAATAGATAGAGCAAAACACCCAAACCAAAAAGGATAGGGTGTTCGGAAACAAATCTATAGCTTTTTCTAATGGACAACCTCAAAACTTTCTTGAAACACAGAGCAGCCTGCTTTGCTTCAATGGCCATCGCATGTAACCCTCTTAGCCTCCAACACAAACCTACCACAAGAGAGAAGAAAATAGAGAGGTTAAGCTGAGTACAACAAAGCGGCAGTGTACGGTTTAATGGGAAGATACAACAGAATTTGGAAGCTTCTGCTATGCTAATTTAATAAAGACAAGTTAAGTTCCGCCACGAGTTAAACCAAGCTGATTCAGGTTTTTTTCTCTCAAAAGGGAAAATCCAGAAAACAAAGCTAACGCAGATTAGATCAAACGAAACTGCAATTAGAGCCCCATGTCGTCGTAACTGCACAAGTCCGGCCTTGGATTTACAAGCTGAACTCTAGATCAATCAGCAACAGCAGGCACTTGTCAGCGAAACAGACCAAATCTAACCCTGAATTTATAGACTGGCCACCAGATCACCAGCGATGGTATACCATCATATTAGCAATAGCTTCAGATTTTTAATATTGAAAACCTAATCCCCAATCCGAGGGTTAAATAAATCTGATCCTGGTACACACGAGCAACTGAGACGCCGCCACCTCCGACTCTGATCAAAGGGCAAACAGATCTTTCACCCTAACAGCTCAGCACCATGGCCCAAATCCACAGATCAGCGAAGCGAGATCATCCATCCCAGAGTCCAGCCTAAGCCGCTCATCGAGTACCACTCCCAGTTCAATCAGATGGTATCGTAAGGAGCGCACGTACCTTTGAAGAAACTAAGCAGCAGCCCAGCAGCAGCTGGGAGTGAGGCCTGGGGAAAACTCCGAGGAGCAGCAGCGGCAGAAGAAGAAGAAGAAGCGGACAACGACAGTGAACCGAAACCCTGTGGCGATGACAGCAACCAGGGGCAGCCGGGCAGGCAGCAACGGAGGCGAGAGCCGAGTCCAGAACAGCAAGGGATCGCCCCCCCGAGGTCAAACTCAAAGCCAGCAGAGCAGTGGCGTACAGTATGCGCGAAACGTGCGCGCGTATCCGCGCGAGCGACGGGATCACTAGCAGAACAGACAGGGAGACCAGAGCCCAGAGTAGTGGGCGTGGGGGCTCGGGAGTTTGGGTTTGGACCACCGCCCCGCGCCCCGCCACTTTCCGCTGCTGTCGCGGCGCGTGTGGTGGAGTCAGGAGTGGGCGGTGGGCGGCGGCGGCGGCGATGGCGATGGCGATCGCCCGGAGAGGAGGGGAGGGGAGGAGGACGGGGCAGTAAAGGGAAAAGCGGCAGCCGGAGTAGCAGGCTAGCATGCTAGTAGCGGCAGAAAGGGCCGGGGCAGAGTGGTGGGCCCCGCCGTTCCGTCTGCGTTGCGGCGTTGGCGCTTGGCCGGGGTGACGGTGACGGTTCCGTGCGGCTGACGGTGGTGGCCCCGACGCGTGGGGCCCGGATACAGTGGGTTGGCCGACCGTGGGGCCCGTGGCTCCTGCGCGGGCCGCGCACTGGGCGGCGAAGGCGAGCGTGGAGTGGCACCACGCCACGACAGCGGTGAGAATTTTGGGTGGTGTGCTGGCGCAGGCTACGCTGTCGGATCGGAGGCGGGCGCACGAGCAGCGCTTCGCAGCTCGGCTGGTGCTCCGCTGAATGCTGCGCGTGGTGACGAATCGGTCCGGCAAACGGGCAAAGTGGCGAGTCCAGCTATGCTTAACCGAGACACATGCTAGTATTGTACTGCACGTTAATTTTTGTAATTCATCATCAGCATTACTACTGACGTAGTACTGCAAGTATACGGTAGTAATCGTACTGTACTCTTGAACGATCTTCATCTTAGGTTGCATATATCTCTCAATGGTCTGTGGCTCCTTTCTTGATGACCCGTTAGGTGAATGAGAGTACGAGACTGACCCTCAACAAGACATGGGAAGAGCTACGCAATCTGAAGAATAAATATGATATGCCATGGCTATGCAGTGGGGATTTTAATGAGATTTTATTTGGCTGTGAAAAGGAGGGTGGACCCCCGCCCCCCACCCCGACAAGATTGTGATCTCCATGATTTGGGGTTTATTGAGCATCCGTTCACATGGCGTAATAACCACCATATTGTTGTCAGGTATATTAAGGAAAGACTAGATAGGGCAGTGGCAAATAGTGCCTGGAGACGAATTTTTCCAGTAGTAAGAGTGATTAATGGTGACCCTAGACACTCGGACCATAAGCCAATAATTATTGAGGTTGGTATTAGAGGAAGAAAAGAGTGGACTGAACAGATAGAAAATCCACCAAAATTTGAAGCAAAGTGGCTAGAAGAAGAGGACTGTATGGCACGGGTGGAGGAAGCATAGAAGTTGGCCCTGGCAGAAGGTAGTACAACATTGATGGAAGCGCAAATGAGAATGTTGGGGGAGCTGTGGGAGTGGGATAGAAATGTCCTTGGAGAGTTAGAGAGGAGGATCAGCAATGTAAAGAAGGAATTAGAGAAATGTCGACGACAAAATATATCAGAATATGTTGTAAACCGGGAACATCTATTGCGTTATAAGCTCCAACGCTTATGTTATGGTCGGCAGAGTCTATGAAAGGAGGTCCAGGCCTAGTGGCTGAACCAGACCATGTCAAGGCTCTTTAGCCCAGACGTGAGTCATAGCAATAATTAGTTAAGTTATAATCAGAGTCCTAGCAGGATAGGATTAGTTAAGATTGTAATCTCCTTATTAGTAGTAGAAGTTGTTAGGCAAGTTATATAAGAGCTGTACTCTGGATTGAATAGATTAAGCCTGGGATTGAGACATAAGTCTCCCTTGGGCTCTCGAGTTTCCCTGTTTCTCATCTGCTAGCGTTGTTCCCAGGGTGCCGAGCACGGCACCTCCACCTCGCCGCCGTGCCTTCAAGCCTAGGCCCCCAATTCGTCACCGCTACAACCTCCGCAGCCTAAGCTCTAACAATCTGGTATCAGAGATTTCCATGGCTTCGTCTGGTGCCTCAGCGACCCCCGTCACCGCCTCCTCTGCCTCCACCACGATCCCTGCTGATGCCTCCGCCGCGCTGCACGGGTCGGGGGCTCCCACGACGTCCCAGCCACCCGCGCCACCATCCATCGAGGAGTCCATGGCGGCTCTGGCTCTCTCGGTCCAGGGGATGCAGCGCCAGATGGGAGAGGTGTGCGTCCGCCTGACCACGGTTGAGAATCGCACCAATTACTGGAACCCACAGTACGGGCAGCCCTCTCAGCCATCGCTGCCGTACTCGTCGCCTCTGCTCCTCCAGTACGGTATGCCCGGCTATGGTGGGATCCCAGCGGCCGGATCAGTTGTCTCCGAGTCCCAGACGTCGATGCTGGCTGCCACAGCGGCGGAAGCGGCCCTGCCTGCATCGTCACCAGCCGCACCAACATCGACCGCAGCGGTGTCCAGACCGCCGATGTTGCCGATTCAACAGATTCCTTTTCCCCACTCGCCGTCACAACTACCAGGCATGGCGCCCATTGGATACGGCCATGTCCCGACGCCATCTACAGTGGTGCATGTGCCGCCGTTTCAGCCGCGAGGCCACACACTGCCGGAAGGGGAAGGACAGAGCCACGGCGTGCCCAGGTTCCATAAGCTCTCTTTCCCCTTGTTCGATGGCAAGGAGGATCCACTAGGTTGGCTGAACCGTTGCAAGTCGTTCTTCCGTGGCCAGATGACGCGTGAAGCAGACAAGGTCTGGCTGGCCTCCTTCCACATGACAGGCTCGACACAACAATGGTACTACGTGATGGAACGCGACGCCGGGCGACCATCATGGGAGCACTTTCGCCTACTCTGTCACCAGCGTTTTGGACCGGCCTTGTCGACAAACCATCTGGCCGATCTGGCTAGGCTTCCGTTCGGCGGATCGGTGGATGCATACATGGAGGCCTTCCAGGGGCGTCTAGCGCACGCCGGAGCACTGGCGCCAATTCAGCAGGCGCAACTATTCACTGGGGGCCTGCCCGAGCATATCAGGGTCGACGTCGAGCTCCAAGATCCCCAGAACTTGCATCGTGCAATGCGGTTGGCCAGAGCCTATGAGCGCCGCAACTCGCCCAAGCACCTGACCCTGCCTGCGCCACCGACCCGTTTTCGTCGTGCACCGCTGGGACAGGCAGGGGGCAGCGCAGCCGCGTCTACAGCAGCGTCGTCACAACCTCCCGGGCGACCCTCCAAATTCTTGACACCAGCGGAGATGGCGGAACGCCGCAAGCAAGGCTTATGCTATAATTGTGACGAGCCTTACGTTCAAGGTCACAAGTGCGCATGCCTCTTCTTCTTGGAAGCCTCTGATTACATAGTAGAGGAGCCACCAGAGACAGATGATGATGAGCGGTCCACGACCGCAGCCACAGCCACGCCCCCGACGATCTCCTTGGCTGTGATTGCGGGGGTCTGGCGTTCGGAGGACACCATGCAGGTTTATGTGCAGCTTGGGAACGTGCAGTGCCTGGCCTTGTTGGACTCAGGCTCCACCCATAATTTTGTGTGCGAGGACATTGGTCGCAGCGTCGGCCTTCGCTTCGCACCTTGCCCAGGGACTGGAGTTATCGTCGCCAACGGGGATCGGGTGGCATGTCGTGGCCTGGCTCCCGATGTGGGCCTCCGGATTGCAGATACGGCCTTCTCAGTGGATTGCTATGCCATCCCATTGGATCAGTGGGACATGGTCCTCGGCGTCGCGTTCTTGCGCACCTTGGGACCCATCTTGTGGGACTTCGACGACTTGTGCATGGCCTTCATGCACGGTGGCCGCCGCGTGTTTTGGCGGGGCGTCGGATCCACCCGTCATGACGTCCAGTCAACTCGCCTTCAGTCTCTACGCACCACACCACAGCAGGATGGCGCTCCCGAGCATGAGGGGACCGAGCGAGACATCCTGGCCAGGATGCTGGAATCCTTCGAGGATGTGTTCTTAGAGCCCACCGGCCTGCCACCAGCGCGGGCATGTGACCATCAAATTCACCTGCTCCCAGACACCCCTCCAGTAGCCGTCCGTCCGTACCGTTATCCCCAGCTATAGAAGGATGAACTGGAACGACAGTGCGCCACCATGCTGGAACAAGGCATCATCCGCCCCAGCACCGCCGCGTTCTCGGCCCCCGTACTACTTATCAAGAAGCAGGACGATTCATGGCGATTCTGTGTGGACTACCGGGCCTTGAACGATCGCAGTGTGAAGGACAAGTTTCTGATTCCCGTCGTCGAAGAGCTTCTGGACGAACTCCATGGCGCACGATTTTTCACCAAGTTGGACTTACGCTCGGGGTACCATCAGGTGCGCGTACACATCGACGACATCGAGAAGATGGCCTTTCGCACTCACCATGGGCACTTTGAGTTTCTGGCGATGCCCTTCGGTCTTACGAACGCTCCTGCAACATTCCAAAGCTTGATGAACTCCGTACTTCAGGCCTTCCTTCGCAAATGTGTCCTGGTATTTTTTGATGATATTCTGATCTACAACACTTCTTGGTCAGCCCACATGCAGCACATCAACGCAGTGTTGTCCGTCCTCCGACAGCATCACCTACATGTTAAGCGCAGCAAGTGCGCCTTCGCCACGACTTCGGTGGCATATCTCGGACATGTAATCAGTGGCGCCAGCGTCTCCATGGATGGTGACAAGGTGGAGGCTGTTTCTACTTGGCCACAGCCACGCTCGGCTCACGGCCTGCGCAGATTTCTCGGGCTCGCCGGGTATTACCTGCGCTTTATCCAGGGGTTCGGCGCTGTCGCCTCGCTGCTCACCAGCCTACTCAAGAAAAACGCATTTTGCTGGTCCCCGGAGGCAGCGACTGCGTTTGATTCATTGAAGCAGGCACTATGTTCAGCGCCCGTGCTACAGCTCCCGGATTTTGCTAAGAATTTCGTCGTGGACTTTGATGCATCCGGGACAGGTTTTGGAGCGGTCATACACCAAGAGGAGGGGGCCATCGCGTTCTTCAGCCGCCCGTTTGCTCAGCGTCATCTCAAGTTGGCTGCATATGAACGCGAGCTGATCGGCCTCATCCAGGCAGTGCGCCATTGGCGGCCATATCTTTGGGGTCGCCGGTTCACGGTGCGTACGGACCATTATGCACTCAAGTTCCTGCTCGATCAACCACTTTCTACAGTGCCTCAACACCAATGGGTAAGCAAACTTTTTGGATTCGATTTTACTATGGAATTTCGCCTAGGCCGCTTGAATGTTGTCGCTGACGCCTTGTCACGGCGATTGGAGGATGATCCAGGAATCCTTGCTCTCTCGACACCCTCCTTCAACCTCTACAGTGAGCTGCGATGGGAGCTTCAGGACAACCAGCAGCTACGGGCGCTGCGTGACTCCATCGTGGCGGACCGGGGTGCACCTTGGCAGGTCGTGGATGGACTTATACTGCATGGCCGCCGCGTCTACTTACCTGCGCAATCTGCAGCCCTGCATACGGCGCTCCAGCTGGCTCACACGGCTGGACACGAGGGGATCCAGCGAACCCTACAGCGGCTCCGCGCAGATTTCTTCGTCGACAACGATCGTCGGCATGTGCATGAGTTTGTGCGCTCCTGTGTTACCTGCCACAGAAGCACTCCACCCAGCAGGCTTGCTGCAGCCGCTGGAGGTGCCATCTCGGGTGTGGGAGGACATCTCCCTCGACTTCGTTGAGGGTCTTCCCAAGGTACACGACAAGAGTGTGATACTCACGGTGGTGGATCGTTTCTCTAAGTACGCCCACTTCATTGCTTTGAGCCACCCCTATACAGCCATCTCTGTGGCCCGTGCCTTCTTCGAAGCGATTGTGCGTCTCCATGGATTTCCCAGCTCTATAGTCAGTGACCGTGATCTCGTGTTCACGGGGCATGTGTGGCGTGATTTGTTCAAGCTCGCTGGAGTGAAGCTAAAAATGAGTACTGCCTTCCACCCTCAAACAGATGGGCAGTCCGAGGCTGTCAACAAGATGATTGCTATGTACCTACGGTGTCTAACTGGGGATCGCCCTCGGGCTTGGCTGGATTGGGTGTCGTGGGCAGAATACTGTTACAACACTACCTATCACTCCTCCCTGCGAACGACTCCCTTCCAGGTGGTTTATGGACGGCCTCCACCGGCCCTTGTGCCATACACTGCAGGGTCGGCGACCACGGAGGCTGTGGATGTGTTGCTCCAGGATCGGGACGAGTTTCTGGCTGATGTGCGTGAACGCCTGCTGCAAGCTCAGGCCTATGCCAAGAAGCATTATGATGCTCGGCACCGTGCTCTGGAGTTTGATGTTGGTGCTTGGGTATGGCTGCGTCTCCTTCATCGACCGGCGCAGTCTTTGGTTCTTGGTGAAAGGATCAAGATGTCCAAGAGGGGGGGGGTAAATTGGGCTCTTTTTAATTTCTAAACAAGAATTAAACCTATAAAGAGCCAATTAACCCCCTAGTGCCTACCGCTTGTGTGTCCTATCTAGAAAGCGGTAGCAAATCAATAGAAAGCGAAAACTTCCTACACAATTCTAGTATGAATTGAAAGACAAGTGCGGAAAGTAATGCGGTAAGAAAGAGCTAGGGAAAGAGATGCTTGACACGGCGATGTTTTGCCGAGGTATCGAGGAGTCGACACTCCCCCCTAATCCTCGTTGGAGCACCTCGCAAGGTATAGCTCCCTCTCAATCCCGCGCAAGGGATGAGTGCTCTCTACGGGCTGATTCTTCGCCACTCCGGCTCGGTGAATCGCCCACAACCGATCACAACGTCGATGAAGAAGGGCCGCCGACAATCCTCTGGCGATCACCTTCCTCCAAGAACCACCGGACCGTCTAGGTGATGTCGATCACCAAGAGTACAAGCCTCGATCTTCGCTTGACTCACTCAAGCTTCACAACTAGAGGATGCACACTTGAACTCTTGGATGAACTAGAGGAGAGGATGGATGGATTCGCGAATCAATCTCTCACTCTAGGGCTCTTGCTCTCTTCCCAACCTTCTCAACAAACTCAACAACTCAAATGAGCAAAAGGTCAGGTGGGAGAGAAGTGTAGGGAGCTATAAATAGCCCCTCAGAAAACTAGCTTGGGCTAGCAACTTAAGTTGGCGACGGACACTCCGTCGCATGCCCCAACGGCTAGTTCTGCACAAAGTTTGGGCGACGGACGCTCCGACGCCTAGGCGACGGACGCTCCGTCGCAAGCCCCAACGGCTATCTCTGACAGGATTTCCCAGCGACGGACGCTCCGTCGGAGGGGGCGACGGACGCTCTTCCCAGCGTCCGACGTTATACTCTGGCTCGGGCTAAAAAACACCCTCACTGGAAGGCCGACGGACGCTTTCCAAGCGTCCGACGCCTGGCAACGTCCGTCGGACCCTGAAAAACTTAGCCAGAAAAACATGGCCACTGGTAGGCCGACGGACGTTGTTGACTCAACCACCCAGCGTCCGACGCCTTTGTCCGACGCGACGGACAGCGTCTGACGCCTCCGTCAGGAGCGTCCGTCGCCCAGAAAACAGGCTTCTCAACTTCGTTTTTCGTCACGATGAATATGGAAGTTATTCTAGGCTATCTTACGGTCACCATAGGCTTGCTTAGAGCTAAGGAAGTCAAGTGTGCACCACACCTAAGTCATGAAGCTTTCCTAAGTCAAGCTACTAGTCTCAACCCCTCTTAATAGTACGGTCAAAGATAACATAGAAGCCCTATCTATTTCTAAGTGCCCTTCATCACTTTATGGCACTTAGCCTAATATTTTAGGGTCTTCATCATGTCTCTTTGAAATCCGAAATGATATCCATCTTGAGGGCTAAGTGATGACCATTTATGCCTATTCATGTTGATCACTATAGCTAAGCTACACATAGCCTCTGCAAAACACACGTTAGCCATAATAATCGCTAATTGCCGTTAATCACCGAAACCAACTAGGGCCATGATTCTTCACCTGGGCCGCGCGGGAAGCTGAGCCCGCGCTTCGCTGGACCCTTCCGGGTGCTGGAACGCGTCGGGCCTGTGGCATATCGCCTGGAGCTGCTGGACGGAGCTCGGATTCATGACGTCTTCCATGTGGGTGTCCTCAAGCCTTTCCGGGGGGATGTACCGCCAACGACTCCGCCTCCTCTTCCGCCCATCCGCCACGGTCGACTGCTGTTGGAACCTGCCTGTGCGCTGTGCGCCTAGTTGTGGCGTGGGCAGTGGCACGTTTTAATTCAGTGGGTCAACCTTCCAGAAGCTGAAGCAACTTGGGAGCCGCTGGAGGAATTTCGTGCTCGCTTTCCCTCCTTCCAGCTCGAGGACGAGCTGTTTGCCGAGGAGGGGAGAGATGTTATGGTCGGTAGAGTCTATGAAAGGAGGTCCAGGCCTAGTGGCTGAACCAGACCATGTCAAGGGTCTTTAGCCCAGACGTGAGTCATAGCAATAATTAGTTAAGTTATAATTAGAGTCCTATCAGGATAGGATTAGTTAAGATTGTAATCTCCTTATTAGTAGTAGAAGTTGTTAGGCAAGTTATATAAGAGCTGTACTCTGGATTGAATAGATTAAGCCTGGGATTGAGACATAAGTCTCCCTTGGGCGCCCAGCCCTGCTATCTCGAGTTTCCCTGTTTCTCATCTGCTAGCGCTGTTCCCAGGGTGCTGAGCACGGCACCTCCACCTCGCCGCCGTGCCTTCAAGCCCAGGCCCCCAATTCGTCACCGCTACAACCTCCGCAGCCTAAGCTCTAACAGCTTACAAGATCAACAAAATGTGTATTGGAAGCAGCGAGCTCATAACACATGGTTGACTAAAGGAGACCGGAATACTAGCTTCTTTCATTCTTTTGCCTCAAAAAGAAAAAGAAAATTTTTTGTGAAGCAACTGAAGGATGAAAATGGAAATGTGGTAGTGGGAGAACATCTAAAGAACTTTATTGCTGACCATTACCAACAACTATTCATGTCTCACGCAGGTACTGATTTTGAAGAGATTTTGAATTGTGTGCAACCAAGAGTCACACAAGAAATGAATGATTCCTTGCTTATGCCTTTCTCTGGTGATGAAATCTGGTGTGCATTGGAAAGTATAGGGGATTTAAAGGTGCCTGGTGCTGACGGTATGCCCTCTATTTTCTATAAAACTTTTTGGTCTCTAATTGGTGATAGGGTGAAAAAAGAGGTCCTGGGGGTGCTGAATGGTGACCCAATGCCAGAAGGGTGGAACCATACAATTATTGTGTTAATCCCAAAAATTATAGCCCCTCAAAATATTAAAGATTTCAGGCCAATCAGCTTATGCAATGTGCTGTATAAACTAATTTCTAAGGTCCTAGCCAATAGATTAAAAAAGATCCTCCCTAATATCATTTCTTCAGCTCAAAGTGCCTTTGTTCCGGGGAGGTTAATTACTGATAATGTCCTGTTGGCTTATGAGCTGACACATCATCTAAGATCTAAAACAAAAGGGGTACATGGGCAAACAACAATCAAGCTGGATATGAGCAAGGCCTATGATAGAGTGGAATGGGCGTTCCTGGTGAATATGATGCGTAGAATGGGGTTTCATGAGCGATGGGTGCAACTTATTATCAAGTGTGTATCTACGGTGTCTTATAGCATTAAAATTAATGGATCCTATACTCATCGTCTTATTCCCCAAAGGGGCCTACGGCAAGGTGACCCTCTTTCACCATATTTATTTATCTTATGTGCAGAAGGTCTCTCCGCACTATTACAAAGATCAGAAGACACAAGGAAAATTGAGGGTATCAAGATCTGTAGAGGCGCACCGAGTGTGAACCACCTATTTTTTGTTGATGTCTCTCTAATTCTAATGAAAGCAAGAATAGGTGATGCACAACAATTGGCACATATCCTACAAGTTTATGAACGGGCCTCTGGATAGGTGATCAATAAGGACAAATCATATATAATGTTCAGCCCAAATACAAATCAGCATGTGAGATCAGAAATGAAGGCATGTTTATCAATTGATCACGAAGCTAAAGGGGAAAATTATTTGGGTTTGCCGGTGTCTGTAGGGAGATCACGGAAAAAGACCTTTGAGTATATTAAGAAGAAAATATGGGGAAGAATACAGGGCTGGCAAGAAAAACTCCTCTCCAAGGCTGGTAAAGAAATCTTGATCAAGGCTGTTGCTCAGTCCATGCCAACATATGCTATGTCGTGTTTTGATATCACAAAGAGCCTGTGCGATGAGCTGAGCATAATGATTGCTAAGTACTGGTGGAGCCAGCAAGACAAAAATAATAAAATTCATTGGTTATGTTGGGACAAGCTGACTAGACCAAAGAAAACGGGGGGCCTAGGATTCAGGGATTTGCATCTTTTCAATATGGCCATGTTGTGTCGACAAGCATGGAGACTACTCACAAATCCTGATACATTATGTGGTCAAGTTCTAAAAGCTAAATACTTCCTACAGTCAGATATTCTTAGTTGTCGCCCATATGCTGGGGTATCGTATACTTGGAGAAGTATATTGAAAGGGGCGGAACTACTAAAGGAAGGCTTGATTTGGAGAATCCGTAATGGTGAAAAGGTCAAAATTTGGGAGGATCCATGGCTACCTAGAGGCATTACCAGAAGGCCCATTACACCAAGGCGTGCTTCTTTGCTAAGGAGAGTGCATGAACTAATTGATCGAGTAACAGGACGATGGGATGTGCAACTAGTACATGATACCTTTTGTCCAGAAGATGCAAATGAGATTCTTAGGATTCCTATTGATGATCGAATGGAAGATTGGCCCGCTTGGCACTTTGATTCAAAGGGATTTTTCTCGGTCAAATCAGCTTATAAGTTGGCTATGGCCAGGAGAGATGCACTTGCCCATATGGATGCTTCTACATCTGAGAGTGCAAGTTACAGGGAAGGCGAATTCCAATGGCATAAGATTTGGCAACTGAAAGTTCCCAACAAGGTCCAGATGTTTATCTGGCGTTTAGCCCACAACAGCCTACCTGTAAAAAGAAATCTGGCCCGTCGAGGAATTAAATTAGACACACTATGCCCGGTCTGCAATAGACTGGATGAGGATTGCGGCCATATTTTTTTCAAATGCAAATATGTGAAGCATTGTTGGCGGCAAATGAATATGGAGGAACACAGAGTAATGTTACAAGAATGCCAATCAGGGAAGGAAACTATCAACATGATCTTGTCTCTAGATAAATCTGTACAAATAAAGGTGATAGTGTTATTGTGGAGATAGTGGTCGGCAAGGAATAAGGTAAATGAAGGACATAGGCTGATGAATGCACTAGAAATTCAGAATTCTGTTCTGTACCATCTGCTAGAATTTGAGAGAATGAACAATACAGGCCAGCCAGGGGAAAAAGTTGTACCATGCTCATGGAAGCCACCACCTATTGACAATTACAAGATCAATATTGATGGTGCCTTTTATCAAGCGACAAGAACAGGAGGCTGGGGCTTTGTGATTAGGGACACAAGTGGGGATGTGCTTGCAGCTGGTGCTGGTAATATGAGATTCGCGGCTTCTGCTTTGCACACTGAAGCAATGGCTGCCCTTCAAGGAATCCAGCATGCAGCACATCTTGGGATGATGCATATTATTCTGGAAACTGATGCTACAGCCTTAGCATTGGCTCTATCTTCGACAGAAAGGGACAGGAGCACAATCGGTTCATTAATCCATCAGATTAGAGACCATATGATGTATGACTTTAATTCTTGTAAAATCTCTGTCTGTAACAGAACATGTAATAGGATTGCAGATGGTTTAGCCTCTCATGGAGCTTGTGTTTTGACCTCTGAATGTTCTATGTTTTTTAGTCAAGCTCCTGAGTTTGTAACAAACTTTGTTTCCGGCGATTTGCGTGGGCTTGTTTGCTAGTGGAATCGAGGATTCCGATAAAAAAAAAATGACGTGTGGAATATGGGCATGCACTGCCGCTCTCCGCGAGTCGTGCTCGTGCCTCGTGCGATTGAAAAATGAAAGGAAAAACCGAAGAAGTGCTAAGGCTAAGGCCATATTTGGATGCACCAACTAAACTTTAGCTAGTTAAAGTTAGCTGTCATGCATCCAAGCAGGCTAGTTAAAATTTAGCTGGTTTTAGCTACTTCAACATAGCTAAAGTAGCTAAAATTTAGTTGAGTCTATTAGATAGTGCATCCAAACACCTAGCTAAAGTTTAGCTATGAGACTTTTTTAGCTAGATAAAATTTAACTCTAAAATTTTAGCTAACTAAACTTTAGTTATGTGCTTCCAAACAGACCCTAAACATCTCCTATAAACCAGAAGACCAGATGGCTTTTGGCCTTTTTTCTTTTTTTGCTTTTGAAATATCTAAAAGCTCATAGAAGTCTAAACGAATAAGGTCTAAAATCAATAAACTATTCTCTCTTTCTTTTGTTGAAAAATGTAATCACTTGGTTGTTTGTTGTGCACATTTATTCTTCTTTAATAGTGGTTCTGGAAGCCGCTCTAGAAATAACTTTTGCGAATGATCTACCAAATGTTTTATGGATAAGAACCGCATGTAAGAGAGGAAGTTGACAAAACAAACTTTGTAAAACTTTATTCTACATGTTGATGAACCCACCCCTAAATACACTCCTCTGTACATGCCAACAGTGTTCAAGATAGAGCAAGACATCGTGAAGGTGGAGCAATGAAAGATGCAAGAGAGCGTATCTCATGAGCTTTAGCTTGAGTTTCTTAGCCAAAGCTCGTATTTCATGAACTTATTCGACTTCGATTATCAACTATTTTAGTCATACAGTTGCTCCATAATTTACAGCTCACTACCAATATCAGAAACACCGAACTGAACATCAAGTACATCACATAACTCTTTACATGTTGTGCATGTGACGTAGTTTTCCTCGTATTTGCTATGAAGAGAACTCATGACAACGCCTCGAAACAGGGTAGTCGTGAACTTTTCCTCCTCAAGAGTAAGTTGTTTGGGCTTCTCTTGTGCGACATGATGATAGCAATTCATAGAAATCAACTATAAAAGACCATCTTAGCACGCCATCTCTTATAATTTGTGTTGTCAAAATCTACTTACATAAATTGGTGGTGTTTATAATTTGTGTTGTCAAAATCTACTTACATAAATTGGTGGTGTTTATAATGTTAGGAATTTAGGTATTTTCATGTTTAATATAATAATCTAGTCCATAGTAAATTGGTGGTGTGTGATGTTACTACTCATACTAGTAGCAGATATGAACATAAACGAGCAATCATAATGGAAATATTGTTGAATTTGACAAATTGAAGAATGAGATCATACCCTACAAAGGGGTCCATACTCAAGGCATTAGTGACTCCATTCACATGAGGCATCGTGTTGCTTGAAGTAGTGGATCATAGTTAATGCAGGAAGAAGTTCGCAATGCCGTCCCGCAAGCATCGAAAGAAGAAGACGTCGGTGGTCACCATGATGAAGACAAAGCCCGCACATCCGAGCAGGTGTTGCTATGCGAACGATGGTTTCCAACTCTTTATGTAGAGGATTGGGATAGGAATACCATAAAATCTTGAAAGACAAAGAGATATCACCTCAAGGGACAATTAGCAACTGGCAACAAGTTGAATCATCCTTGTTTTTTCTATTGCTACTTTTGAGAGTCCTGGATTCAAAATGGAGTTCGAAAAGTGCATGGCTTGCACCATGGGTAAAGTTAAATGTGTCTTCAAAGACATGTGCTCTTAGCACATGCACTGCGTTTTTGCACCCAATGACAAAAAAAAAGGCGTAATAGAAAATAATAAATACTAAGTACGAGGATGTACAGCACACAGATGAACGAATAAAAGAAATTGATCGTGTGAAACCAAAAGGACGAATCCAACGCAAGAACTGATATCAGAGAAGTTAGGTAGACACCGTTTGCGACGGTGCAGTGTGGTGACCTCCTAGTGTCGTAGATGATGCATCTTTTGGGTTCCAACTCTGAAACCACAATGTTGCAACCTTAATCATTCATCACCTGGCATCTTATCCTTGCTTTTTCCTTCAGCCATCAACTAAAGCTAGCAGATTTCCAAAGGCAGGGAAAGCTAGAACTGGCGGTGCAACTGTGCAAGGATTGACGCTTTCACTCAATCAGGAACACAAACATGATACAGGCATATAATTTCTCAATTTAATATTGCAATTGAATGCACATCTAAAAAAACTATCAATATTGCACAAACGATGTGCCAGCAGCAATGGCAGTGTATACTTAAACAAATTGCTACCCACATGCAGATGCATCAGGGGATAGCACACAGCACAATATCCATAGACGGTATTAAATTGTTCAAACAAAAATCATGACACGTTTCCAACAGAATCCTGACAGGGATGACAAAAACGGTTCTCTAATACAAAGCAAAAAAAATAATATCTGGCTTATCTTCATGCACTTTATTAGACAAAAGGACTATTCGCATGAAGATCACATCTGGTAGCTGTAGCACCTGCACGCCCTCAAGGATCTCTGTCAGGAATGCAGCGTCACAATCAATGAGGCCTTCCATGATATTGACCCCCAAAACAAGCAGCAAGAAGCCCTTAAGCATCACAAAGAAGTACATCGAACTCATTTGAATTCCGCCATTTGAAAAGCATGTGGCATGGTGTTCCAGGAGGAAGAATCCAGCACAATTCCATCACCCAGAACAGGTTTGTACTCGGCATTAATGCCATTGCCCAGGAGCATTGCTATGGCGTTGTTGAAAATGGATGGATCAGCTGTGTTCGCAGAGAATAATGCATCAGGCCTCAAGTTTCCAGGATGAGGTGAAGCTGCTGACTCATGTTTAAGCTCTAACACCTGCTCACCAGAGCCCATTGAAGGGCTTTGTGCTGCACATGAACAAGCATCTGGTAACTGAGCTAATGAAATTGATTATTGAAAGAGAGGATCAGCGATGAAAATGTACTCACCAGGAGAAATTTTGGAGAACTGAAAGATATCAGGTGATGCAGCGCTAACAGGAGGAGTGGATTCAGTGAAAGAATTTCCACTAAAATGAGCATATTCACTGAGGAAAGAACTGGGCTGTTCTTCCCAATATTCCTGGCCCATATCAAACTCTGGGCTAACCACCGTAGTAGTCTCACAAGGTGTGCCAGCAGAAGAACTTGAACTTCGGACCGATGGTTGTTGGTTCTTCCCAGATCTTAGTGCCTGAGCTTCATGAAGCAGCTCTTCCAAAAGACCACTGTTCCTCGGCGATGCACACTCAGATTTCACTGAAGGGGTCGCTGATGGAGACTGCAGGTAAGGATCTACTAACTCAGTAGGCTGCATTGCAGGAGCCACAGTATACTTGAGCCAGCTATTTGGATCAGATTCAGTATCTTGGTTTGAAGGGAGCTCCATCTTCAAAGGACCATTTGTGGGCCTAGAAGCGGAGAAGTTGCCATTTAAAAAGGCATGGCTGCCAGTAAGTGCAACCCCGAAAGGTGCAATACTCTTGCTGCTAGCATTGGCTTCATTAAGATAATCAAAACCTAAAGCCTGCTTGAGCTTCTCAGAGTCATTTGAAAACTGATCAACCGAGGAAAGCACACCGTCAATGGCATCGCTCAATGCAGGAAGCACACAGCCAGATTGTTTCAGCATCCCTGCTTGGTCTACCTGATCCATGAAGCTACAGTTTTTTGATGCAAAGCTTTGGCCGAGCAAATTGCTTATTGAGACAGCTGATAGCTGTGGTGCATAGGATAAAGCCTCCGGATTAGCAATGAAATTGTCACTGGTAAAATCTGGTAGATAAAGGCTGTTCGCAGATAGAAGATCATTGGATATGTTTTCGCCGCCGTTAAAATCACCAGACACTTGCTGATCTTCATTTGAAGATTGATCACATACACTAGAAGGATAGATAGGAAGGCTAGCTCGTTGACATCTCTTTATTCGAGTGTTCCAGTAGTTCTTAATTTCATTGTCAGTACGCCCTGGCAACTGAGAAGAGCATTCAAGGTTAATAACGACAGTATAGAAAAATATATGCACAAATTGTTAAGGGTAAAAATAGGAACTAACTAGGAACATATGCAAACAGTTAAGGCATATTAAACATTTCAAAACATAGTAGCATATTTTCCAATTGAAGACACTGGGGCCAGGCCTTAATTTTCAATGGAGAAGAATTTATATCTTGCCAAATTGTAGCGAGCACATACATAATGGCAAAATATTAGCTTTTTAAGGTCTAGAGATTGCAAATAAAAATGGCACGACCACTTGGTCATACAAAAATATATCTCAAGTTCTCAGTTGACACCTTGTCATTAAGTAACTTGCGTGTCGGACCAGTGGCGGATCCAGAACAAGATTGAAGGGGTGGTCGTGTTGAGTACCCTCCAGATGATTGTTGAAATGTAAACAGAAAACTGCTACCAAGGCTAACATGCTTTTAGTGACAGAGAAACTAGAGTAAGCCTGTGCAGTAGCTATCTGCCTATCTTTGCTGCTCAGGTGAAGTATTCCTACCTTTTGAATATGACTACCAACTATGTCCTTATCCATAAAAGAGTAACAATGACAAGTCATATGGAGTTGAAAGCCAAAGCTAAAAAAATATATTTGAAAGTGATCATTGCTTGGTATCACAGATCAGGAGTGATACTAGAAAATTAGCACTTGTGGACCAGAATCTTTGATACCAGGAGGATTTTAGCAGGTTGCTACAGGAAAGTCAGCAAACCTAACACCAAAAGATTGGTATTTACTGAACTAAAGTAGAAAATCAGACAAGTTACTGCAGAACAGCAACATTAAGCAACATGGACAGATCATTACAGCTCCAGTACGTGACAGGAAATAGAATAGTTCGCTAAATAATTACAGAAACACACATCTTGAATTAAAGACAGGACGTATACAGTACGTAATAAAGACGAACACATCAAATCCCTGGAAACTTCATCTGATCAGACCGCAGAGCAGGGAATCAAGTATTCGAGACATGTGCAGACTGAAATACTACGAAATACGGATGTGCAGAACAGGGAACCAAGTAAGTAATCGGCATGGCACTTACATGAGCAGCCATCCTCGCCCACTTGTTCCCCATCTTGGCGTGGAGCTGGATGATGAGGCGCTCCTCCTCGGGGGTGAAGGCCCCCTTCTTGAGGTTGGGCCTGAGGTGGTTCGCCCAGCGGAGGCGGCAGCTCTTGCCGCAGCGGAACAGCCCGGTGTTCTTCTGCACCGCGTTCCAGTTCCCTTCGCCGTGCTTCTTAACGTAGTCCACCAGGATGGCGTCCTCCGCGGACGTCCAGGGCCCTTTCTTCAGGGGCGGCCCGGCGCCCCTGTGAGCGTGAGGCGACCCTCCTCCGCTGCTGACTTCGTCGGCCACCGGCGAGTCCATCTGGTCCTGCAGCATCATCTCGCAGTCGCCCTCGCCCTCGCTCTTCACCCGGTACATCGCGCGCTGTCATGGTAGATTAGATTACCACTTGGATTATTATTAGATTAGATTACCACTTGGATTATTATTGTCCAGAATAAGCATGAAAGGAGCATTATTAGTAGATGGAAACCACCAATTTCCCAAATTCAGCAGAGAGAAAAAGGAAAACAAGGACTTTAATTAACGGCTAAACTAGACTGTGGAGCAGCCCAGCTTTATGAACTCCAACCAAGCACAGCAGAGTGGTATCACTATCAGTCTACCACCCACAGTTTACACGAGATTTCGGGTAAAGGCGAGAAGGAAAAGGCGGTTCCGTCTCCCAGAATTCACAGATCAAAGCAACCACAAGCCGTGAACAGCACTCCCCGCGTCTGGAGGACGGCAATTCTCGGAGGCCCAGGCAGAATTGGGACGGACGAAGAAGGATGAGGGGGGCCAAAATCCAGCACTCCCCCACCCCTCAGATCACCACCAAACCACCTGGACGCCGAAGCGAAAACAAATCGGAATTCGGCGAGGACAGGGTCTACCTGACGGGAATCTCGCAGCAGCCGGTGCCGATCGAGCCCAGGTTGGAGCTCCTCTAGTGGACTCCTCTGCTGTTGCGAGCTGACCAGCAGATTGCAGGGAAGGAGGAGAAGGAGTCGACTGGGGTGGAGCAGACGTACAGCAGAGGAGTGGAAACCGGGGGAGGAGGGGATCTCGCCTAAGCGAGATGCCACCGCCACTTAGCACCAGAGTATGTGGAGAATTTCCTGGGCTGGGAGAGAGAGTTTTGAGGAGGAAGAGAGGGAGGAGGAGGAGGAGGGGAGAGAGAGTGTGGGCGAGCCTGGCTGCGGGATTTGCTTGGGAGGCTGATTATAAAGCTGAAAGGTACAGCGCCAGAGAAGCCATGCTATTGGGCGTGGGCACCCTAGTTTTCTCTCTCTACTACTAGGCTGTAGGCGGTGGGCCCTCTTATTTCTTGAAATTTCTTTTCTTGTCTCTTTTATCTATTTATCTATTCATTTTTATTTTCTTCTTTTTGTTCATGTCTCGTGCTTCTCAGATTCAGAGGCTGAATGGCCGAAAAAAGAAAAAAAAATCAAAGAAATGCATGGAGTATATCTCATAGGTTCCCATAGCATTATTATCCTACATTTCGGAGCTAAAATCTTTTCGTGGAAAGTTTCCATGATACTCCTCCGAATTTTCTGCGCTTGTAGTCTTGCTACTGTTAACACGGACCAAACTGTTCATGTGATCTCTGGAACTCCTTGCTATTGCCAAATACAGACCAAACTGTTCCAGAGGAATACCAGCTACGACTCCTCCGGAACTTACATGACTTCCTTTTGGAAAATTTCGCGACGAATTTGTGTGCGAGTCTTTTGGGTTTGCTTAGGATTTTCCCACTTGCTAAAAGAAAAGGTCGAGTGGCATTTATGGAATCCCCTTTGTTTACGTGCGCAGCAGAAGCTAGTAGATGAAATGATGAATATACCTTCTTGTGAATGAGAATGAGCTAGTGAGAAGATACCTCCCTCCAATTAAACGCCCCCAAATAAATAAACAAACTCCAATTTGCTCAAAGCTAGCAAAGGGGAAGCCTTTATGCCAAATCTAGAGGAATTTTTTTCCTTTCATAGTAGTGACGGTACCTTTCCCGCTTACTGCTTATACCTCCAAGTCCATTCTGCCATTGCTTTCCCCCGTAGTGTGTGGCCTTTCCTTTCCTTTCCCTTTTCTTTCGAAAACTAGACTAGACTAGAGCACGTACGTATGTGTTTGGTAGAATATGAACTCTCACAATCAAATGGGATGAACAAAAGCAATCCTAGGTTTATAGCACGCTTGGCTTCTAATAAATCACAGCATGCAGTCCCCGTTCCCCCGTGGAAAGAATGCACTACCAACTCACGATCTCGTCACTTCCTCACTGCGTTGCGTGCTCAAAGTTCTGAAAAAGAATAGCAGTATACGCGGCAGTTCTTGCGGACGACAAGTCAACCGCCGCTGCATTGCATGCTCGCTACCGCCGCTACAGCAGGCAGCGTGCGAGTGCGACCACGAGAAGCGCGGCCTCCGGTTGCCAAATCTGCGACGAAAGCTGCGAAAGGAGATGCAATTTCCCTGCCGTATTTTTGGTTTTCGCGTAGCGCATGGTACGTGTACTACATGGGTTGCTTCTGCGGCAAAAGCACCGCCGCTGCTCCGACCCAACCCGATCCGGCTCTCTGCGCGCAGGTACATGTACAACACACATGGGTGGACGAAGGGCCGGTGTCTGGTGGGTGATGGAGCCAGCCAGCCGAGGCATGGACATGGAGGGCGCCGCTGCTAATTCGGGGGGCGCACGTGGTGAGGAGACCGGGGGCTCATCCCTGCGTGTCAGGCCCGGACGGGAAACTGCACATGCCCCGGTCAATTTAAACTTTGTCTCATCGTACGTACTGGATCTCGTTGCTTTACTTCTTCTTCTGCAACAAAAGACCCTTGGTCTAGGTCTGATTAGCAGTGGTACGGCATAAAATAGGCATTGACCAGGATCTCGGGCCATGCATGCTTAGAGGTTGCTTGTCCAATATTTTCCTTCTTCCTAGATTGGATTATGTATAGTAACACACGATTACATTATGGACAGCTGGCAAAGTGACCCAACTTTTGTATGAAAACATATTTCTTGATTTTGTTGGGGTAATATTAAACCGCTGCCTCTGGTAATTAAGTCCATGACATTTTCGAGAAATACATTAGCTAGTCCCAAAATAAAATAACTAATTTATCAAAAGAATGGCGTATATTTAAAAATAGAGATAAATGCATTTTTATATATCTACCATTCTACGTTTTTTAGCGGGAAATAGAACTAGCCGTTAGCCCAATTACCCTATAGCGGGAAAAGAGAAGTAAATAACGGTCCTATTTTGGCTCTTTCTGCTTCCACGACCGCGCGGAAAAAGAGAAGTAAATAACGGTCTTAGTTTGGCTCTTTCTACTTCTACAACCGCGCGGGAAAAGAGAACTAGTAATGCTTTTAAACTAAAGGCGCACTTGTGTGCGTGCGAACAACACATTTAGCATGTTACTAGTAGCAATGGACACATTTCATTTTTCTTATAGTAACATATTTTATTGATTTTGTTGGAATAGGTTTCTAATTTCATAACATTTTAGAAGATTCCAATTAGTTAGCAAATGAACTACTTTACTAAAAATGGCATACATATGAATATGAGTCAAGTATGAACGCATATGTTTTTAGTGGAAAAATAGAAATAGTCATTAGCCTATACCGTGGGAAAGTGAGTAAGATAACCGCCCTATTGGCTCATTCTTGATCCACCACTGGCGGGATTAGAGAGATTGTATTCAATTTATGCAAGGCTTTAAATTAAAGACGCACTTGCGTGCACGCGCACAACACGCTTAGCATGTTACTAGTAGCAATTCATGACACGCTTGACATTTAATTTAGTTAAAAAATGAATTACTTTACCAAAAATGGCATATATTTAAAAGTAGAATCGAGTACAAACATATTTGTTTTTAGCGGGAAATATAACTAACCGCTTGCTCTATACCAAAGGAAAGTGAAATTGATAATTGTCCAATTGGCTCGCTCTAGATTCGTCGTTGACGGGAAAAGAGTCTATGTTCAATTTATGTGAGGCTTTAAAACAAATGCTACATCTATTTGTGCATCCAAGATTAAGTTAATACATGCCTACACATGTCTATAACTCTTGATTTATAGGAATCCGTCATGTTGCAGTATATGAATTTCATCAAGTCTCATACTCCAACTCAAGTAGTCAAGTTAAGACTCCGTCTGCACCAACACAACAGTGATAATAAACTTCAGCTGTACTTTGATGTTTTTGTAGAAATCTGATAAAAATCATGTATCTCAAAGGCATCCTAATTTTGAATTTAATCGAGAAGAGTAAAATTTGTGCATCTCAACCAAGCTGTAAACACTCCTGCAAAAAGAAGTACCCATTCCGATGGTAAAATCTCATTTACTTTACCAGATTTTTTTTATCAAGGCCTCTACATATATAGCAGACTTTTAGGAAAGCTAATTGAAGAGTTCAACCGTGAAACTGGCATCCGATGCGACGATTATTAAAAAAAAATAAAGAAAACCAAAATGTTTAATATATGAGAGGACGATAGTAAGTGAATGGAAGTAAAAAAATATGCTAGTCTATTACATGCATGGGGAGTCGGGGACCTGCATATGCTGTAAAAAAGAAAAGCGTTTTCCGGTCAAAAGAATTCCGTTCAATGGAAATCCCAAAGGTACGTAGGTAGATTTTTTTTATACACAAACGGTAAAATATTGTTTCATTCAAACACCTTGAGACGTGCTAGTGCTGTACTAGCATTGTAGCTGCAACAACGTGTGGCTTACTTTCATAGTTTGTGTGTACTTCTATAATACTAGTATAATTCAGGGTCACTAATTTGCTTTTTTTCACATGGAGCTGGGAATTTATTCCCAGTCCAACACTGTCGCTACAAAGTGGTAAAATAAAGGTTTTTTCATGTACTGTGTGCATGCGGTGCGATCGTGGTCGTAAAAGCTGCAGCATTAGATCCAACATCTCTGGACCCTCGGCAAAGAAAGTTACCGGTTCAGTACATCACACAGCAGAGCACTACTACTAGGTACTACCACGTACCAGAGCCGCAGAGCAGTAGGAGCAATGACAGTGTTGTGTCGCAGTGTCCGGGCGGTAGTTATACTGCACTTTTACTACTGCATCAGCCATCAGCAGAGAAGGGTAGGGCCCTGTTCGCTTGTTCTAACCAGCCGAAACTAGCGTTTGTTCAGCAGTGTTTCTCTCACAGCATACCAGCTGAAATCAGCATAAATCAGCCACCAACACCTATTTCCAAGCGAAACCAGCAACAGCCGAACAAGCTGAGGAAGTGTACTGTAACGCACGTATACGTAGAGACACTGCCGTGCTGTGTAGTCTGTGCTCACTTCAAGATTACTCCTACTCCTACGCCGATCATCCTCGATCCGTATTGAATTCTGCTACAATGGTTGGTCACTGCCTCACTTCTGACTTTCAACGACGTACAGGAGCATAATTCCTAGTACGACCGGCATAGGCTGATGAGCCCTGCTAGTATACGCGAGAGCCACTTTTGCGGCCAGGACGTGAGCGATTCAGAGCCCGTAGGGAGACCACAGATCTTCGCGAGATCTACAAGTACTGCAGCGCTTTACTCTGGCTGTACCGTGTTAGTACTTGCTATAATCAATATACTACCCCGCGTAGTACCTCCGTCGAATACAGTACGTAGTATATCCGTCCAATACATTTTTTCCCCTTGGAATGATTATATTTTGGGTAACAGAGTAGGAGTATGTATGTATTCGCCCGGTCGATCGTCAGTCACCGGTCACCACCATATGACCCGCTGTTGTGTGCACCATCAAACAATAAATGATGATCCACAGACAGAGTCCCACACATCCCTGCAATCAAGAGTGAAACATCAGTCAGGTCCATGCGACCGTCCATCACCTCATCATGACCATGCACGGCAGACAGATTAGCCCTGAACGGAAAACGGACTGCACCGGAGGAGCCGTGCGTGCAGAACGGATCGCTCGCTCCCTCCGTTTCCCAAACCAGACGCGCACGCAACACGACAACAGGAACGGGAAAAAAAAAGCTAAGGCCCGGTCCGCGCGCCGTGCAGGATTGACCTCAGGTCCCGTGTCCCCGACCTCGCTTACGTTACGGGTACACCCCCAACACGCAAAGAAAGAGACGAGTCTGGTTGGTGCCATCCCATCGTCTGCTCCTTCATTTCTGCCTGGCCAGTCGCCAGTCGCCAGTCGTCAGGGTTCTGGTTTCTCAAGGACTCCCAGGTCTGAACCGCTCAGTCCGATCCGATCTCCGGCGGCGGCGGCGGACGCCAATCAGAGGATATGCTCAGCTTCTGCTTGCGCGCGTTTCGGCCGCCGCACCCGCACGGCACGGCACGGCGACGGCGAGGCGGAGTGGTGGACTGGAAAGCGAGGCGCGCGTCCGCGGACCCAGATCCGGATGGACAAGGCCTAGGGCCCCGGGCCCCACGAGCGTGTCGTCCCCTTGCCTTTTGCCGGCAGCCCTGCGTGGCGCCTACCACAAAGCCAGGGCCCGCCCGGATGGCGTGGGCCCCGCGCCGCTCCAAACCCAGTCGTCACTCGCTGGCTGGCTCAGGTAGGCAGGCCAGGCCGAGGGAGGGCGAGGCGAGCAAGCAACCGGGGAGAACATGCAGGCCTCGTGGGAGGCGCGCGCGGGGCCCACAGCCCTCTGCCGGGAGCGAGCGAGTGGTCCCGCCCATGTTGCGCTCGGAACCGTGTCCGTGTCCCTGTCCATCCATGGAGAGGCACCGCACCGCACCCCGGCCCCTCTCGTCGTCGGGTCCTCCCGCCTCCCGGCACCCGGTCCGGCCTGGCCCGTCGTCGCGTCCTCCTGCTTGGGGCAAGCACGATGGCTGCCTTTCGCGGCGCTCCTCCAAATTATGCCGCCATCCTGGAGTTGGGAGAACGCGTGTGCATCCGCGGGTTGAAGATGACACCATTTTTTTCCCCTCCGGCTGTGGGCGATCACGATCCGGCTTTGCTCCCCATCGCGACCGTGCACAAGTTGGTCCGATGCAACACGCTCGGACGAATACAGAGAGCCTGTACGTAATCCTCTTGACACGCGCGGGCCGTTTAGCTTCAGTCGCCGGCGCGCGTGCGTGCGGGTACCCGCATCGGACGGTGGCGGTGCTCCGTCCCAACATCGGACGGTGGCGAGTGTATAACAAAAATAATTATATTTTTTTTAAAAAAAATCAAAACGTATTAGATGAAGTACTACTACGTACGGTAGTTCATAATACTGTACGATCTGTTCAGCAGGTACTACTATTTCGTGCCTCCGATGTACTACTTCTTTTTGCAGTATGAATGAACAACGAAATTACTTGGATGAGACTCTTACTCTTCTTCTGGTTCATGCTGTTGTGTTTGGATTTTTTTTGCGAATTTCAGGACGTTCTGTATTGGGATGGAGAGATTCAAGAGGTTTGAATTTCTATTGAAAACAGTTCAGGTAGAGTTGAATCTCAAGGTGCTGATTGCTTAGAATTGAGCAACAAGCTCATTCAGTTTTGCCCAGGCAGAGTCACGGAAGAGGAGACCAACGGCTGTGTCAGATGTACAGTATAAATAACGTTTTTTATTGTCTTGTGGACAGTCCATAGAGCTATGGATAGCTTTTGTTATTACTTTCTTATGGACCATCTTCACAATGTTTCAGTCACCTGATAGATACAGAATAGTTAATTCACTATGGACTACTTTTTCTCAGCATGTGGGTTGCTCTTACACGGTACACCGTGCGCTGCACACGTACACTGGGGGTGCTAGGTGTAGCACAGTAGCAGCAGCAAAAAGAAAAAAAAAACGTCAGTCTCGACACAGGGAGGCCGTTAATTGGCTGGCGCGCGTGGATTCCTGCCGTTCGACGAGCTTGGAAGGCGTTTGCACGAAACTTTAACTCGTTGGATCGGTCAGACCCGATCGATGCGTGAGTCAGTATGCAGCAAGTGCTCTGTACCGCGCTGGGTCAATCTCATTGCGTAGTTCGTTCAGTACGTACTGGTATTGCTATTTTTTGAGGGACGATGTACTAGCAACGAGGACACGTAAGTATACGCGTTTTGAAAGTCGTCTGCTAGGTACGTGTGCTGCTTGTGCCTTCAGCGTGGACCGATCGACTGAAATCTGCACCATCGATCTGCACATACTCCGTATATATAGAGCGCATGTGTGGTGGGTATAACAACGCACTATATGCATGTACGCGTTTCGTTTTCAAAAGGTCCAGAGTCGTGGTAGACTGGTAGTGGTAGTTCGTTTCTGGTTTTGTATACGTGTACTACGTACTTGTGCCTTCTGCGTTGACTGGATCGACAGAAATCTTCACCACATCTGACTGCATGCATGTCGATCAAATGTGAACGTGTACGTGCAGGGTACGATTATTATTAGTATTCGACATCGATCTCCTCGGCGATTTTCAGGCTCCCGAGATGCGACCGACCGATCGACGTACGCACGCATGCACGCCATAGACCGGCCGTGTACGTACGTGTACACCGACACTAGAACCCGGCCTCGATCTCCTTCGCGTATCAAGCGCGCGTGTACACAAGATCGAGCGTTCCTTATCTCTTACAGCCGAACGCGACGCAGCTCATCATGCATGGTCTCGATCTCTTGCGTTAGTTTGCCGCTTTGCCCACACGCGGTCGCCCGGCCTTCTGCTTCTGGTCGTTGTGAATTGTGATGTAGGAGTAGATAGTACTATGAAGCAATCCGAGCTGACAAGCTAGCCGCGCGCCTGATGAGGATCGGATCGGGTCATCGGGAGTTAGTTCGGGACAAGTGTCCGGCCAGGACGTACTTGGCGAAAAGGCGCGCGCGAGGAGGGCCGGCCCCGTGCGGTGACGGCCGATCGCGTTTGCTTGCGCGCAGCGCCGGCCGGTGCACTGTCCGCCTGAGACGACGGCGGCGGATGGGACGCGTACGTACGTGGTGTGGTGTGATTAATTTGGTGGGTGCGGCCGGCACAAAAGGCGATTGGTTTGCAGACGTCGCGGCAACGGCGCGCGCATACATGTATACGGCGGCGAGGCGAGGCGAGGCGCGGCCGGCCGGCATTCCGGCGCACGGGCCATACATGCGCGCCGGGGGGTGCATGTACGCGGACGTAGGCGCGACTGCCTACGCACGCACGCATGCAGATCATCAAGTGGATCCGTTTGGCTAAGTCCCCGCCAGAGCCGGAAGTCATGCAATGTACGTGTTGGACTGTGCTGGTCCTCATACGCACACGCATTGTAAGGCCATTTTCAGTCTAAGGATATGTCTGACACGGATCATCCCGAGAGACTCCTCTATTTTTTTACTTTAAAAAACGCTCCCTCCAAAAAAAATATATATGTTTGATAGAGCTCATTCAGAACAACCAGAGTCGGAGACAGGGAAAAGACCTGCTAAATTAAATAGGCTCTAATTTCTTCCTTACCGTCCCTTGCCACAGGCCGCAGCCACACCACCTCTAACACGCCGGCCTTGATCAAGCTCTTTTAAATATTACTAGTGTATTTTTATTTATAAACTTGGTCAAAGTTAAAAACAAGTTCAGTTTAAACTAAATATATAATGGTAAGGTCAACTGTACGTAATTTAGAATGGATAGAACAATATAAGTAAAACTTGTGCAGACTGAGCCGGTCGACTGCCAAACAGCTTTCCGTAAGTCAGTCACTCCCCTACCTTGTTGCCAAATTCAGTTCAGAAATGATGAGATGTAGGAGTATACTCTAGACTCTCTCATGCATATATGCATACCTCATATCTCAACGTTTATTGCATCCTCCGAATTGCAAAAGAAGGGAACAAAAGCAGCACGCAATCAACTCGATCATTATCATGCATCATCACCACCACCACCATATATCATCATATAGCATGTATCTCCGAAACGTACACAGACGACTATAGGATCATGCGCCCCTCGTGACCTGCTAGCTAGCTTAACTATATATAGCATAGCAAAAGGAAAGGAACCATGATCTTGTTTGATTTTGATGCGGTAGAGGGGTATATATGAAGTCCAAACACGTGCTCGATCCCACGCTTTCTTCATAGCTTCTACTAGCTTCTAAAATGCTTGAACCAAATATATTACGCCCGTTTAGATCCTTCAAATTAAAATCCACTTAATAATCATAATTTAGACGCTGAGTAATTAAGTTAATATGGCTGTATGCTGAATATATTTTGTATAGGACTGTTGCCCAATGCCCATACGAGAGAGATATTCATAATATATGTTGCATTTGAAGCTGAGAATCGAAGAGTGCTATATATAATTGCAGAGTAAAAAATAGCACAGTGGTATATAATTCAATTTACATCTTTCACCCTATAAATTTAATAAGACGGGTTTATATCTAAACTTTTGTAAAGTTATGCGATGTTAAATTTCAAGTGCAATGTTCAATTCCTCCAAATAGCCCCTTAAGAGTTCTCTTGAACGCAGGAATCCTCCCTCTATTTAGCACTCAACACTCTAAATAGCGTCTCTCAGTCATCCATTACCGCAACTGTAAACATTAATACTAATTCTCATCTCGCAATCGTAAAAGACCAGCCATCAATGAGCCCTATGCTCACAACCGTAAAAATTACTGTTAATTCTCATCTCGCAACCGTAAAAGTTCTTGGAATGAGCTAACTAATGACTGAACTTTTACGTTGTTGGTTTAGATATTTAGAGTGCAGAGAGGTAAATGACACACACACACACACACACACTATGCTGTTGAATTAAAAAATCTCAGTGTTGTCACGAATTATTTGAAAGTGTTGAATATATAATTAATAAGCAAATGCTTTTAAGTATTTTTAAGCAATACATGCGTTTTTAGTTGATAATAGAAGTGTTTGGCATAAATATCGGAGATGCATGATACCATTCGTATAGACCACGGAGAGTAATTTATATATAAGATAATATATACAGAGATTATACCTTGGAAAGTATATATAATATATGAGTACGTATACCACCCGCAGCTTGTGGTTAGAGACTTAGAGTTGGGCGGGGCTTCGTGCATTGCTGGCACACTTCTCTTATTTGGCATTGGCCTTCATCGACCGACGAAAACGATGACATCGATAGGAAGTGATGAGTTGCGTGTTTAGTTTGGTATATATATACATGCGCGAGCATCAGAGCACGCACGCACATACGCATACACACTCATACAAACATGCTGCATGCACACATCCTTGGTGCGTACATCACTTCGTGCATGCTGCTTTATTTGCTTTGACGAATGAGCTCCGTTTTCTTTCTTATGCCATGCATCAATAATTTAAATTTATTTATCTGATGGCGACCTCTTCTTCGTCATGCCAATTGCCAAGTGGGCGGTACACGATTTTCATCAGATGTATGCGGTGACAGACTGACAGTCAACAATATATACTACAGTAGCAGAATGGTAGCATGAATAGGACCGAAAACAATAGTATTACAAAAATTCTATCTATCTAAAGAACTTGAGGGCACTGTAGGACATGGTATGCCACAGAAACCCCTATCATAAAATTAATGTGATAGGAGCATGACACACAGAAAAACTGAGGATGCCTTTCAGAGCTGTAGAAACTGTAAATGGGCTGTATTTTTTATCAGCCCACAGTCTGATCTCCACTTGGACCAAATGAACCTAGCCGCAGCCCATACAAGGTTTCCTTCTTGACAAGCAAAGCAAACTGCCGACCCAGCGACCACCGCGAGTCACTGCTCAGTGCTCACTAGTCACCGCCATGGCGGGGAAGCAGTTCCCCTCCCGGCGCACTCGCGCCCCGCCTCCTCCTCCTCCCGGCGACTCCTCGCCGCCGTTGCCGCCTCCCTCATACTCTTGACCGCTTTCTACTTCATCCTCTCCCCCTCCTCGCGCCGACCCGCCCCAGCCATCCTCGCGAGCCCTAGCGCCACCACGTCCTTCCTCTCCTCCCTCGACCGCTTCCTCTCCGACCCGCATCCCTCTGCCTCCGCCGCCGCTCCGGGCGAACTTGACCACGCGATCCGGGCCCAGGAGGAGGCTCGACTCTACGGGGACCCCGTATGGCCCTTGCCGGCCGCGGGGCCGCTCAGGGTCTACGTCTACGAGATGCCGAGCAAGTTCACGTACGATCTGCTGAGGCTCTTCAGGGACTCCTACCGTGACACTGACAACCTCACGTCCAATGGGAGCCCCGTGCACCGCCTCATCGAGCAGGTCGGCGTGCGGTGAGATCGAATTGCATTTTGTTCCGCCTTCTAACCTTTTTTTTTTTTCGAGTTCGAGGGCAAGCTCGCCCCGGCCTTTCATTTAATATTAAAAGACCAAAATCGTTACACCCCTTCTAACCTTCCTATAGCTGCAATGCTATGAGATGCGTACTTGGCGATTTGGTTGTATAGTGTGGTTGATCGTGACGAGAGTAAAAAAGCAGAGCACATTGATTCACGCGGATTGTTTCCTTATTGGAAGTGGCGAAATTGTACTATCCTAGTCTCCTTTCTGATGTTTCCGATGTATCTGCTCTCTGATGCTTTAGAATTTGGAAGGCTTGGAGATGTTACTGAAATGGGTTGTGAACTTGTATACTAGACTATATCTCTAGAGCTGGTAGTCTCCAATCTGCTGTAGCATGGGTCAGCTACTGCTTTCAGAAATAGGACATTTTGACTAGTGAGACTTTATGCAGTATACTCATGATTTTTCATTATGGAAAGTTTCTGTTGAGGTGAACGTGATAGATTAGAGTACTATGGAGTACATCTTATTCTTAAACCAGTTTCAGAATTCTTAAACCATAAATGACTCTTGACATTGTTTTGGGTGGCCAGGCAAAGTTCATACCAAAAGCAATGCACTTTGATTTCTCTATTATAGCTACGGATATAATATTAGATTAGCACTTGATTCTACGCATTGGATTCAAAATGATACATCTCTTACATGCTATAGTTTAAGGCATATTGTGTTGCAGGTAAAGATCATGTGTGTAATCATGTAATTAAACATCACATAATTTTTAAGATATTGAAGTTTATCCATCTGTCTACACAATCAAATTGTTTCTGCATTCACATTTGCAGCATTCTATTGACTACTGGCTGTGGGCGGATCTCCTTGCACCTGAATCACAAAGACTTTTGAAGAGTGTTATTAGGGTTCAGCGGCAAGAAGAAGCTGACATTTTCTACGTGCCATTCTTCACGACAATCAGTTACTTCTTGCTGGAGAAACAAGAATGCAAGTCACTTTATAGGGTGTGGGAGCATCTCTTAAGGTTTAATTTTCAGAAAATGTCTGTTTTAGGACACCCACATGGACAGACTAGTGTTTATGACTTTATGTAGGCAAATTTGTTGATGAAATTTGAAAATTATCCTTCCATGCATTCAGTTATTTAAGAGTATTTGATTTGTTTCCCCAATTATATCTGAGATTATAATGAAAGATAACATTGCCTGAGTTTAGTTATATTGACAGTAGGAAAATCATTTAAAATCTTTATATGTGTGTATGGAAATTAGTTTATTGTTTATTCACTTCTATTTATTCCAAGAGGACCTTATCATCATTACTCCTTGATGTCAGGAAGCTTTAAAGTGGGTGACAGATCAGCCTGCTTGGCAACGTTCAGAAGGCAGAGATCATGTCATTCCTGTTCATCATCCGTGGTCGTTTAAGTCAGTCCGGAGATTTGTGAAGAAGGCAATATGGCTTCTACCTGATATGGACTCCACCGGGAACTGGTATGGTATTCTTTGTTTGCCAGTTGCCACTTTACCTTGGAAAAGTAATTGGGTGCATCACTTTACCGTCTTATTTCAGGTATAAACCTGGACAGGTATATCTAGAAAAGGATGTCATCCTTCCATATGTTCCAAATGTTGATCTTTGTGATCATAAGTGTGTATTAGAAACTCAATTCAAAAGAAGTATATTGCTGTTCTTTCGAGGAAGACTGAAGAGAAATGCTGTAAGTTTCTTGGTACCACTCCCTGGTTTTTTATTGTTCGAAATATATATGCATGCAAACTCCCAATTTTACTTGCCGTACTCCCTTTGTAGGTCCCTAAGTTAAATCTCTCTAACTTCGATCAAGTTTATAAAAAAAATGCTCCAACCGTCCAACTTCTACAACATGAAATTAGTTTCATTAAATATGCCATATGCAATACGTGGTAGTGCATTTATTTGGTATTGTAGATGTTAATATATCTTTTCTATAAATGTGGTCAAAGTTAGAAGAAGTTTTACTTAGGACAAAACTAAAATGGCCTACATTTTTTAACAGAGGGGCTATGCTTATATGTATCTATTTTGTTGATCTTTTTTATCTCTCATTATTATAGGGAGGAAAGATCCGCAGTAAGCTTGTGGAGGAACTAAAAAGTGCAGAAGACATTGTTATAGAAGAAGGTTCTGCTGGAGCTCTGGGAAAAGCAGCGGCTCAGGATGGCATGCGCAAGTCTCTTTTTTGCTTGAGTCCGGCTGGGGATACCCCATCTTCTGCTCGCCTGTTTGATGCAATCGTTAGTGGTTGTATTCCAGTTATAATAAGTGATGAACTGGAGCTTCCATTTGAAGGAATACTTGACTATATGGAGGTAAAGATGGCAATCCAGGCAGATTTTAATATCATTAACTAATGTCAGATACATTAACAGATCTCTTCTCATAGGGATAAGGTATCAAGATAGGGACAAGCTCAAAATTTGATTTGCTGCACATAAAATGAGTGACCTCTTGGTAGTTGCATCCCTTAATATAAACAAATACTGTATCTCAGTACCCTTAACAGTAGAATTGTAGACTGATAGTTGCATATTTATTGATAAAATGATACTCCTTCCATTCCAAATTATAAGTCGTTTTGGCTTTCCTAGGTACATAGATCTTGCTATGCACCTAGATATATATTATGTCTAGATACATGGCAAAAACAATGTACCTAGAAAAGCCAAAATGACTTATAATTTGGAACGGGGGGAGTAGTTCCGGTATTCTGTTCCCCAAGGCTACTGATGACTTAAAAGTTAGACAGTTAGTGACCTCTTTCTTTTGAAATTTACTGACTTTGGGTATGATCAGGTGGACAAACTATCCTGATGTAGCTATGCTGTGGTGCTTTGTCTCTTTAGTTAATTGGTTTACTCATGCTTTATTAGGAGCAGTTAAAAGTGGGATCATGGGAAATTGCAGTAATTTTACTGCTGCTAGAGTCTTGCTGATGAGAGTGAACTTATTAGGCTCTCCGCCAAGGGTAAATACTTCCTTACTGGTACAAGTGAGCTAACCTTAGAAGGTTACCCTTTTAGGCTCTTTCCAAATCCCTAACTAAGGCAGGCTAGCAGAGATCCAAAAGTACCCCTTGGTTTTGGGCTCCAATAAGCCCTTTAGGCTAGTAGCTTCTTTAACATTTTAGTCACTGAAAAGTCACTATACCTCAGGATTGTTTCCTTGCTATGCGCTTGCATTGTGATGTAATGAAGGTGTTGGCTGTAATGGTCACTAACTCACTATCAACAAAGATGAGGTGTATTGGGGATACTGATCTGGAGTACACAAAGAGAACATGCCTATCACTACACTGTAAACCAAACTACTGTCTGCAATGTGGATGCATGCTACATGCAGATGCAGCAGATTATGATTGCAGTATGCTGGAACTGCATATCACAGTGTCCATTTAAGCTGCTGTTGTTCAAAACACCTTTGTACTCTAGCGTGAATCTGCAATGCGAATGATGAGCTTTATTTCACAGATAGCATTGTTTGTTTCATCGAGTGATGCTGTGCAACCTGGTTGGCTTGTGAAGTACCTAAGAGAAATCAATACCAAAAGAATAAGAGAAATTCAGTCTAATCTTGCGAAGGTGATCTCTTTATCCAACTTTTAACTGCACATACGGACTGGGAAGGTTCATTATTGATGACTAATAATTTACTCCTGATTCATTCACAGTATTCAAGACATTTTCTGTATTCAAGTCCTGCCCATCCTCTTGGACCAGAAGACCTTACATGGAGGATGGTAATTACGTTGACATTATTCTAGCAGTAGCATGAATGTGTATTATGAAATGGGTTATCTTGCTACACCATCTGTTCAGCTTGATGACATTCCAGCTACTTTATGTTCAGTTTTCTTTAGTCTTAAGGATGTTAGGTTAATTGTTTCATTTGCAGATGCGTTTATATTTCTCATAAATCTCGTGGGTTCTACTTATGGAGCACATGTTTTATTGTAATCATTTTGACATTTCAAACTAAAATGCAGATTGCTGGTAAGCTAGTAAATATCAAGTTGCAGATTCGGCGTTCTCAACGTTTGGTCAGAGAGTCAAGGAGCATATGTACCTGTGAATGCACAGTTGGGAACACCACGAGGATGCTTTGACTATCATTTTCTTTTGTGTCTTCAAACTTTTGTAGCATAGCCATTTTTTGTTATCAATAGGGCGAGATTTGAGTATGGCAAAATTGGCCAATGTATTTGACTATTTGTAAATGTTGTGACACTATTCTGAGAAATCTTAACATGGCAGAGGTCCCACTAGGCTGCTCCTGTCGAAGCTCATCCCGAGGGGTTCTGTTTGCTTACTCTGCCTGGCGCAGGCGAACTGATTGCTTGTACGAAGTGCTCTTTTCTTAATTACCGTAATAAGTTAAAACAGCATCAAGCAAGCGAAGCATATCATTAACATCATCAAATACGTTGGGTTTTAGGGAACGTAACAACAGGGAAAACAATCAAAACGCCACCGTAAAGGCCCTCGTATACACATTCCAATACACTAACTGAAACCAAACAAAACAATAAACGAGAGTCCATTCCAAGACAAGACACTAACTGAAACCAAACAATAAACGAGAGAGTTCATTCCAAGACACTAACTGAAACCAAACAAAACAATAAACGAGATAATTCAGATAACCATTAAACCATCATATGTCAGCATAACAGCTGTAATCTGAATATCTTGAATTCATAGTTGACGACAAGGGTTCAGTAACTTCAGATAAACCACCTGAAGTGCCAAAAGACTTAAGGTGCACATGATTAGCAGCATTAAATGCTCTACAAGTCTACAAACTATACAAAATTGATCTTGCAAGACCAACATTCTTCCCCCACAAAAGGAACAGTTGTGCGTTAATTGCTGAATTGGCAACTAAAAGCTTGACATTAATTAATTTAATGGTTCCACAACGACAGAGTGATGTAAGCCATTCAAACAGTCCTGCTTGTCCTTTAGGTGACACAAAAAAGGATCTGCGAAAAATGTAAGACCATTAGTAAGAGATCGTTCCACTTGTTTCCACAAATATAGGTGGACTTGATTGAAAATGTCACATAAAACATTTTCACATGGACTGATAATTTTGGATGATGAAAATTTGATGCTGTATTGTGACATTATCTGTTGAACCAGCACAACAATTTGAAGTCCACAACACCGATAATTGGTTAACAAAATCCCATTTTTGAGACAACAGAAATTGTTCTGGCCAACATCATGCGACAGTGCATGGATATGAAACTTGTTTAGGATGGAAGATACATCGACAGATGAACCAAAATTAACTAGCAGCATGGATTCACAGTAAGAAACATCAGCAGCAAACAAACAAGACAGGAATAGTACCAACACAAACTGGTTACCTATGAAAACTCAACCCCTTAACCAAACAATAGACGAAACAAGAAAGCCAGGAACTTCATTGGTTACTAGAAGCATGGCTGATACTCAGAACCGAAAAAAGATCAATTATTAGTTTTTACCTCGCTGGTAGATTTGAATGTTGATAGATAGAAAATGCATCTTCCACAGTCAGATAAAGAATCCCCGACAATTTGAGAATCCACAAAGGCAGTTCTTTGCTCTAGGAGACTGTACACCACTAGAATCAGCTCCAATGTCACCATAGTCATAAGTCAACTCTGTCATGGGAGGAATATGCTTCAAAGCAAAGAACATGATATGCGGGCGATAATCATCTTCATGGTCAAACTGAACTGGCTGCCAGAAGACGTTAGGAGCACAACTATGGTTCATGAAACGTGAGATGTTTCCCATTCTTTTAGCACTTATCTTAATGGGTAGAGTCTCAAAGGCATCAGCTGAAATATCTGTGCTTTGCTCCCCTATCAATTCAGGTCCATAATTCCATTTTAATGTCCTCTCACCAGGGCACAACGTCTGAAATATATAATCATCTTCAATATCATTCAGATTAATTTTAGCATCATCAATAACCTCACCAACATACTCGCATATAAATGAACCAGCCCGTATAGCGTCCCATGAACGAAGACCCCAGCCTCGATTTCTAGTCTTAAATACCTCAAAGTGGATCCTAACTCCTTTCTGTGTTACTCTGTTACGACAATTGAAAGAACACCGACAGGATTCACCACATTCATAAACCATAGTCTTGCGGCATACAAGCAATCCCGATGAGCTGTAAGGTAAGCTGCCTCCATTACGCTGTGCACAACAGCAGTCGGCATCACCAGGCAGACAAACACTAAGGCATCTGCAACCCTGTAAAGGTTTCACAGAACTGAGTGGTTTCAAGTGTTCGACTTGAGTGGTATAGGTGAAATGGTGTGGCCCTTTGTCACTGTCAATGTCATTAACAAGAAACACTGGGAGATTTTCTGCACCAGATGATAGATCTGGATGTAAAACACTGCCTCTAGTTATTGGATTCTCTACCCATTTCTGGGACATCTTCCAAATTGCAACCCCATCAGGTTGTCCTGGCTCTCTCAGCAGCTTGTACTTAAAACAAAATATTCCACTCTTCGTTTTCTCCTTCCATGACTCGTGAATCCTATAGAGGCCATCATAAATATAAACCTTCCCAGTCAAGCAACCTGGATCCTTATAGCCCCGAACCACACGGATTACATTTTTCCTGGACAAGCTCCTCTCAAGAGCAAGGTTACCCCTCTCAAGCTTCTGGTCATGCATCTCCTCACTGTTCTTGCTATTACCTCCTGAACCGCTGTAAACCAATACATCTGTATCTTCATCATTGTTGTCATAACCACCTGCAGAAACAATACATATTGCAACAGAATCGTCCTCATCACCAAACTTGGCAGTCATATAGTCAATCCCAGCCATGCTAGGAGCATGCAGCCCGATAATACATAGCTCCATTCTGAAGTAGAAAATGTCCCCTATTTCAACTCCAGGAACAATCCCTATCCTCTTCCCAGTGTTGGCCCTGATATTTCTTGACATCATGATGGCACTAGCCTTCAGATCTGCACGTTTGCCAGTCTCTTGTGCCTCATCTACTTGGAGATGCCTACGCCGCAACGCCTCAAAGGTCATGAGAACTGCCTCCACAGTTTCCCTGGGATCATCTGATGGAGGAAGCAAGGCATGCTCATTGTCAGCAGCAGATTTCTTGTGAGAGGATTTGGGGCGCTTAACCTTCATGCTGTTGGAGCTATCACTTACCAAACCATTGCTCATATTGTATCCGCTGAGCCAGGATGACCTCTTGATCTTGCGTCCAGATGCTGATGTCTTGTTAGCATCATAAGGCTCATCATCGTCAATTGATATAACATTAGGCTGTGTTGACCTGTAAGCTGAAATGGGGGTGGCGTCAATTGGGCCATTAGGATTGGCACTCACATCTGACTTCCAATCTGTTGCAGTCTGGCCTCCAGCGGCATCCTGCGCACCAGTGGCGACATTCTGGGTATCAAATGCATCCTGATCGCCAAAAGTGGCAGCCTTGCCACTACCAGTATTCTGATCACCAAATGTTTGAGCATTGCCTCCACTAGCATCCTCGCAGCCGAAAGCGAAAAATGATTTGGCAGCAGAATTATTCCAAGCACCAAAACCCCCTTGAAATTGTCCAGAAGGAGTGACGAATATCAATGGTGGTGTGGTTGACTGGTTAAATGTATTGACACCCAGGGGTGCAGGGAACATTGGAGCCAATGTCCTCAAGGGCTTTACATCCAGAACATCCTGTTCAGGAGTAGGCATGAAATTCGATGGACGGTTCATCTCAACCTGCAGTAGTTGAGTTCCTGTGTGAAGAAAGCACAGTTAATGATCATGTCGTCAGTACCTGATTAACAGAATGGGGAAAAAATAAACAATGTTTAGAATTCACAAGTGACTTCCTAACTTTTGCAAACTTTTCACCAAGTGATAGAGAGGAATATATCAGCAAAAGGACCATGGACACCATGTGGCTGCATAACTAGCTGATTTGGTCTAGTCACAGAACACCTATTGTCTAATGATTTAGCCATTACAGAAAATTCAGGACATGACTGACTCCATTCTCAATTCCTAACAATGCCGAATCATCAAGGATGGTTAGCTCTACCATTCAGGTGTCCTCTGAATTCCCATTTCTCAACCAGTGGCGCCTCGCCTGAGTCACCTCTCGCTGATTCACCAAACCAACAAACCCATTCGAAGCTCGATCGGTAGGTTCCTCTCCCACTCTAGCATGCATGTATGCCCCTCGTCCCCAAGAGGCCAGGACCAAACAAGTAGAACATTCAACAGCCAAATAAAACCTTCGAATTGCACGCCTCAACCAACCAACCAACCAACCAAAACAGAAATCATCTTCATCACACTAAAAACAGCCGAGTTTCAACAAAAATCTGCTTTGGACGCGTGAACTCCAAGATTCCAAACTCGAATATGGCAAAATTTCTGTTTGTGATCCCAAACTATCAAATTTTCTCAGTACAGAAAACTACAATAGGAAGTAGGGGGCTTTCCCCGGCAAATTTCGGAACTTTTAGACCTAAATAGGGTCTAGAGGTAGCAGAGGGGCACGCGCAGCCTACCCAACGGCGGGTTCGCCAGGAAGTGCCGCGTTGAGGGTGGAGCAAAGCAACGCCCTTGGACTGGAGCACTGAGTCCCAAGGTTCCGGCACCGGCCGGGTCGGGGCCTCGGGGGCGATAGATGAGAAATGAAACGCGTGCGAGAAACAACACAAGCGACCGGATTGATTCGTGGAAGCGAGCGGCGGGCGGCGGGCGGCGGGCGACGGTCTCGAGAAGTCGCGCACCGATGTACTCCGTAGGCATGTAGCAGTGCAAGGAACAAGAAAGGGTCCCTCACCTGATCACCGCTGCGGCTGCTTGGAGTGGGCGCGGACGAGAAGAGGCTAAACGGACTCCATGACCGATGAGCGCGCGATATCCTGGGCGGCGGGGGAGGAGCGGAGGGGGGTTGTGGTTTGGAACGGTGGGTGGGGGTTTTTTCTCCTCTTCTCCCCTGGCTCCTCGGGGACTTGCTCGAGCTTCTCGCTTTGTGTCTGTCTTGTACGCTTATGTTGCACTCAGTCCCTGTGTCACTGAAAATTAATCCGTGGGTGTGACTAACATCATCTTTGTTTTTCTCTCCGTGTCATTTCGTCCAATTTCGTCTCTCACATGGTTAAACTAACACGGAAAAAGACCAAAACGCCCTCAAATCTAAACACAATGGCATGTGGACCCCACGTCCATCCATTCCCTTTCACCAAACGCTGGAGCCGGCCCTCGCGCGGTCGCGCGCGCATCGGGTCGTCGCCCCGCCCGTCTCCAGGGAAAAGTCTCCCAGAGCATTGCCTCCATCCTCCCCTTCACTCCACTGCCCATTCCCCCCACCCCACATGAGCACACACCCACCACCTACTCCCCCCTTCCCCATGGCAGCAGCGCGCACGGGAGCTGCTGGCTGCTCCGCCTCCTCTCCTCACCTGCACTACTAGGCGGCCGGGGCCTGCTCCGCTGGCGACGATGGCGATGGTGGCGGCGAGCAGGGAGAGGCTCTCCCCGGGCGCCGCCGCGCCGCAGGTGGACGCAGGTTAGTCTCCGCGGTCGACGTCGTCGTCGTTCCTGTCCTCCGCGGTCGACCCGTACGCGCGGTCGCCGCCGCGCGTCCAAGTAGAAGCCGCTTAGCGCAGGTGGCGCTCTGGGGCCGGCGTCGGTGCCCGTCAACATCTCGGACTGGTCGAAGATCCTAGGCGCTGAGTACGCCGGGAGTCCGGGACGCGAGGGTGGGCGGCGCACGACGACGCGTTCGCCGACGACGTGGCGGGCTGCGGCGGCACCGGGGCCCGGCGATGGGTGCCGCCCCACGAGGTGCTGCAGGGCCGGGAGCGCACGGCAGCGTCCTTCTCCGTGCGTGAGGGCCTCGCTCGCGCCGTCGTTGGGCTTGCTGGAGCAGGCTGCCGCGCCCACGCTCGCCGCTCGTGGTCGTGCCCGCGCCCGAGGCCACGCCCGCGCACGCCGGCGGCGCCCGCACGCTCCCCCCCTGCTCGCTGCCGTCCGCGCCTGCGCGCTCGCCCGCCGCCCGCGGCTGCGCCCGCGCGCTCCGTGCCCTGCTCGCCGCCGTCCGCGCCCACGCGCTCGCCCGTCGCCCACGGCTGCGTCCGCCACTCCCGCGCTCGCCGGCTCGCCCACCGCGTTCGCCGCGCTCGTCGCGGGCCGCTGCAGCGACGGCGGTGGGCTTCTTGGAAGATGGCGCCGGTAGGTCGGCGGCGGCGCCGGGCTTGTGGAACAGCGCAACCTGCAGGCACTCGGAGCTGACGACGCACCTGACCCTCTTCTACGCCGGGTACGGATTCCGAATTGGGCGCAAACTGTGTATAGTGGACAGGATATGAGAGAGGGGCAATTTAGACTTTGTTTCAGGCGGGACCCACGTGTCAGGACGGTCAAAACGTTGAAAACTGACAGAAGGTGGACGGAATGACACGAAGAGAAAAACAAAGATGGTGTTGGTCACACAGACTGGATTAAACTTTTTAATAACATAAGAGCTAGGTGCATCTTTTATAATGATATACAGGGAAAAGTCTCCTGTCTTGTACTCTTGTGACGGGAAGGGAGCCGTGCGTCTGGTCTGTGGTGTGTTCACTGTTCAGCGTTCGGTGGGCCAGGCGTGGGATGTCAGCTCGCAAACACGCTGCAGCTCGCATACACTGTTGCAACTTGCAAGTAATTTTGTCGCAAATTAAGTGAAACTCGAGCCTTGAGTTTGTTTTTTTTTTGTCTTCCATAGGAATTGACAGCAAAATTGTTTTTGTCTCATAAGAAAAAGTTATTTTACAAAGAAAAAAAAGGTTCCCATGAAAATGTTCGAGCTAAGAAAAAAGAAATAAACTATTATATAAAAAACAATTAGACCTGAGCGTGAAAAGCCCATTATAAGAAAATTTCTTATATGCCATCGAAAGCTCCTCATATACCATCCAAATTACATCTTTCCGTCATTGTAGTTAGTTTTAATTTTTTTTCCTTCCCACGTGTGCCTACTAATGTCAATTTATAAATACATTATTGTCAAGTGAAAATTGAAAATATTTTTTAATTTATTAAAAACATATGGAAGCATTTCTTTTTGATCATTTTGTCCTTATGCGTCAATGCCCTCAAGAACATTTGTTAGATATATTTGTGTTCCTCATTTTTGTTGGCTCAACATTTAATTAATTGTTGGAAAAATATAAAATTGATAGTAATGTCATATATAATAAGGGATGAAAAAGCCTAAATAAATAGCAATCAAAATAATCTATAATTTCAGGTGGCATATAGTAAGATATGAAAAGGTATGAATGAATAGGAATGAAGGAAAGCTATAATTTCCAATGGTATATAAAGGACGTATATAATTTTAGATGGCATTGAAAGACTTTTCTCTAGGATGTAACTCACGTCCTATGATATGATAGGACAACGCCCGGTTTTAAGACGTATCAGGTTTGGTTGCAACATGTAGAACACGTTTGCTAATAAAGATAAAATAGAAAAATATAATTGAATCACTTATATTCGAGCTCATAACTAATATAATGGTATTTATTTGGTATCATAAATGTTAGTATTTTTTTTATAAATTTGGTAAAACTTGAAATAGCTTGATTTTTTAGAAAGTGAGAATTGTATTCTTTTGAATGGTGGGAGTATTCGCTAACATCCTAAATCCATACAGAGTTTTTTTTTCTTTGTGGAGTACAAGCCGTAACACAGGTGTACGACCCAAATTTTCAGAATTTGACCCTTTTTTTTGAAATATTTTCACATTTGGACCCCTGGAGAAACTAATTGCAGATTTGGACCCTGGGGTCGGCGTCATGCCCCACGGTGCCGAGGTAACACAGCTCGGCTCCATGTCCCACGGCGCCGAGCTTTGCGACCAGAACAAACGTGGCAGCCGACGTGGCAGGAAGGTCGGCGCCGCGGAGCACGGCGCCGAGCTCGGCGCCATAGATCACGGCGCCGATGTATGTAATATAGAAACACATGTGCAGTTCAGTTGGTTGAGGCTTGAGGTGTTGAGCCTTTGGTTGTGGGTTCAAACCCAGATCTATACATTTTGCTATGTTTTTAAGCAATATTTTTTATAGAATACATTTTGTTTATAATTATGAATTAATTTTAATTATAAGTAAGTATAATATTTCTATATGATGTATTTATTTAATTATAATTATGAAGTAATTATTTATTTATTTATTAGTTTATATATCTCGACTAAAATTTATTGATGGATAAAAAGTTATTTCAAAATCAAAGCATTAGAACAACCAAACTCATTGTTTCAAACATCAAATAAAAAATAAATTATAAAACCGAATGTTTCAAGAGCTTATAAAAATAAATTAAATAATTCTTATTTTGAAATTAAATAAAAACAAATTATAAAAAAGTAGTAAAAATTGTGTTGATTCATTACTTTGAACCCACGACCAAAGGCTAAAACATCACATGCCTTGACCAATTGAACTACACATGTGGTTTTGAAGAAAACTAGAAACAAATATTACTTGTTCTATTTACAAAGGCTAGATATATAAACTAATAAATAAATAAATAGTTATTCCATAATTATAATTAAATAAATACATCATATAAAAATATTATACTTACTTATAATTAAAATTAATTCATAATTATAAACAAAATGTATTCTATAAAAAATATTGCTTAAAAACATAGCAAAATGTATAGATTTGGGTTTGAACCCACGACCAAAGGTTCAACACCTCAAGCCTCGATCAACTAAATTGCACATGTGTTTTTGTATTACATACCTCGGCGCCGTGATCTATGGCGTCGAGCTCGGCGCCGTGCTCCGCGGCGCCAACCTTCCTGCCACGTTGGCTGTCACGTTGGTTCTGGTCGCAAAGCTCGGCGCCGTGGGGCATGGCGCCGACCCCAGGGTCCAAATCTGCAATTAGTTTCTGCAGGGTCTAAATGTGAAAATATTTCAAAAAAAAGGGCCAAGGATGTACGACATCGATACAAACTTTTTCCCTTGGTCGAGTACACAACTTTAACACGAATACATGACATTCATGCCAAATCGACACAAAATTTTATAGGATGTTCCTGCAAATACATGTTAAATGGATAGTAAAGATTTGTCAGCGACTTTGGTCAAATCATGAGATATGATATGTGAATCGCTTCACTTTTAGGACGGCTGGTTGGTTGGTGTGGAATTGAGTTTGATGGTACTAGAAAATATTCTGGGCGTTGGCATGGGAACTTTAAAGTGAATCGCTGCCTCTCTCCTGCCTGGCTTCTATGGATCGATCGTTGGGCTGATATCTTGACCTCTTGATTCCCACGAATGAAGTATTGGATCATCTGGTTCTTTTCTGTAAATTAAATACTGTTGGTGTTCTTTTCTGTAAGTTCGATAAAACCTAAATTAGTTTGATTTAGAATAACTTTAGAATTTAATTTATTTTGGGGCAATTGTAGGACAGAACCACAGAGGGAGTACCTAACTCTGTCTCTCGTTAACTTACTACTAATTCAGCAAAATCTTTAAGTGGCAGACTAATAAATGTATAGGATTAAATTATATGATGTAGTACACCTCTGGCTCCGGATATTATAGGCTAGTGGATGTTGCCAAAGGCGCCTCAACATTTATTTATATATTTTAATTCAAAAACGTATCCATCGGAACTTTTTGCCGTGTATAAATTATGCAATGCAGGTATTATTGTACATGCACTTTGCGTTCAAGGTTCACAGTTTGAAGCCTAACACATAATTAAGGAAGAATTGGCCATATATAGTACCATCCCTCAATTTTTGGCGTCCTGCTGGTACTCTTAATGGCTCCGAAGTAATCGTTGACCTTATGGTCTTTGTTTCAATTAGCGCAATGTTTTTAGCGCATCAAGCATGCGGCGAGCTTGATTGAGTGATTGTTACCATAATCTACTAAGAGCAAGGTTAATAGAAGCGTCGGCAGCGAGCGGTAAGGAATGCCAGATCATTGAGTCGAGCTGTGGTAGTGGTGGGGTCCATGGTATCATTTAATACTCCCTGTTGCTTTAGAGCCAATGAGAATCTTCAAAACTACAGGACAGTGCTTAGCCGCCCGCTTGGGTCGACGTTTCCCGAGTTGCCCATCTCATTCTCTCTTCTATTTTCTCTCTCTGCCAGCTATGATTTTTTCTGATGTGTACAGCTCCTAGCCCGCCTAACCGGTGTTACTATACTTGCTCTAACTGACATACGGTTCGAATATTTCTTGCTTAATTAGTGGCCCAAATACAATCATGGATGTAGTTATTTTACTGAATAGAAAGAAGGAGCAGTGACACAAGTAGTTCATGCAGTCCAAAACAAATGGGCAATATTAAAGCTAATACAAAGCTGGTTTTGCAGGATGACGAGTGGTCCATGGATCTCTCGCTAGACGAACATCATCGTTGTCGACCCAACTAAGCTTTGCTGCTCCTTAGCCTCTTGAGGCTGTTTGTTTCTCTAGGTGTAGTAGTACTAGTAGTTTGTCGTTGTTCCTGAAGTGAGCCAGTTTAGTTGTTGGAGTGTTAGCCTGCAGTATGTGCGGCTTGTGTTTGCTCCATTGTTTGCATCTCTGCAAGCTCATTAGAAGCCTCGTTCGGTTTTCCGGGATTAATTCCCCAATCGAACCGTTCCTGTACTAATTTGTACGTACTATGGAGGAATAGTTCCCGGCGCGGAAAGGCCGGTTAGCAGAACAACCGAACGTCCGAACGGGGCATAGATGAAAAAGAATTCTCACTGCATTGTTTGTTGAACAGAATTCAGTGTGTACTAGTCGTCGATTTAAGCTCAACGCCACCACACAGATAGTCCAAAGAGCTCAGATCCTTCAATCCAAGTGTGTTTGGTTCGAGAGACTGGAACATCCCCAAGTGAGATATCCCATTTCAAAGTGGTGTCAAATGTTAGAGACGTTCCACCGTTCGTTCCTTCGCTCGAGCGCCAGGCGAGCGAGCTCCGCCTCTGGCCATGCGGGCATGCCCCATGCCTTAGGTGAGCTCCTCCGTCCCACACGGGCGAACTCTGCCCAGACCCATATGTCAGGTAGCCGTCCTTTGATGTCCCCAAACCGAACAAAAAAAATAGAGATACTCTCGTATTCCCATTGTTTCGAGTCCTATGAGGAGCAATTTTCTCGGATGGATTGCAAATTTGCAATCCATTACCAGGCCTCGCCGGTGCGTATTCAACGTGCCAATCCATGACCTGTTGGGCCTGATTGGGCTAATTACTCTGGCCCAAGTAGGGAACATACATGAACGGTGAAGGGCTAATTAATCTGCTCTCCCTGCGCGCAGAAGGGGTTGAACGGTGATCATCTAAAGCATGAACATGCTGCTGCCGCTTAGCCAACGCCGCCTGGGATCTGGGAAGGGTACCAGGAGCGAAGAGATTATTCTCGCACCACAGTCCCGTCAAAAGCAAGAATAGTGCTAAAAAAAATACCCTAGGGCCGTTTAGATCCCTTCATTTGTAGGAATTGAAATTTACTTTAATAAATTAAACTATTTGGATTGGAATTTGACATTCCATCACTTTTCAAAGTTTACATTAAGTCTATATCAAATTCATAGGGTGAGAGATGAAAATTGATGAGTTAAATGCATCAGGCGCCCTTGAACTTGCAAGCGTATGTCACATAGGCCCCTGAACTTTGAAAATGCATTTATGACCCCTTGAACTTGTTAAGTGATACATATATGCTCCTGAACTTTCAAAATGCATTTTTGGCCCCCTAAACTTGTTAAGTGGTACACCACGGGCCTATACTTGCCACGCGGGTAATTTTTGCCAATGTGGCGTTGCTACGTGGCAAAAAGTTAAGTACCAAACCCTCCTAAAACTCAATCTGTGTTGCTGTCATCAGAGTTGCCTCCCCATAGAGGTGCTCGTGAGGGGAGCATCGGTGGCTGGAGGATGAGGTGGCGCCGTTGCGCGTCTCAAAAAGTACAGCCCGGTTGTTGGTGATGCTTCTCATATATGTACGCCAGACTATGTGCGTGTGATTTCGGTTGGCAATGCTTTTGTGTGTGGCTCATGCATAGAAGCATTGCCGACGGGAGCCACGTGCCCGCGATTTGTCCTACAACTAGGAGAAGCATCGCTGGTGGCTAGGGTCATGCTTTCATTGACGTGCCACATCACCCTCCAGCCGTTGATCCTCCCCTCGTTGTCCTTCCTGACGACAAGCATCTTTGTGCGAAGGTGGCTCTCACGATGATGACAGTGACATGGATTGACTTTCAAGGGATTTGATGCATCTTTTTTGCCGCATAGCAACACCACATTGGTAAAAAAATGCCCGCATGACAATTATGGACCTGTGGTGTACCACTTAGCAAGTTTAGTGGGCTAAAAATGCATTTTCAAAGTTCAGAGGCCTATGTATACCATTTAACAAGTTTAAGAGGTCAGAAATGTATTTTCAAAGTTCAAGGGCATATGTGACACACGCTTACAAGTTCAAGGGCCTCCGGTGCATTTAACTCAAAATTGATTTTATAGTTCACCATTCCATATTTCTATTTGTAACTTATAATATGTTGTTCAAATTCCCTCTCCTACGATAGAAATACAACAAATAAATGTCTCTCATCTAGTGAACAATAATATGCAATTATAATTCATATATAATCATATTAGCTTAATTAATATGCCTCTAAATTATAATTATTGAAATAAATTCAATTCTAGGGATCCAAACAGGGCCCAGAAATGCAAAAACATCACTGTTCAAAATTATTTTTCATGTGCAGAATTATGTTCATGTGCAGGGACACCCTCCACATAATTCTGCCAAATACTGCCCGTCAAATGCACAGCTTCATCCGTGGTACTATTTCCAGGCGCCACCACCCCTTGGCCCTATCAGGTGCAAATCCATAGGGAAATCTTGAAAGAAATCGAGAAAGTTGGCGATTTTTGGGGAAGTAGGGGGAATTTGGCCCAAACGCATTTTTTTTTTCATGAGCAGAATTATGTTCATGTGCAAGATCATCACTGACCATAAAGTATTATAACATTTTTTTTGGAAACAGCGTCCCTGCAAGTTTCAAATTCGCTTTAGAGCCTTTGGCAGCTCTGAGATGACAATCGCAGTTCAAGTTCAATTTCCCATCAATTCAAATTTCTGGACAGCAACAATCTGATCAATGTAATTTGTTAGCATAGAATTTACAACTGTTTACATGATCTCAACCTACAACATTTGACAACCAATCATCACAGCTTTGCTCCGAAATGTAGAGCACAGCTGAACCCAACAGATCTGAGAAAGAACTGAGTTACATCTCTAGACGAATCCTCTCAAAATTACAAAGAAATCGTCACAGCACCATTCCTCAGCCCTCAACAGCACACCAAGAAGGCAAGAACCAACAGAAGATCGGGACGGGACAACAAATTGTTACGGGGAGGGGAATACACCTGCGGGAACGGGAAGCGCGCATCAGAGGAAGCCGAGGAGAACGGCGGCGCCGAGCACGAAGAGCCAGACGATGTGGACGAGCAGCAGCGCCTGGCCTGAGACGGGCGCGGAGCCGGCGCCGACCTCGCAGTAGCCGCGCCGCGCCACGCGGGCCCCGGCGCAGGTAGCCTCGGGGCAGCCGCACCAGTACGTGACCCCGTCGGCGCCGCAGACCGGGTCCGGGCGGAAGCACCGCACCGGGCACAGCGGGACGTCGCCGTCCCCGTCCGCGACGGCGGCCGCGCAGGGGTCGCCGGGCTCCGCCGCCGCCGCCGACGCCGCGGCGGGCGCGGGGGAGGACGAGGCTAGGGTTTGCGCGAGGAGGAGCGAGAGGGTGGCGAGGAGGATGAGGTGGACGAGGCGGGAGGGCGGCATGCCGGGCGTCGCCGGCGGCCGATGGTCGCCGGCGAGGGGCGGGGCGGGAGGCACGGCGGCCTTCGGGGTCCGTGAGGAGGCGGCCGCGGCGGTGGGGACGGTTTCCCTTGAAATTACGGGCGCGGTGGAACCCGTCGGCGCTTTGACAAGTTTTCCGTTGGCGACGCGTCGGCGACCGACTCGGCGTGGTGGCAGCTGGTGGGTGGGTGGGGTGTGTTGGACTTGGCTGGACCGCGTTGGCGTTGGGTTGGCCGCCTGCTCTTGTTCCTTTTCGCCTTGCCCCAGAATAGCAATTGCCGATTTTTGGCTGATCGGCTGAGTTAATTAAGGCACGCGCGCAACCTGCAACGAAGGGTCCGCCAAAATACTCCACATTGGTAATAATTTTTTTTTGTTGGGCTCAAAAAAATAGTTTTTTGTTTATATATAAAAAACAACGTCAATACTAAGAAGAGAATTTGCGCGATTTCTTTCCTATTATTTATTTCTTTGTTTCTTCATCTACAGAGCTTCTCAGGCGAATTGGACACATGAGTAAATTAAAAAAAAACTAGTGAGAAAATAGTAAGGGACAAAGAAATTGTTGAAAAAATATTGGTTCATTAAAAATAGTTCAAGATTTCCAATACAAAATAGTTTAGAATGCTAATATAGAAAACTTTTGGAGGGGAAATAAATTGAGATTGTTACTTATTTTGTTAACTTGCTAAACTTATTTATTTAGTGAGTTAATTATAGAAAATATTTGAAGTTATTCTACTTCGTTTTTTTAACAAAAAGAAAAAAAACCTCCAACAGTTTTATATTTAAATTCTTAAAGAAAAACGAGTATATATCCTCGACTCCTAAATATGCGCGTGATTTATGTCCGAACGCCCTCTTTGTCCCTTTTTAATTTTTATAGGAAGCTAATTATTGGAAAGTATTAGAAAAGGAATAAAAATAGAATTATGTATTTATATCGTTGAGTCAGTATAATCATTGTTTACCGAGTAATTTGTAAGGAACTTTTGAAGATGCTCAAACAATAAACTTGGATTCGTTACATTATGCTGGAGAATGTTTCGTTACATTATTACGCAGAATAATGTTAATTAGGGCACACGTAATAGCTAGCTTATAAGCTAGCTCTAAGTATTTTTCTCATACTTTAATAGATTGAGAGAGAAAAGCTAGCTCTTAGTTAAGAGTTAGGTTCATACACATGTTCTAAGGTTATGTGAGGATGTCAGCGTGAGCCTAACCATACTGAGTCATTGTTAAAAGGTGGCATTATTGAAGAGATTGACTTAGAGCTAGTTGCTAACTTATATCATTACAGATACCCTAAGTAAAAGGTTGTGAAAGATTGCCTCCTCAGTAAGTGAAAGCGAAGGGATACTTTACCATTCACCTGCTGGCTTGCATGAGATATACCTTACTTTATCCTAAATCATTCGTGCTTTGTTCCCTTTCGCTTTCTTCGATGAGTTGGCTAAACTTGTTTTTGATGATTCCAATGTAAGCACTGTTGCTAGCTAAGAGTATCATCAATGGAGGCTAATACTACTTGTGGCTTCGGTATAAATAAAGTGATCCACATAGACTAGTAAATATTGAGACTACTATTTACACAATACAAATCACCACTATTTGTTGCTTCTAAAGTGATTTTTTCCTTTTATCATGTCATATATTTATTTTCTTCCCCTCTTCTTTTTTTAGCATGGATCACTTTCTCTCTCCTTAAGCATATGTATCTTCATCAAGATACTATGACAAATTTAGAGCACCTGCTTTTTTTTATCCGAGCCTACATGACATTTAAGGCTACAAACAAAAATATTGCATTGAGGAAACCCTAAGAGATAAACAAATAAAACAAAGAGCCACGTTTACACAAGTTTGCTAGACATATGAAAAATAGCAGTGTGCAAAACCTAAAAAACTAGCCGAAATCTTACCCCCAGTTGTTCAAGCAGACACGTAGTCCAGGGTGGCCGATCCAGGAGGTGGGCTGGGGTGGCTACAGCCCCCCTTTACGCCTCAATTCTCCATTAAATTATTATAGCATTAGCCATAAATCATCACTAAATCTTCATTGTCAATTATCATCTTCATTACTTAGCCCCTCACTTGATCCCATCTTGGATCCGCCAGGGTGCATAACTGGTACAGAGGCAAGCAATTCGTCTAGGTGGAGAAAACTGCTTGTTGCTCAAGGGATGAAAACAAGCATAGCATGTTATTTCACCCGAACGTCAACAACACTGTCCTTATATCTCCTTTCTAGATTCAAACTTCCATGAACCGATGAGCGGAACCTAGTTTCATTAAGTACATCTATGAAATTTTGCATCGCACTGAAAGTAAAATCTAACAATTCTTTGCCACCTCTAGTCTGTCAGCCCAAAGGGATCAAAGATTTTAAAAGCACAGAAAGATGAAACAAGTTCGGTAAAAAAAGTAAAACTTCTGAATGACAGAAGTTCTTCTAATGACTAAACAATGATAACTGGGTAAACCCTTTGCCAGATAATGTACAAATATGAGCAATAGCTTTCTAGAATGACATGGAATAATGAATGAATCCAATAAATCAAAATAAAATGTTAATGTCAGCAAGGCTATAGACAATAACACACATTCAGGTAAAAAAGTAAAACTTCAAAAATCATTGTGACAAAATAGTACAATTATGGGAAAAGAGACCACATACATCTTTGCAACTTCAATGATGCCTTCTCGGCATGTAAGCTCAGAAAGCTTCAACTTATCTATCTCAGTGCAAGAGAACATACAAACATAGGGTTCAGAATCATTCTGAGTTCCATCCATAAGATAAAAGAAGTAAGCACAGAGACAAGAACAATCGCACAGGTAAATTCAATATAATAGCAATCGACAAAATATTCTTGTTAACAAGATTATGGAACATAAAGGATAAAGCTAGTAGTGTACTTTAATCAGATATACATAAAAACTAAGGTGAAATAAAATTTAAGCTCCAATTATATACATGAATCCTGCCTATGCTTTAATGTTAACTCTAATCAATGAACATAAAAAGGAAGCATATTCAGGAGACCATTGAGCGATGTAACAGTATAGTCAATATTTTCCATATCAATATGCTAACGTTGGCATCCATATTTATAACTTCTGTTCATAAAGCAGCACAAGAGAGTGAAAAAAACATTGTATCTTTCAAATAATTCATGTTATTGAATGCTAAGATGATAGTTGGAGGATACCCTTTCTCTTGTTGCTTTACTTCTCGGTAAACAACTCTCCCCAGTCACAAATACTACTCCGTCCCAGAAAGAAAATCGTTATGGGATGCGTGTAGGTTAAATTTTCTCAACTTTGATTAGATTTATAGAAAATACGTGCAACATTTATATCTCAAAATAAATTTATTATTAAAGTATATTCAACGATCTATCTAATGATACTAATTATATATTATAAATAATTATAATATTTTATATATAATTGGTTCAAGTTAAGAAAGTTTGAATTCTCATAAAGTGAGAATGACTTCTATTTAGGGACTGTTGACATTTTTTAACGACATCACCAAGAACATAGTTCTTAGCAATGGTACCAAAAATGCATGGTATGTAATTAACTTGCCTTTAGTAACTAGCCACTTATCTTTTCCCTTATACTCCTAAGCATGGAACTAGGTTGTCATCCCTAATTATAAAGCTAAGAATATTTTATGGTACTTATGTAATATTCTATATTTTATGTATGGCTAGGCAGAAATAAATAATGATATTAAATGTCAAAGAATAATGATTCTGCAAGCGAACAGATTAAATATATCATTGTAACATTTTACCTAGAGTATTACCAGGTTGTCATTTATATTCTACCACTGGGAAGGTATAGCTAAAACTGATAATCTATAGTATTGATAACAAGCATATGAAATGAATGAAGGGATTTAACCATCAATGATCTCTACTCTTAAACAGGGGTAAGTTACATGATAAACATATATAAATGATAAGGGTAAATTAATCAGTCATTATCGTAATAATAATAAGGATAAAGTTATCTAGAGCATTCTAGTCACTACACAAGTGTCATCTAATACAAGTAATAAAGAAATAACTCCTAAGTATTCTAGCTACCTTCAAAGCTACGCTAGTTAGTGCAAGTACATTTAGTAATCATTGTTAAGCAATACTACAAATATTTCCAATCACAATGGGGCCATGAACAGGATGAGTTGAGTTTAGAAACCTCAGATATAATAAGATATCCTCGACCTGACAATTCCTTCCTACCAAACCACTGCACGTGGGGAGGCCAACAAAGGACTCAATGGACCCGTCACATCCATGATCTACCCCACGACCCGGCTGAAAGGTCCTAATCCAAGGCTAGAGGGGGGATGAATAGCCTAAATCGAAATCTAAAAAAATTCTCAACAACGAGTTAGATCACAAGATGGCGAAGCTAGGATTGCACTAGCCTACTAAGGGATGCGAAGCCTCCTAACCACAATTGCTATCCTAATATGGCTCTAAGATCACACAATGCCTACTCAATTCTACTAGCCCTCTAGGCACAACCTATTATACTAAGACAAGTATGAATAAGGTAATGCGGAGAAGTGAAGGTGATTATACCGCTGAGTAGAGGATTGATCCAATCACAATAAGAGCTCCAAGATAGCCAAATCAAACAATCAATGGGAGACAAGGTTGACACTTGATTTTTCTCCCGAGGTTCACTAGTTTGCCAACTAGCTACGTCCTCGTTGTGTCGGCTCACTCACTTGGAGGTTCACGCGCTAATTGGCATCACACGTCAAACCCGTCACCGGGTGTGTGACAGAACCTCTTAAGATAGGGCCCACTTGTCAGGATTAAACAGCTTAATCCCAACAACTGATCCAAACCTTAATTAGCCCGTCAGGTGTCGCCACTTTGCAGCGGGTCATCCACCTCTATCCGAACAGGATCTCCTCATTACAAACATTACAGAAGTAATACAATAATTTAATTTACATCAAAGTAGCGGAAATTTGAAGTCATATTACAAACCATAAGTTTTGAAACATAACTTAAGTGTCATACGTTAATAATACATCAAGCTGCTGATAGAGGATAGAGAAACAACCGAGGTACTCTTGCCTAAGAGTCAAACAAAGACACGTTATTCTTCATCTTCATCTACACTGATCACGGTCATGCAGCACGAAGCCACACAAACCGGATTGTGGTCCTCATCTGCAACAGGGTTAACAAACCCTGAGTAGGGGAGTACTCAACAAGACTTATCCGACAAAGAAAAGTATTTGGTGGACAAAACAGTATGCAAGTCATAGGATTCAAGGTGTGGTTTGCAAGAATCAGATATTTTGCATAAAAGAGCATTTATAAAAGAATTGAAATTCATTGGTTTTATACATAAGATTACACAGGTACCGATCTAGATGTATGATCGATAACAAGGTAATAACCATCCAAAAATAGATCCAACAAGTATCTAGTTTAAGTGTATTACTACGCGGTAGAGGATAGGGTTATGTTTCCATATCCGAGGAACACGACGATTCGAACCGGTTTATCTCAGCTGGGACTTCCCAATCACACGACATATACAACACTAAAGCACGCATATGACTACTTTTCTCTGGATCCTCTCGCCAAAACCGGGTTCTGCCACCCGAGAGCACAGTACACCTCCATCCAGTTCGCTAACTTGGAGTGTACACACTACTCTCGCCATCTCTCCACTCCCAGTGCGGGTTAACCGTTCTTAAGACGAGAATAGCCAGAGTCCAGCTTCCCAAAGTATGTGATAAGTACTCCAAAGTCACAACCCTTGGACATCTACAACGGCAAGGCCCTAATGACACAGGCGGAAAGAACCCGCTCACCAGTCACCGCTGGTGGCTCCCAAACACCGTGTCCGCCCGGTCCTGATTATTACTTCCATCCATCTCCCTTTTTCATCAAAACATAACCATTTGCCGAAGCAATATGCTATGTGTAGGTAACCGGAAATCACCTACTATAAAAGTTCTAAGCATACTAAGCATTTTAGCAAAAATTTGCATCTTTAAACAAGTGTCAAGGTTTAAGGCACAAGTAACACAAGGATAAGGCTATGCATCAAATAGGAATTTAATAAAGTACCATAATGCAATAAAATAATCATAAATGTATTTAAAGCAATCATTTTAAATATAAGGAAAATGTTTGAATGCACCGGGCTTGCCTTGGTTGAAGGGATAAGCGAACTCGGGTTCATATTCAAGAAAGAAAACCTCTTCACTAGAGGTATCCAACCCACCCAACGAACAATCTACATGTTATAATGACATGTTTTAGATGATGCTTTAATAGTAAACATGATGCTCAACACATACAAGCATGCATTTAGAAGATGAATTAAACAAATTACAACCTTGAGTACAACTTTCCTTCATGAAGGAAAGCAAAACTAGGTTATAAAGCAAATTTAATTAAACCCTATTTATCTTGATTATCTAAGTTAATAATTACATCCAAAAGAACTGAGTAAACAACATCACATCAAGCATGCCCAACTTGTGGTTGTCACTGGACAAATGACCATTTGTATCAAATAATCCAAAATCACTCAAAACCCAAAATCATTAGGGTTTCTAAACATTTTATAACTAATTAAACAACTAGCCATGTATAACAGTTCATCCAAAAATTTCCAAAATTTTTGTACAACAAGGTAACAGTGTATAAAGGTCACACAAAAATTTCCAGAATTTTTGGAACAATATACAGATCATGAAAAATCATGGAAAACTAGTTTTTCAATTACTTTGAGCATTTTTACAGGATTAAAAATTTATGAAACATGCACAGGTTATAATTTTATTAAATACTAAAAATCACAGAGGGCATTCACAAATTTTTGCAGAATTTAAACATGCACAGATTTTAAACAAATGGAAATACAAAAAGCATTACTATTCAAAACTGAAAAAGGGAAAACCCCTTTGAAACAGACACTGACGCCTGGGGCCCGCGCGTCAGCGTCCCAGCGCCAGAGCAGCGGTGCCGGCGACCACAAAACACGGCGGCGTGTCGCCGTCGATGATCAAACCGAACGACCTCCCCTCGAATCGGCTTCTAGACTCCTCCCCGAACCCAACGAGGTGCGGCACGCCCAAAGCTATCCCTCAGAAAACCCTCGTCGACGGCTTCCGCAGCGGCCTGAGCTCGGCCGCTCGTGCGCCGACGAGCACAGGCATGTGCCGGAGAAACCAGGCCTCAAAAACGACTCAGGGAACAACCACGAGCAAAACGCCCAACAGAAACGAGACTAAAACCTACCCTGGTGACCTTATCGACGGCAAAGGCGGCAACCCGCGCGCGGCCACACATACGCCGGCGGACACAGGCCTCGATCGGCTCAACCAACAACCCCAACATGCTTAGCGCCCCCCAAACAACGCGAAGCGCACGCAAAACGAACCCAGAGCTAAACGCAACACCCTTGTCGACGGCCATGGCGGACGGCGGGGATCTGCGCGACGTGCGCCGGAGAAAATATGCACGCGCTCGAACAACCATCACCCAAACCAGACTCAGGACGGCTAGACGAAGCTAGCGCAAGACTCGGATCAAAAAATGATCAACTACAACGACCAGACGACGAACACACCGTCGCGCCGACCATGAACCGCGGCGGTGCTCGTGGACAGAGCTCGATGGCTCGATTCAGGGACAACCGAGTGTGCGGAGAGATCGAGGAGCTCACCCTGGTCACGAAGCGCTCGCAAGCGTGGCCGGAGATGAAGCAGAGACGGCTGGTGACGAAGACCGTGCCGGCGGAGACGATGAACCGAGCGGCAACGATGATGTTCCCGGAGCTATGGTCCACCATTTGCAAAACGGAGAAGCCGACAAGGATCAGTGATGAACGAGGAGCAAGAAACACAAGATGAAAAAGCAATGTGGCTCCTGTGTAGCCCGGTCGATAGCTGACCAGAGCGGCGGCGCTCTCGCCGGAACCGAGGAAGAAGATGTCGCGCTGGGTGAATGCAGGCTCGACGGCTTTAACCAACTCACCCCGAGGATGCGCGAGGTCAAAGCAAAGACAATGGCAGTGGATTGAGCAGTTGGAAGTGGCTAACGAGCTCAGACGAGCTCGTCGACGATGGTGGCGTGCTCGGTGGAGCAGAGCAGAGCGATGGCGCGGCGTGGAAAGGGAGGCAGGAGTGGACGGGTCCGCGATGTCTCCACGCACACGACAGGACGTGCGTCAAGGCCAGGAGTCGTACGGTGGCGTCGGCAGGTGGTCGGCCAGGTGTCGGCGTCGAGTTCACCGTCGCCATGCAAGTGCTTGATGAAAAGACTGAACCGCCCCTAGTACTAATTTGCAAATTGCTCAAGCTTCCAGGGGTTTTCATGAAAAACTTTGAATACGAAAAATACTCAAAATTTCATGACCTACAACTTTGTCAATACTCACATTTTCAAAATCGGCCTAGAAATGAAAATGCATTTTTGAAATTTTTAAAACCTTTTTAAAAAGGTTTACCCCCCCCCCTTTTCAAATACTTTAAAAACATGAAAACACTTGAAAAACTGTAAACACAACAAAAGCAATTCAAACAAAGCTCTACAACTTTGCTTAAACAACCACATGCAAATTCTTTATAGATTTTGAAAATTATGTTTAGGGTTTAATCCAACCCCTCTGGGAATTAGGGTTTGGATTCAAATTTAAATTTTTGAGAATTTTGAAAAGATGACCTGCATTCACAACATTGATCAAACATAGACAAGTAAACTCATTTTTTTAGTTCAATGCATATCCAGGTTTTCAAACAAGTGAATGATGCTTAATGGATATGATGACATGATCAATTTTTAATTAAGATGATTAACACCAGGGGTGTTACAGGGTGCCGCACAACCAACACAAGATGAGGGCACTCAAAGACACGAGCAATCCACTAGAGTTACCTTTGCGATCTCCCGCGGGGAAGGCACAAGAACCCCTCACAATCACCACTTGTGGTCGACGAAGCACAATCACCAAGCTTCTCGAATCCACACCACTTGCTCCAACCGTCTAGGTGATGGCAATCACCAAGAGTAACAAGAAACTAGCAGCGGTATCAACTCCCAAGTGCCACTAAGATGAATCACTTCATGCAATGCACTAGAACACTCAAATCTCTCCGATGGATGATTAATCAAGTGTGAGATGAGTGGGAGTGTGTGTCACAAGCTCATAAAGAGTATGCAATGTCCAGGTGTGCTCAAAGGAACTAGCCGTTATGCCTTTTCTTCAGCCTGAAAAGAGACCGTCGGACCACTCTGCGTCACTGTCGGACCATAGCACCTGGTCCGACGCCTCCGTTGATCGCCACGTGTCCCGTTGGCGCGCAGGAACACAGCACCGTCGGACCACCTCCATTGGTCCGGAGGGCTGGTCCGACGCCTTGTCCGACGCCTTGCCCTCGGCTTCAACAATTCACGCAGTGGGCACCCGAGCTTTGGACTTCATCGTCGGACTGCACCACCGGACCATGTCATCTGGTCCGGAGCCTCCACCGAGTATTGAAGTTTTTACGCAGGGAGCACCCATGCTTCGGATCACCTCGTCGGACCTCACCTCCGGACCATGCAGACTGGTCCAGAGCATGTCTTGGTCTTCTGCTCTACTGTAGCCTGAACCACTGGACCACTCGCCTATGGTCCGACGCATCCCTTGACCACTGGTCCGACACTTCTTTGTTGCCAGCCAGTGCTAGGAGCAGCCATCGGACCACCTCCTATGGTCCGGAGCTCCTATGCACAACTAGTCTGACGCTTCAATCTTGCGCAGAATTCACTTCTCTTTGCTTCCCTTGATCTCATGTGCCACCACCAAGTGTTTCACTGACTTGTGCATGTGTGTTGGCATATTTTAACAAGTTTTACAAGGGTTGCTCATTAGGATTAGATGCAATGCAATCATGATCAATCTAATGGCACTCGATAGTTGTAACCACATACTATTTTCCCCTCTTCATAGTACGTTTATCTATCCTCAATGTGATCACACCCACTAGGTGTCTTGATCACTAAACCAAAAAGCTCTAGCTTATACCTTTGCCTTGTAAAGCTCTTAGGGTCTCCTCCTTCTCTTCTTCTTCTCCAAGTGTGAGCTTTGGTTTGCTTTCTCCTAGCTTCCTCCTTGCTCCATCACTTGTCACCTTCACTTCACCTTGGTGTACTAAACCTACTCACACTTAGAGCTAGGTTAGTACTTAGGCTTCATCAATTACCAAAATCACTATGGAGTCTTCAATCTCCCCCTTTTTGGTAATTGATGACAACCCGATATAAAGATATGAAATATGATTTTGATTTCAATCCGAAATGTTTGTCCAAGCAAGATACAATTGAAAAGAGGTGGGCAACCATTTCAAAGTTGGTTTGATAGTGTTTACTCCCCCTACATGTGTGCACTTCTATGAATATGAATCAAGTTTTGCACACATGCTTAGAAAGAACTTTTGGAGGGGTGAACAACTTAGCAAACTATGACATGATGCTAAGGTTTTAAGAATAGACCTTTGAAGCGTGATACCAAACGAAGTGCGCCTTTTATTTCACCCTTAGCAACGTGGTTAGCTCGATACCAAATGATTAAACAAACTAAACAAGAAAGGATATCTAGCTAACTTCCTATGCATGCTAGTGATCAATCATCAATCAAGATTATAACTAGGCATGAACCACACAAGCATATCATTTTGAATAAAATGCAATGCAAGCAAGCATATGTGTGAATGCACATTCAAATGCAACAACTTGTTCATAGGCTTGCTCCCCCTACTTGTGTGTTCAAAATTTTAATTTTTCACTTTTCAAAATCTTCCCCTTAGACTTTTTCTCCCCTTCTTCTATATCATATTTTATTTTATATCACACTTTCTATCCCCCTTTGTCATACATTACCACAAAGGGTTTACGTGTTAAAGTTATATCAAGTCAATTTAGAAAATGATGTGTTATTATCAAATTTCATTCAATCTAGACCACTTGTCCTATATATTTAACATGGTTTAAACCATGGACAAGCTTGTTCACACATCTTGCAATGGTTATCTTATCCATGTTGGTTAAATACAAGAATAAGCATTCTAGACTAAACGTGTGAGGTTGCAAGCTTATCAACATGTCATATGATACCACTTGGAAAAACAATTCAAAGAAGCAAGAGTGGTAGCATATGCACATACAAGACATTTTATTTTTCATGAATGAGCTTAAGTGAGTGATGTCTATATGATCTACACAAGTCTAGCAAAGGATGGATGCATATGTCAAACAATTGTACCTTGCTATCTTGGAGTAGAGGCATGTCAAATAAGTGGGGTGCATCAACTCATGTTGGAGAAATCCAAGATATTCAACTCATTCCTTAACTTGCAAAACCTCTTCTCATCAAGTGGCTTGGTGAATATGTCGGCTAATTGATCATCAGTGCCCACATTATCAATGTAAATTTCACCCTTTTGTTGATGATCTCTTATGAAATGGTGTCTCACATCTATGTGCTTTGTTTGGATGGGATTGCTTGTAAGCTTCACAACACTTTCATTGTAACATAGCAAGGGAACCTTCTTGAATTTGATTCCATAATCATTCAAGGTGGCCTTCATCCATAATAGTTGTGCACAACAACTTCCCGCACTAATGTATTCGGCTTCGGCGATAGAGAGTGCCACACTATTTTCTTCTTTGGATGACCATGAGACTAGTGATCTTCCCAATAGTTGACATGTTCCACTAGTGCTCTTTCTATCAACCTTGCATCCCGCATAATCGGAGTCCGAATATCCAATTAATTCAAATCTTGACCCCTTGGGAAACCATAATCCAACATCTTGTGTATGCTTCAAATATCTCAATATTCTTTTTGTGGCCTTCAAATGACTCTCTCTAGGAGATGCTTGAAATCTAGCACACATGCATACACTAAACATGACATACGGTCTTTATGCGGTCACATAGAGTAGACTTCCAATCATTGACCAATATAGTATTTGTTCAACCATCATGCCACTTGTGTCACTATCCAAGTGTCCATTAGTCCCCATAGGTGTACTAATGCCCTTTGCATCTTCCAAGCCAAACTTCTTGATCATATCTTTGATGTACTTGCCTTGACTCACAAATGTACCATTCTTAATTTGCTTGATTTGAAGTCCAAGGAAGTAACTAAGTTCACCAATCATTGACATTTCAAATTTATTTGCCATCATCTTCCCAAACTCTTCACAAAAGTCTTGATTTGTAGACCCAAAGATAATGTCATCCACATAGATTTGCAAGACAAACAAGTCATTTCCAATCTTCTTGGTGAATAGGGTGGTGTCAACCAAACCAATCTTGAATCCCTTAGAGAGGAGAAAGCTTCTCAATCTCTCATACCATGCTCTAGGTGCTTGCTTCAATCCATAGAGAGCCTTCTTGAGCTTGTAAACATGGTTGAGCTTCTTTATATCTTCAAATCCGGGTGGTTGCTCAACATACACTTCCTCATTGATGTACCCATTGAGAAAAGCACTCTTCACATCCATTTGATAGAGCTTGATGTTGTGAGCACAAGCATAGGCCAATAAGATTCTAATTGCCTCTAATCTTGCCACCGGTGCATAGGTTTCTCCAAAGTCAAGACCCTCTACTTGAGTGTACCCTTGAGCTACTAGTATTGCTTTTTTTCTCACCACTATTCCATCTTGATCTTGCTTGTTCTTGAACACCCATTTTGTTCCAATCACATTATGATTCTTTGGTCTATCCACTAGACTCCAATCTCTTGACAACGTCGGGAGTCCAAGATCGAATCTTGACTTCCTCTACTCTTGAATCTAACTAGGCTATGCTATGAACTAGAAAGTGCTCTAGATGAACTAAAGTTTATGGCTCTGTATGACTAGATCTCCTATGACTTAGACTAAATGGATCTCCAAATGATCTAAATGATCAGGGATGCCTACAGGGGGGTATGTCCTCCTGTTTATAGTCCGGTGGGATGCACGATAGCCGTTGGATCAAACCGACTTCAAGTAGGGCTCAGATCAATCTTCAAAGGCGGTGGAGGAAGCTTTCAGAAGACGGCGGCCAGCGGGCCCAGGGGGGTGCCGCCCGGCCCCACCCCATGTTGGCCGGCCCCACATGGTGGGGTCCAGGGCCCATCTTCGCTCTGGTGTCTGCGAGATCCTCCTTGAGTAGAATGGCAGGTGTTTCTCCGCGGGATTTATTCGATATCTTCTCTGATTTGCTTTCCTTTATCCTCTTTTCTAGAATAGTCCCTGAAAAATAATTGTCGGTGTTATGACCTAGGGGTCAAGACCACCGGCTAGTAAATTTGTATATTGCGTGCTCCCTCTCCCAGATGTGATGCAAGAAGGACACAAGATTTATCCTGGTTCGGGCAAAGAAGGCCCTACGTCCAGCGGGGGAGGATGGATCGTGTTATCTTGCACCGAAGTGCTCGTATAGAGGGGGGGGGGTACAAGCATGTTTACACGGGGGTGCTTAGGATGAGCTAAAGCCTAGGGCTAGCAGGGCTATCCTAGGTGATCGGTTGATCGCTTGAGGGGTCGATCAAGCAATCGGGTGTGCGGTGTATGAGGGTCAGAGCTGAGGTCTGAGTGCCAAGTCCTTGCGAATTCGACGACCCCTCTCTTCTATCCCGGCGTCCCCTTTTATAGACCAAGGGGGGCCTGAGAGTACAGGGTCCTAAGCTGTAGCAGCATGGAGGGCCTGTCCGTGGCATTGTGTTGGCGAAGGGACATCGATTGCTGTAGCGGCGTGGCCTTCCCGTCCTTCCGGTGCTCTAGGGTATGGTGATGGCGTACTAGACGTCGCGACACGTCGCAGCACAGCAGGGTCGACCTTCTGTAGACGAGTGTGAGTCCCACAGTTGAAGCGAGACAGGGTGGACGGGACGACCCCCATACCGGAGTGGTTGGAGCCAGGGGTCGAGCCCCCCGGTCGAGGGGGGGGGGGTCGAGACCTACGTGGCCTTGTCGTATCCCTGAAGATACATTCGAGGGTTGCCCTGTTCATGGCTTCGAGGGGTGCCTCTGGAGTCCGTACTCGCGACGTGGCTACAGCGGCAGCACAGTTTGACGGAGGTCCAGGGCATGGCGGTGAGCTGATGGATTTGACCGCGGTAATGGGCGCCCATGACGTTAGGCGAGGGCAGGTGAGCGCATTGGATCCCCTTTAACCCATACCGGGAGCAGGTAAGCTGATCAAGCTTCCCGCCCGGGGGTCGTTCGTTCGACCCCTGGTCCGTCAGTCAGGGTCGAGGTGGAGGCGGAGGGGTCGTTCGTTCGACCCCTGGTCCGTCAGTCTCTCCAGAGATGGGCCGACCCATGACTGACTGCTGTTGTTGGTGCGGGGGACCTTCATGTGATGGGTCCTTCTTTGTGGACTTGAGCGGCTGATTGGGTCCTGTCTTAAAAATGGTTGCTATGTTGAGCGTCAATTTATCGAAGGGTTTAGGGTACCCCTTACCTTCGTACCCGACAGTAGCCCCCGAGCCTCTGTGCGAATAAGAAGGATCCGCATAGAGACTTTTGTCGTTGTGCTGCAGAGTTAGTAAGAGGTTCGATTCTCCGTGGGGTGCGCGCGAGCGCACCCCGCGGGGGTAGCCCCCGAGGCCCCAGAGGAGTGATTAAAAACTCCTCTGGGGGCTATGATATGTGGTTTTGACCTGCAGAGTTAGTAAGAGGTTCGATTCTTCGTGGGGTGCGCGCGAGCGCACCCCGCGGGGGTAGCCCCCGAGGCCCCAGAGGAGTGATTAAAAACTCCTCTGGAGGCTATGATATGTGGTTTTGACCTGCAGAGTTAGTAAGAGGTTCGATTCTCCGTGGGGTACGCGTGAGCGCACCCCGCGGGGTAGCCCCCGAGGCCCCATAGGAGTGATTAAGAACTCCTCTGGGGGCTATGATATGTGTTTTATCGAGGGGATCTGGGATTACCTAGGGTCGTGGTGCCCTACCGAGCGGTCGATTCCGTTCGCCAGGTTATGAGCGTTCCTTTCCCTGAAAGGAGGGGTGCTCGAGGGCGGCTGTCGAACCCTTCCGAGGGCCAGCCTTCGCTCCATCAAGCGTTACTGGAGTCACGGTGCCCCCACCGAGAGGTCGACTCTGTCTGCCAGGTCGCGAGTGTTTTCGACCCTCTTTCGTCGAGGGGTGTCGTGCATAGTCGGGCCCTTGAGCCCTGCGTGGCTGGGCTTTCACTACCTCCTAGCGTCCTTCCCACGGATCCATGCGTTCGTATTGTGGGGCGAAGAGCATCGCGCTATCCTCATTAGGACGAGCCTCAAAGTCCTCTTGAGCTGCTGTCGGGCAGAAATCCGTAGAAATCGTGCCCGGTACGGGTAAAAATCCAAGTGAGAACTCGTGCCCCATTCGATAGGGGTCGATTAGAAGCCCTGAGGTGTTCTCATTAAGCAAGACCGTATGGCTTACCTAGGTGTCAGCTCCGTTCAATGGGAGTTGGTGGCTCGATGCCTCCCGGCGTAGGGATCCTTGGGTATTCCGTGGTTATGCCTTGGATATGTCCCGGGGGGGCTCGAGAGTTCGTTCTCGAGCTAGGGGCACGCGCCTGGCCCCCCCGGGTCATCCCTGACTCGCATACTCGAGGGCGGCTGTCGAACCCCGTTCGTAGGGCCAGCCTCCGCCCCCTTGAGATTTTAGGGGTGGACCGGAGTCCGTAACCATGGGTCCTTCTTGACCTCAGGTACTCGAGGGCGGCTGTCCAACCCTATGTAAGGGCCAGCCTTCGCTCCCTCAAGATTTTGACGGATGGGTCGACATCCGCCGCTCGCCTTCGAAGGTGACGTCCTATCCTGTGGAATACGAGGGGGGGTAGGTAGGTATATTAAATGCGGGGACATACCTGCATTGTTGTTGGATCCGCCCATTGGGCTCGAGTACTCGAGGGCGGCTGTCGAACCCTGTGCATGGGCCAACCTTCGCCCCCTCGAGACTTGGGAGTGGACCGGAGTCCATAACCCGAGGTCCCGTCAGACCTCAGGTACTCGAGGGCGGCTGTCGAGCCCCGTTCGTGGGTCGGCTTTTGTCCCCTCGAGATTTGGGGGTGGACCGGAGTCCGTAACCCTGGGTCCTTTCTGACCTCAGGTACTCGAGGGTGGCTGTCGAACCCCGTTTGAGTGCCAGCCTTCGTCCCTCGAGATTTTGACGGACGGGCCGTCGTTGGTTGCTTACCTCCGAAGATAACGCTTACCATCGCACGCCTTTTTAGGAGATGTCCGTTCGGCCGCAATAGTAGCAGACAGAGGGCGCAGCGCGGAGTGCGGTGCGGAACCTGATGATGCGACAGTTGCGCCTTATCCTAGAGGAATACGAGGAGGCGGTATGCGGGCGCATTAAATGCGGAGATTCACTTGCCTGTCTGTAGGATTCGCCCGTTGGGCTTCGAGTTATAAATACCGGAAGTGAGGACTTGGCCGCTTTCTTCTCGCCATCGCCTTCCCTGCCTCCTTCTTGCCATCGCCTTTCCTGCCTCCTTCCGAGCCGGACCTCTGCGCGCGCAAGAGTAGGGAGAGGAGAGATTGGGAATGTACCTTACATCCCCACATCCGAGCGCATCAGCCTCCCTGCCCCCATGGCCAGATACAGCCTGCACGGCCCCGATGCCTGGCTCCCGTCTTCTGCGACCGTCGCGTGTCTATGAGATCTGGTGGAGAGTGGTCTTCTCCGGCCCATCACCTCCGTCGACCGGCCGGAGTGGGTAGTGCCACCGCTGGAGCATGTGGAGCCCAAACCGCTGGAGGGCTACGTGGTCAGTTTTGAAGTCTTCCACCGGGCGGGGCTAGGCGCCCCTCCCAACCGTCTCCTGCGCGGGCTCCTCCACCACTACGGCGTGGAGCTCCAGCACCTCACCCCCAACGGTATCTGTCACGCGGCGGTTTTCACCGCCATGTGCGAAGGGTACCTGGGGATCAAGCCGCACTGGGACTTGTGGCTCCACCTGTTCGAGGCGAGCCTGTTCCACGCGTCGGCCGGGCTCGGCAACCGCAAGATGGTCAGGACGGGGTGCTGCAACATCGCCCTCAAGCAGGCAGACAGCTGGATCCCGGAGAAGCTCTCGTCGAGCCACTCTGGATGGCACTCCGGGTGGTTCTACCTAAGGAACGACGACGGCTTGCTCCCCGCCTACACCAGGAGGACGATCGACTCGAGGCCCGACCACTGGAGATACGGCGTCGAGAAGAAGAAGCAGTCGCGCCTCGGCCACCTGCTCGGGGCGATCGACCGTCTGAAAAAGGCAGGACTCACGGCGGCGATCGCCGCTTCGGCCTTCCACCAGCGGCGGGTCGTGCCGCTGATGGCTCGCCCTCTACGCCTCGACGAGATGCGCCCGGGGGTGGACCTCATGGGGTGTCGCCTCAGGGGGACGAGCTACCCCCCCCCCCCCGAGAGGGTGGCCCGCCGTGTACGCGCCTCCTTCGCGGGCGCGTTCGAGATCAGGGGCGTCGCCAGCGTCCCCATGATGCCGGACCAGGGACATGTCCAGCTGGTATGACTCCCTTTCTCTGTTAGTGTTCTCGTGTTTGCCTTGTTCGCCTTTTTTGCTTGCGTCCTAACTGCCTTGTGTTCCTCAGGGGAACATCATCTTCCGGAAGTCACTGCCACCGGTGAAGGAGGAGCAGGGTGACTCCCAGGCGAGGCGCCTTCAAGCCGAGCAGGAAAAGAAGGCCAAGGAAAAGACCAAGAAGGACAAGGGCAAAAGGACCCGAGAGAAGCAGGAGCGTGAACAACGCCGGGCCCGGCAGAGGCGGGCCAACCTTTCCGAGGAGGAGTCGCCCTCGGAGGAGGATGAGGAGGAGGAGGAGGAGGAGAGCAGCGACGAGGAGGCCGAGCCGCAAGGAGGGCTCGAGGAGAAACAAACGGTGCCCGAGCGGCAAGGGGCGGCCGCTGGAACCGGAGGAGGAGAGGGGTCGACGCCGAGGTCGGCCCCAACTGGCGAGATAGAGCCGCGGGGCGAGCGCCCCGTGGCTCCTCAAGGTGAAGTGTCGTGGCAGACGCGCGGGCGTTCATCACGATCCCTGTCGAGGGGTCGGTCGAGCACGCCTCCGGTGCCCACCCGGTCGAGCGTACGGGTACCGGGCCCATCGGCGCAGCAGGAGGCAAGAAGGGGGACGACGGGAGCGTCGTCGGCCCCTGCCCATGAGACAGCGCCGGGGGCGGCCCCGACCCCTGCCGCGGGCCGCGGGAGAAGTGGCTCCCGGCGTGCCCCGTACAAGCCCCCGAGTGGTTCGAAGTCCATTGGGCTGAACCCCATGACTCCGCTGGGGTAAGTTGCTTACCTGCTGATCCTGGGCGTCTTTTCGTTGGTTATGACTCGTGCTTAACGTCGCGTATGGGTGTCTTTTTCAGGTCGAAGCGCTCGGCGGAGGGCGCGTCCCTCACCCCGGCCAAGAGGCTGAGGACGGAGGTCGCGGTCGAGGTGACCGTCGGGGCCAGTCCTGCTGCCCCGTCCCCATCGACCCTTACCCCAGAGGCGGCGTGGGCGGCCAAGGCGCGGGAGGCGATGGGGCGAGGGCATGCGCAGGCCGACGCAGAGCTAGCTCAGGCGGGGGAAGAGACGGGTCAACCCGCCGCATCGGTGGGGTCCACCGGAGTGGCGGTCGAGGCCGTGCCCACCTACTCGTCGGAGGGAGGTGCGCCTGCAGCCTCGAAAGGCGCAGAGCCGGCGTCGACGACGGCCGTGACAGAGGGGGTCGAGCCCCAAGCTGCCGTGGAAGTGGAGGTGGTGGACGTGGCCTCCGCGGACGAGGAAGAGACACCGGCTCGCCCGACACCGAGGCGGTGGCCCGAGAATCTCGCATCGTGGGAGGCGCGCCAGCAGCGCGAGCACGGAGGTACTGTTGCTGCCACGCTGGAGGGGACATCGCCAGTGATGGCCCTTGTCGAGGAGGCCCCGGCGTCGCTCCCCGAGCCTGCCGAGGAGAGGGGACAGATCGAGGAGCTCGAGGCAACACCGGTGGCGGAGACGACGGCGTCGGCGGGGGAGCCCACCGCTAAAGAGGTGGCTGAGATGGTGGCCGAGCTAGTGGGCCTGGGGGAGATGGCCGCAGCGACAGCCCCCCAGTCGGAACCGGAGGGGACCACCGCCGCGGTGCATCGGAGCGACGCGTCGGCCGCGACAATGTCCGGGGCGGCTACTCAGCCTCGTCTCGAGGTCGGGCAATCGTCATCTCGAGGTAATCCGTCCTCTGACTTAGTCGACCCGCAGTGAGTCTCCAAAGAGATGGGTGCTGATCGTTTGCTTTTCTTCTCCGCGTAGGGTTGTTCTCCCGGCAGGGACTTCTCCCGTCTCGGGGCGATGGCTCGGAGAGGCCAGCGACAGCCCGCAAGGTGGCCCCGAGGTCGGGAGAGCCCAGCTCGAGGGGGCGGCTCCCTTCCCTACTCTGGCGGAGCAGGTCGTGCTCCACGGGGGTGGCCCTGAGATGCGCCAAGGCATAATGCGGGAGGTCCAGGAGAGGATCGACCGCCGCAGCGGGTTCTGGGGGAAGGAGGCCCTCGAGCTGGCCGACCCCCGAGCCCCAGGGCGCACCCTCTTCAAGCTCGACGATCAGGCCGAGCTCGGGGAGTGGGAGCACCTGGAGGAGTTCCGGGAGTGGCTCGAGCACGTGGTGCGCCTGTCGGCGGAGGTTGCTTCCATAGATCTGCACCGGGGATGGAGGTAAGCTTCGTTCTTTCTCCTTTCGATTTGCGTCGGTTATTTTGCTGCTCCTTTCTAATGACCTTCCTTTTTGTCCTTGGTAGACACTAAGGGCGAGGTCGTACGACAAGTCCCAGTTCATCCTCCGGGTGCAGGAGGAGCTTCCTGCCCTCCGCACTTCGCTGGAGAAGGCGGAGGCCGAGGCCGCCCAGGCGAAGGCCGAGGCGGCAGCCGCGCGGGAGGAGGCCAAGGCCGCCTAGGAGGAGGCCTCCCGGGCGCGGTCGAGGGCCAAGTCCGAGGTCGCCCAGGCGAGGGCCGCGGTGGCGGCTGTGCAGGAAGCTGCCCGGGCCGCCCAGGAGATGGCGGAGTCGAGGGTTGAGGCCGCCCTCAAGGCGGTCATCGTGGTCGGGCACCAGCGGGATGCTACCCAGGAGGCCCAGCGCAAAGCAGAGGAGGAGGCCGCCCGGCTGAAGGAGGAGCTGACTCGGGCGGCCAAGAGTATCCAAGAGCTCCAGGGGGACGTCGACGTCGTCTCTCGTGAACGCGATGCACTGGGTGTCGCGGAGGAGAAGGCCCGAACCCAGATCGTCACTCTGGGGGAGGTGGCGGCTAGCCAGAAGAGGGCCCTCGATGGTGCTGGCAAGGTCATCGAGGACCTCCAGGCTAAAGTCAGCGACCAGGCTGCGGAGCTTGTCGACGTCCATCATCAACTCGAGAGGACCGAGCAGGGCTACGTCACCCTGGAGGCGCACGCCAAAGGTGAGTTTTTGGAAGTGTTACCGGGCTTGCCCGGTCTTGACCCTTCCCCTGCTTTTTGGTTTTGACTGAGTTATGTGCTTGTTTTGGCAGAGCTCACAGCGGAAAAGGCCCGAGCCCACGAGGACCTGACCAGCCTCCAGGGCCTCCTCGGGGCGGAGGCGAGCCTTAACGAGAGGCTCGAGGGTGCCATCTCCTCCTTCTGCGACGACCTGGGGGTCGAGCCGGAGCCGGCGGTCGAGGGCGACGCTCGAGGAGACTCCCTACTGTGCCGCTTCTACTCCATGACCTAAGAGGTGACGGAGCAAGTCCGTGCTGCTCTGCACGTGGGCGTGAAGCGGGCGCTCGCGGTCGTCCGCTCGGGTTATATCTACGACCTCAGTGTCGTCTCCAGCGGCTTCGTCACCGACCCGGGGCTGACTGACGACGAGAACGTGGCGAGATGCCACGAGCTGATCGAGGCCGCAGAGGTGCCCGGAGGCGAGCTGGCGAAGCTCTTCGAGCCCGAAGTGCTCCCTTCGGTGAATGGGGATGGCGCCGATTAGTCGAGGCCTGCGAGCCAAATCTGGACAAGAAGGTCCATGTAATAGTTTAGCTTTTGTAATGATACGATGTCGAGCCCCCGAGGGCTTCTTATGTTTTAATGCACTTTGTTCGAGAATGCGTCTGGTTATTTTTATTCCTCGAGCTGTCTCCGTTTCTCTTTGCCTGAGTCGTTGCTTATGGACTAAGTATTTGACGCACGCTCGTATCCCTGGAAGGGGGGAGCGAGTGGGGGTACCATAGCCCTGAGGCGTAGGAGAATCCCCGGCTCAAAGGCCCTCGACCCTTAGGGAGTTCGAGGCATTTTTTACTTGGCCGTGAAGCGTACTCGAGGCGAAGATCGAGAGGGAAAGCCAAGTTTCGAAAGAACATTTGGATTTTTAGAGGACTTAGGAGGGGGTCCCCCCTGTCAGGCCCCGAGGGAGGCTTGACTTTGCCGGAGCAGAGTCGGAGCTACCTTAGAGTTACGAACGAATGTGAAATGTATTGTCGAGAACATTTTATTCATTCTTAATGCGATAGATGTACATAATGCGGGAAATGTACGAGGCCTCGGGGCCTTAGGGATAGAAGCGACATAGCTGTTCGATGTTCCACGCGTTGGTGAGGATCTCGCCCTTGTCATTCTTCAGCTTGTAAGTGCCTGGCTTTAGCACCTCCACCATGATGAAGGGTCCTTCCCAAGGTGGCGTCAGCTTGTGATGCCCCTTGTTGCTTTGTCGGCGGCGCAGCACGAGGTCGCCGACGTCGAGGTCCCTTTTGCGTACGTGCTTGTCGTGGTAGCGCCGCAGCGTCTGCTGGTACTTTGCCGACTTGAAGGGGGCCATGTCTCGGGCTTCCTTGAGTTGGTCGAGGGAGTCCTCTCGGGCTGCTGTGTTGGCTTGCTCGCTGTAGGCTTTTAGTCGAGGGGAACCATACTCGAGGTCAGTGGGGAGGACGGCCTCGGACCCATAGACCAAGAAGAACGGGGAGAACCCCGTGGCTCAACTTGGTGTCGTTCGGAGACTCCATAGGACAGCGGGTAGCTCATCGACCCATCTCTTGTCGTGTTTGTTCAGCCGGTCGAAGATCCTTGGCTTGAGGCCCTGCAAAACCATACCATTGGCGCGCTCGACCTGGCCGTTAGTTCGAGGGTGGGCAACTGCAGACCAATTCACCCTGATGTGGTGGTGGTCACAGAAGTCCAGGAACTTTTGGCCGGTGAACTGCATGCCGTTGTCGGTGATGATGACGTTGGGGACCGCGAAGCGGTGGATGATGTCGGTGAAGAATAGCACGGCTTGTCGAGACTGAATGTTGGCGATGGGTCGAGCCTCGATCCACTTTGAGAACTTGTCTACAGCCACGACGAGGTGGGTGTGGCCGCCCTTGGTTTTCTTCAGGGGGCCAACCATGTTGAGCCCCCATACTGTGAATGGCCAAGTTATGGGTATCATCTGAAGAGCTTGGGCGGGTAGGTGGGTCTGCCTGGAGTAGAATTGTCATCCCTTGCAAGATCGAACCAGCTTGGTAGCATCGGCGATGCTGTCAGCCAGTAGAAACCTTGTCGAAAGGCGCTTCCTACCAGCGTTCTTGGCGCCGCGTGGTGGCCGCAAGCCCCCGAGTGTAGGTCCTTCAGTAGTGCCCTCCCCTCCTCGAGGGTGAGGCAGCGTTGAAGTACACCGGTAGGGCTACGTCGATACAGCTCGCGGCCGTCCCCATACAAGACGTAGGTTTTGGCGCGTCGGGCTATACAGCGGGCTTCGGTGCGGTCCTCAGGGAGCTCGCCCCGTATTAGGTACTCGAGGTAGGGTGCGCGCCAGTCCGTCGAGGGGGTTGACGTTGCGGCTATCCCGTCGATCTCCATGACTTCTTCCCCGTTCGAGGGGGGATCGGTCGAGGCTGGTGGATCGACCCCTTGCTCGAGGGCGGGAGCCCCCGAGCCTAGGTCGACGGACGGCTCATGAAGGTCCCTCAAGAAGACGTCGGGAGGGACTGTTCCTCAAGTGGACGCGATTTTGGCCAGCTCGTCAGCAACTTCGTTGTACCGGCGGGCGGTGTTGTTGAGCTCGAGGCCGCAGAATTTGTCCTCGAGCCTTCGGACCTCCTTGCAGTAGGCCTCCATCTTGGGGTCGTGGCAGCTCGAATCTTTCATCACCTGGTCAATTACCAACTGTGAGTCCCCCTGAACGTCGAGGCGTCAGACCCCGAGCTCGATGGCGATGCACAGACCATTGACGAGGGCCTCGTACTCGGCTACGTTGTTGGAGGCGGGGAAGTGGAGACGGATGACGTAGCGCATGTGAACCCCTGAGGGTGATATGAATAGCAATCCGGCGCCTGCCCCCGTCTTCATCAATGACCCATCGAAGTACATGGTCCAGAGCTTGGTTTGAACTTGCGTCAGGGGTAGTTGGGTGTTGGTCCATTCTGCAACGAAATCTGCCAATACCTGAGACTTGATGGCCTTCCGAGGGGCGTAGGAGAGGGTTTCCCCCATGAGCTCGACCGACCACTTGGCGATTCTTCCAGACGCCTCCCGGTTCCGGACTATCTCCCCGAGAGGGAAAGATGAGACCACAGTGACCGGGTGGCCGAGGAAATAGTGCTGGAGCTTGCGCCGAGTGAGGACGATGGCGTACAACAACTTCTGTATGTGGGGGTACCTCGTCTTAGTCTCGGAAAGTACCTCGCTCACGAAGTAGACAGGCCTCTGAACTGGCAGGGCATGTCCTTGTTCCGCCCTCTCGACCACTACGGCAGCGCTGACTACCTGGGTAGTTGCCGCGACATAGAGCAAGAGGGGCTCGGCCAGGCTCGGGGGTACCAAGACAGGTGGCGAGGTGAGCAAGGCTTTGAGCTTGGAGAGCGATTCCTGGGCCTCAATGGTCCACGCGAAGTGTTCCGTTTTCTTCAGGAGGTGGTAAAGGGGTAGTGCCTTTTCTCCGAGCCTTGAGATAGACCGGCTGAGGACGGCGAGGCACCCAGTGACCCTTTGCACGCCTTTAAGGTCGTTGATCGAGCCCATCCTTGTGATTGCGGTTACCTTCTCAGGGTTGGCCTCGATCCCGCGTTGGGAAACTATGTATCCTAGGAGCATGCCTCGAGGAACTCCAAAGACACACTTCCCAGGGTTTAGTTTTATGCGATTTGCCCTGAGGCACCCAAACGCGATCTCAAGATCCCCGACCAGGTTTCCGACTGTTTTGGACTTGACCACGATGTCATCGACGTAGGCCTCGACGGTTGGCCCTATGTGTTTCCCAAAGACGTGGAGCATGCATCGCTGATACGTGGCCCCGGCGTTTCGCAAACCGAAGGGCATAGTGAGGTAGCAGAACATGCCAAAGGGGGTGATGAAGGAAGTCGCGAGCTGATCGGATTCCTTCATCTTTATTTGGTGATAGCCAGAATATGCATCAAGGAAGCAGAGAGTTTCACATCCCGCAGTGGAGTCTACTATTTGATCGATACATGGTAATGGAAAAGGAACCTTGGGACATGCTTTATTTAAACTAGTGTAGTCTACGCATGTTCTATCCTTTCCATTCTTTTTCTTGACAAGTACGGGATTTGCTAACCACTCGGGATGATGTACCTCCTTGATGAATCCGGCCTTCAAAAGCTTGTCGACCTCCTCCCCGATGATTCTAGGCTTCTCCTCATCGAAACGGCGCAGCCGTTGCTTCACCGGTTTGGATCCGGCTCGGATGTCCAAGGATTGCTCGGCGACCTCCCTCGGAATGCCCGGCATATCCGAGGGGCTCCATGCAAACACGTCGGCATTCGCATGGAGAAAGTCGACAAGCACGACTTCCTATTTAGGCTCGAGGGTGGCGCTGATCGTCAGCGCCTTCCCATCCGCGTGGCCGGGGTCGAGCGGGACGGTCTCGGTGTCCTCCGCAGGCTTGAAGTTGCCGGCGTGTCGCTTGGGGTCGGGGATTTCCTTGATGAGGTCGTCGAGGGCCGCGAGGACGGCCGACTCCTCGACGGCTTCGGCGCTTTCCACGCACTCGACGTCGTAGTCGTATGCGTGCTCGTAGGAGGTGCCGACGGTGATGACCCCCGTGGGCCCCGACATCTTCAGCTTGAGGTAGGCGTAGTTCGGGATCGCCATGAACTTGGCGTACCCTGGTCGACCGATGATGGCGTGGTAGATGCCACAAAACGCGACCACCTCGAAGGTCAGATCCTCCTTTCGGAAGTTCGAGGGGACGCCGAAGCAGACGGGTAGCTTGACGCGGCCGATCGGGAGTGCCTTCTTTCCTGGGACGACCCCGTGGAATCCTCCCGCGCTGGGCAAGAGCGCAGTCCTCGGGATCCCCAGGAGGTCGAGGGTCGCGGCGTAGATGATGTTGAGGCTGCTTCCCCCCATCCATGAGTACCTTCGTGAGACGGGTGTTGAGTATGATTGGGTCAACGACGAGCGGGTAGACCCCTGCGTTGGGGACGTGCTCGAGGTGGTCATCCTGGTCAAAGGTGATCGGCGTGTGGGACCAGTCGAGGTATCGAGGGGCCTGGGCTCGAACGGAGAAGACCTCTCAACGCTCCCTCTTATGCTGACGCGTGCTGAGTCGAGTCGAGGGTCCCCCGTAGATCATGTAGCAGTCGTGAATCTCGGGGAAGCCTCTGTTCTTGCCGTCGTCCCCGTCATGCGGATCCCCATTCTTGTCGTCTTTCTTGAAGCCAAGAGAGTTGAAGTGCTTCTTGAGCATGCGACAGTCCTCGAGACGGTGGTTGGTCGGTCCCATGTGATAGGGGTAGGGCTCTTTCAGCATCTTGTCGAAGACGCCCCCGTCGAGAGGGGGGCCTCGAGGCTTTTTCTTGTCCACCGCCGCGACAAGATCGTCGGGCTCGATGTTGCGTTGACCCGGCTGGTTCTTGTTTTTCTTCTTCTTGCTGTTGTTATCGTTGTTGTTCCTCTTGGGCCCCTTGTTCGAGCCCCCGGGCTCGTCCGCCCTGACCTTCCCCTTGTCTGGGGGTATATGGAAGAAAGCGCCGACGACTTCCTCGCCGGCTGCGTAGTTGGCGACGATGTCCATGAGCTCGTTGGCGGTCTTGGGGGTGTTGCGTCCCAGCTCCCGCACCAACTCCTTGCAGGTTGTTCCGGCGATGAACATCGTGATGACGTCGTGGTCGGAGATGTGGGTTAACGCGGTACGCTGCTTTGAAATCCGACGGGTGAAGGCGCGGAGGGTCTCCCCTGGCTTCTGCTTGCAGCTGCGGAGATCCCAGGAGTTGCCTGGCCGTTCGTAGGTGCCCTTGAAGTTCCAATCGAAGATCCTGACCAGGTCGGGCCAGTCTTGGATCAAGTCCGGGGGGAGCTCCTCGAGCCATCTTCGAGCGGTGTCGGAGAGGAAGAGAGGGAGTTGCCGAATGATGACGTGGTCGTTGTCGGCTCCTAGCTGACACGCCAGCCTAAAATCAGCAAGCCAGAGCTCTGGCTTGGTTTCGCCGTTGTATTTGACCAAGCTGGTGGGTGGACGGAAGCGGACAGGCAAGGCGGTTCGCCGGATGGTCCTGCCGAAGACTCGTGGTCCCGGCGGTTCCGGAGATCGACATCGATCTTCGTCACTGTCGTAGCGCCCACCTCGGTGAGCGTTGTAACCTTGAGCCTCAGCGTCGCCGTACTGGTGTCGATTGTTCACCCGCGGTGGTCGATCGTCGATGATGCGGTCTGGAACTGGTCGTCGCTTTACTCCGCCTTGGGGCGCTCTGTCTTGGTGGACGGATACCTCTCGATTTTGTCGAGGGGGTACGTCCTGATGCTCGGAGGCAGCCCCTCTGCGCCTCGAGGCCGAGCTCTCCGCCTGCTGCACGGCCGCCGTTTGGAGAAGCCCCTGGATTTCGTTCCTGATGCGTCGCGCTTGGGGCGTTGATGGCGTCGGCATGTCGCGAAGCAGCATTGCAGCCGCCACGACATTTTGGCTCGCACGGTTGTAGACGCGGGGCTCGTTTGCCCCCTCCTCGACGATCTGTCGATAGACTTCCCGGGCCCGCTCGCGAGCTCCTCCACCCTGTGGGCGCCCGTGATCTCGCTCGAGGGTGTGCTCGAGCTGCTGAAGTCGTAGGCGTTCTTCCTCGAGCTTGGCGAGCAGCTCTCGGACCTGCGCGATCTGGGCGTCCTGAGGTGGATCGGCTTTGTCAAGACTCGGGGGGTTGGCGTCTCGTGATGATGTGGCGTTGCCCCCTCCTCCTTCATCTGTGGCCGCAGCGTCGTTGACGTCGTCCTGGGAATCAACCTGACCGTCGAGGTGGAAGCATTCCCGGGTGGGATCGTAATCCTCATCGGGGGAGTCCGAGTCGGGGTAGCCGTGGTAGAAGTTGGGGAAAGATCCCCTGCGCTCCTCGTCCTTCATCTGGCACCGTAACGTGCCCCAGGTGTGACAACCCGGGATCGGGGCTCGTCGTGGCTCCGAGCGTTCGTCCGGCGGGGAGGTGGCGACGAGGTCGGTCGTCGCACGTGGCAGGTTCCCTGGAGACCCGCAACGTGCCTGCATCTGCGAGCCTACAAAAGCAGAACAGAGGCTGGCGCTGTTGTAGAGCCCGTGTGGAAACAGGTTGTGCGGCGACGGCGCGGCCGAGTGTGTCGGAGAGGCCACGGGGACCCTCTGAGATGACGATATGGCAGAGCCAAAGTCGGGCTCAGAGAGGTGCCCGCCCCTGACCCGCAAGCATGGGTCAAACAGGCTCCCGAAGGGAGGAATTGTGTCACCAACTGAGGCTGGGGGAACGGCATCCGGCGTCTCGGGATCCGTGCAGTGAAGAGTACGTCGGCGTCGTTCGCGCCCCCTCCTGATCGCAGGCGAAAGGCGCGAGTGGTGGGACCGTCGCCTGGTCCTCCTTGGCCCCGGCGCAGCGGGGCTGCTGTTGTCCATGCCAATAGCTGAGAGTAGAACCATGTCGGTGGCGAATGGAAGTGATGGGATCGTGGAATCCATCTGGGAGAGTAGTTCGGAGTTGATCGACACGCAAACCCCCCTACCTGGCGCGCCAACTGTCGGTGTTATGACCCAGGGGTCAAGACCACCAGCTAGTAAATTTGTATATTGCGTGCTCCCTCTCCTAGATGTGATGCAAAAAGGACACAAGATTTATCCTAGTTCGGGCAAAGAAGGCCCTACGTCCAGCGGGGGAGGATGGATCGTGTTATCTTGCACCGAAGTGCTCGTACAGGGGGGTACAAGCAGGTTTACACGGGAGTGCTCAGGATGAGCTAAGGCCTAGGGCTAGCAGGGCTATCCTAGGTGATCGGTTGATCGCTTGAGGGGTCGATCAAGCAATCGGGTGTGCGGTGTATGAGGGTCAGAGCTGAGGTCTGAGTGCCAAGTCCTTGCGAATTCGACGACCCCTCTCTTCTATCCCGGCGTCCCCTTTTATAGACCAAGGGGAGGCCTGAGAGTACAGGGTCCTAAGCTGTAGCAGCATGGGGGGCCTGTCCGTGGCATTGTGTTGGCGAAGGGACGTCGATTGCTGTAGCGGCGTGGCCTTCTCGTCCTTCCGGTGCTCCAGGGTATGGTGATGGCGTACTAGACGTCGCGGCACGTCGCGGCACAGCAGGGTCGACCTTCTGTAGACGAGTGTGAGTCCCACAGTTGAAGCGAGACGGGGCGAACGGGACGGCCCCCATACCGGAGTGGTTGGAGCCAGGGGTCGAGCCCCCCGGTCGAGGGGGGGTCGAGACCTACGTGGCCTTGTCGTATACCTGAAGATACATTCGAGGGTTGCCCTGTTCATGGCTTCGAGGGGTGCCTCTGGAGTCCGTACTCGCGACGTGGCTACAACGGCAGCACAGTTTGACGGAGGTCCAGGGCATGGCGGTGAGCTGATGGATTTGACCGCGGTAATGGGCACCCATGACGTTAGGCGGGGGTAGGTGAGCGCATTGGATCCCCTTTAACCCATACCGGGAGCAAGTAAGCTGATCGAGCTTCCCGCCCGGGGGTCGTTCGTTCAACCCCTGCTCCGTCAGTCGGGGTCGAGGTGGAGGCAGAGGGGTCGTTCGTTCGACCCCTGATCCGTCAGTCAGGGTCGAGGTGGAGGCGGAGGGGTCGTTCGTTCGACCCCTGGTCCGTCAGTCTCTCCAGAGATGGGCCAGCCCATGACTGGCTGTTGTTGTCGGTGCGGGAGACCTTCGTGTGATGGGTCCTTCTTTGTGGACTTGAGCGGCTGATTGGGTCATGTCTTAAAAATGGTTGCTATGTTGAGCATCAATTTATCGAAGGGTTTAGGGTACCCCTTACCTTCGTACCCGATAATAATAAAACACCAAAACTCGTGAAAATTGTTAATTAAAGTTTCTAGATATTATATTTGATAGATCCAATTATCATGTATATAACTGCTTAAAAAGTTGATGTTAAGGACCGTCAACAGGGACGGAGGGAGTATGTGACATTTTAAGGTTGTCTTAAGTCAATCAATTTAAATTTTGGTTGTATATTAATTTATGTGCTGGTTTTGGGTAATTGAATGTGATATGAGAAGATTTATCTTGAAATTAGTTTCATAAAAGTATTTTTTTCTATGTTTTACAACTATTTTATACCAAAAAAATATTAGTTAAAGTTGTGTTTTGAAGACTGCAAGTGTCCAAAGCATCACTTATTCATGACTGGAGGGAGCAGGCTGTAATAAAATAAAATGAGGTTTTACGCTAAGTTTAACAGATTATGTTTCATATACATTGGAAAGTGATTGCAACAGAAGAACAACAAACAAAGAGAGCATTAAAAAAAAGAACTGGCAAGCCTACATCTTTGCAGCGTCTTTACATCAAAACCACTATCATTTTTGAGTTACTTGTAAAGGCATTACCAAGCCAGATTGGTGGTACACACTGAGGGAGTATTTGAATCTATTTGTCATGTGCTAAATTTTAGGTTCTCATTTGGTGTTAAATTTTTTAGCACATCTTGTAGTCTTTGAACATTTTTAACGTTGTTTTTAATACACCTGTTTGAATCTTTAATGCTAAAAGTAGAGCTAAAAATGTAATGCTAAAATTTAGCACTAGGATTCAAACGGGCCATGAATGTATCCTCCGGTTGGAAACTTGGAACCCTCCAGTATCATCTTTGAACGCACCAGCTTCTCTACACCCTAAAGGACCAAACTCCAAGTCGCGATCCAGTCAACGCATAAGAGGGGCTCTGAATGGAGCAAAAGTAAACAATCCTAATCTTAGGGCTAATTTGGAAACTCAAATCCTCCTTGATTCCCTGGCTTTTCTCATGGTGGCAAATCCATGGAAAATTATTTGAATACCAATTTAGATACTTATGGAGGGGTTTCCATTCCGAGGTTTTCCACCCTTTGCTTCCAAATTAGCCCTCACCATGACAATGTCATCTTTGCACTTGATCCCAACAACAGTCCTATAAAAAGATTGGGCGTCACCATAAGACCACAATCAGATGGAGCAAGTAAAGCAAAACATGATAGGGAGTGGCAATCAGTGGAATCTAACCCGCTGTTGTCAACAGCCTTGGTGGCGTACTCAACCTGAAAGACACGGCCATCTAGAGAGAAGGTGGTAACAGAGAGGTCCTATTGTCCTAACCTGTGCCTATGCTGCTCATTAATTGCAAGCTTTGTTCGCCACCTCTACGCTGTTAGTAAGGATATCAATCCAGCAAATAAAATACCAAAACCCCAGTGAAATAATTCATAAATAACATATTTCACCACTATACAATATTACAGGGTGGATAAAACTGTCAGGCCAGGGCAAATGCGGTCCAATACATAACAAGATCAAAGTAAGCAGCGTAGGGTTTCAAAAATCTTCCCTGCCGACTAGTCAAACAGAAGTCGTCCACACACACCCCCTCTGCCGCACAATATAATTACTGGGCCTCGTCTGACAACCGAATGTCCAATCGTCGTAACTAAAGTCGGCAATATACTGGTACCCCGGTGGTGCAGCACGTGATGGAGCCCACGCGGTTCACTGGTTTCATTCAGGTACGTGAATTTCTCTTTCTTTTTCTTTTTCTTTTTCTTTTTCTTTTTTCCTCTTCCTTTTCTTTCATTTTGACTATTTCTTTTTTCTTTTCATTTTATGTTTCATTTTCTATCTCTCATTATTTTAATTTTTGTTTTGTTTCATTTCATCTTAGCATTTGGTATTCATGTTTTTTATTTTAATTATTCTTTATTATTTATTTTAATTTACTTTGTTTGCGTGAACCCTTCTCAAGTGTTCTGCTTTTTTATTTTGTAGTCAAGTTTTCATCTGCCCAATAACATAAGCTTTTCTCGGAGTGCGAGTCGAACCTCTCATGTGCATACCAGTGGTCGCTTCTAGAATCTAAAATATGTGAATGCGAGTCAGACTTTCACACCCGTGACCGTTTGTCCGTTACGTGAACCTTCTCCATTTCCTTTTTTCTGTTTCTCTTTTGTTTTTTGTTTTCATAAAGTTCATTTTTTTATTTTTTTTATTTTTCTGCTCAATATTAGCGAGTACAATTGTGATGTTTTATAATGCAATTGTGATCTTCAATATATATTAACGTTCTAGATATATTTTGTGATGTTCGATAGTATTTTTTCTTCTTTTTATCTGACTCTAATTATTTACTTCACTAATTTTATTATTTTATTTTACATTTCATGATATTTGTGATGTTACGTATTATACCTATGGTGTTTTATGATATATTTAGTGATGTCTGTGTAGTATATTGTGATGTTCTACTATGCATTTTGTGATGTTCTATATATTTTTTTATTTTTATTTGATTATAGTTTACATATTTTGTGATGATCTGCTATGTATTTTCATGATATTTTATGATGTTCATATAGTGTACATATGATATATTTAGTAATGTTCATGTATTATTAATGTGATGTTCTATAATGTATTTATGATGTTTAGTAGCATTTTTCTTCTTTTTGTTTGACTATGTTTAATTACTTCATTAATTTAAATTTATTTTTATATTATATATATAATGTTCGTGTACTATATATACAATGTTCTATGGTATTTTTTATGATGTTCGTATATTATTAATGTGATGTTCGATGATTATCTTTAAGTACAAATTAATTATGAGATAAATGTTTTTTTTAAAAAAATATCGAAATATATTTATATGGGATCTAGTTTTGAAGATTTTATTGTAAGGAAGACGATGGTGCAATCAAATTTTAATTAGGATACTCGGTTTAGGAGATATAACTTTTTTTAACTTTAAAAACATGGAACTGATGCTGATATCAGCAATTTTGGATTTTAGCGTATGGGTGCCGCCGCAGCGTCGGCAGCTAGCGCACCCCACCGCCAGGAAAGAAGACACAAGAGAGGCAAACGTCGGTTCGGTTATTCGGCCAGCGTTATGTTGCCAAGCTGGACTTCAAGCGCCCGGCCCAAGAAATCTAGTCGGAAGTGACACTGGGCCCGACTCCGACTAAGATCACCCTCTTTCCTTAGTTTTTCTTTTTTATGGGTTTCCTTAGTTTTTCTTACATAATTTGTTCTTGGTTTTAAATGTTCGCTGTGACTCATTTTATAATTTGTTTTGATTCCGCACTAATATTTTTTATTTCATATGCAATACTCCCTTCATTCCAAATTATAAATCATTCCGAGAATCTTGAAGAATCAAAACATTTTAAGTTTGACCAAAGATTATAGAGAGAACATAAAGATTTATAACATCAAATAGGTAAATAGGTATAGGATGAAAATATAAGTAATAAAGAATCTAATGATACTTAGTTGATATCAAATATGTTATTATCATATTATATAAATTTGGTCAAACTTTATAAACTTTGACTATCTAAGATTCTTGGAATGACTTATAAATTTTTGTCGGTTTAAAAATTTTGTTCTAACTCACTTAATAATATATTCTTATTGTTCTCTTAATATTTTTTTATTTATTTCATCTGTACATAACTTTTGTTCTATAATGTAACATAATACCAAATAAATGTACTATTTCAAGTCAAGTTGGGTTTGATAATATTAGTTTAATATTGTAGATACTCATCCGTTTTTCAATAAACTTGATCAAAATTAGAAAAACTTACAACACCTAAAATAGGCACATGATATATTTTATTTTTTTTGCAAAAAAAAATAACGTGAATTTTAGGTAAAGAAAATTTGGTGTGTATTTCTTATCCTAGCATGAATATCAACAGGGGAACTGATGAACATTGCCTCCTCCGTAAGTGCGATTACTTTAACATGCACCTACACGTTAGACATTACTTTGATGCCCATATAGGAATACTGCTACTTCTGATATTTTTCAAATCTATGTATATAAGCACTGGTGCGAACTATGCGATCACATACATATCAAAAGATAGCACAGTATACGGCAAACAGAAGATTACCCAGTGCATCATTAAACAGTTAAACTCTGATGTACGCTTACCCAGCTACTGGTGTGATCCGAGACGCAATTCGGTCTAAGCCTCTAAGGGCAAGTTCCTAATGAACGCAAGTACCGTGAATGGAAACCACAAAGCTATGATATCAGTAAATCCAGATTCAAACTTCCATGAACGGAGTTTTACATGACATCAAATAAAATCCGACAAATGGGCCATATCAAGTCTGTCACCCCGAAGGGATCAAAGATTTCAACAGAACGAAAACATGAAGTCTGGACATGTCAACTTGTTTCTTAGTCAGCATCCATCTCCTCAAGAGCTGCCTGAGCAGCAGCTTTGGCCTGCTCCAACAGGTCATTTGGAATCTGTATGACAGGTGAGCAAAGAAGTTTAGCTTCACATTCAAATGGAGAAACATACAGAGACCATTCTTCATGTAAATATCCCACAGTACCTTCTCATGCTGTCGCTTCGATTCATCACAGATCCAGCTCAACTCCAACTCAAAAGCTTTGTCCTTGGCTTCGTCATGCACTCCATAAATTCTGCATTGGGCACATTCGGTCAGATCGTAAATTTTGAAGAGCAGTACAGTAGCCTTTTCAGGTTCATTGGTGTCATATTAGCAGGAATATATTAAAGCAACTTGGTGATGTCTCAAATAAGATGTAAACTAACATGTGCTTCTACTGTAGCAACTATAGGATTTTCTATGACAGTAATTTACAGTATCATCAAAGCTACGGTGCAATGATGACATCTCTAAGCAGTTTTCTACTGATAACACTCTTACCAGCAAACTTTTGATATAAAAATGTTTAGTACAAAGAAGAAATGTACTCACAGAAGACCTTAATCACTAAACAATAATATCTAGGTACATACTTTGCCAGGCTTTCTATAAATATGAACAGAAGATTCCAGAATGACATTGAACAGTGTAGAACAATGGCTGAAGCCAATTAATCTACAGAAAAATGAATGCCAGCAAAGCTATAGCCAATAACATGCATTCAGGAAATAAGTAAATGAAAAAAAATCATGAAGTGGAAAAATTGTACTATTATGGGAAAATAGAATTAGACATACATCTTTGCAACTTCAACAATGCCTTCTCGGCAGGTAAGCTCTGAAAGTTTCAACTTTTCTATCTCACTGCGAGACAAGAATCAAACAGTTGCGTTTAGAATCATTTGAGGTCCATCGATAGTAGAAAGATAGAAAAAAGTTTCAGACAGAAACAAGAAAATTTTCCAAAGGTAAAACAGTAGTTGCATAAGTATTCTTGTTAAAAATATTATGAAACACAAAAGCTAAATTCAATAATTACTGCCATCAGATTATTTTAAAAGACGATATCTCACTGGAAAAATAAAGGAAAGGATATACATAATAACTGAGATTGTGTAAATTGTGAGCTGCAATTATATTAATGGATCCTGCCTATATGTTTAATGGTTAACTCTAATAAATGAACATACAAAGGAAGCTTATGCACAACGATCATTTCACAATGAAATGGTATAGTCACTATTCTATATCAGTATGCTACCAATGGCCTGAAAATCTTTTACTTCCATTGAAAGAACATAGCTATCAAATAATTAAAACTATTGAATGGTTTGATATATGGAGGGTACTAGTTTCTCTTTTGATTTCCTTGTCAGCGAGCAACTCCCCAAGTCACAAATATATGACATTTTTAGATGTACTAAGTCAATCAGTCTAAACTTTGGTTGCATATTACTTTTTATGTTGAGTTTGGGTATTTGAAAATGATATGAGTAGATTTATCACTAAAAGTAATACTTTTCTTATGTTTTGTAATTATTTTGAAACAGAAACTACTAGTTACAGGTGTGTTTAAGCTTTTGAGGACTGCGCCAACACCAATTGTTTGTGATTGGAGGGAATAGGTTGTAATTATATCCGCTTGAAAAGTATAAGGCCATAAATGCTTATTTGATTATGTTTTATGCATTGGCAACAGAACAAGAAACAAAGAGAGCATTGTAAACGAAATAAAAAAAATGGTAAGCTTACGTCTTTGCTGCCTGTCTTCCCTTCCCCAATGCAGCACCTAAGTATTTCTGTTCAAATTCGTGAAGTCTATAAACACTATGTATTTCAAATTCACAAGACTCCTAATGTGTAATGCAACTTAAAAACATCGTCAACCATACTGAACATGAATGCGCGACTGGCGGAATGCATAATTCATGTAGAAGCTAAAGCCATAAGCCTACGTACTCACATTGATACAACTATGTAATAAAGTAACAACTTACATAGGAAACTCCTGAGGGCTCTATCATGTAGAGCTGTGGCCCATCCCTATCATAACCTCCTAGAATAACACCGCAGCCAAAAGGTCTGACACAACCGAAACCATGTTAGGGTTGAGCAATAGCCAAAAATAATGTTTGGTGAATAAGAGTCATGCCTCCAGTATTTATGGGCCACTACTGTTCAAATATTACCTCAGCCACCAGTATAGCGTGCAAAGATGAACATAACTTGCCACACGGTCTGCCAATTCCTTCACAGGAATGGGTTCTCCATAGACCCTGGTGCATTAAAGTTTTAGAACATAATCATATAAAAGATCTCGCAGGGTGTAAAAGACTAGGTGCTTACTTTTCATAACTGGCAGCTTCTGATTTGGTCCTTGAAACAATTTGCCTGCCATCTGCTGCCAAACCAGCAACAGCCTGCAATTGAGCATACAAGTAATTTGTGAAAACACATACGATTCATAAAAAAGTGGCTAATGGAACATGGAACTTTGCAAGAAAAGAAAAGGCATCAATGCAAGAAAATTTAAAAGAAAAATAAAATCTCAATAAATAAAATTTTTTTACTCAGATAATAGAGCATGTTTTTTCTATCTTGCTCCTATGTTCAACCGTTAATAACACAGATTAGAAAGCCTAAGCAGAACTCAATCTTGGCCCTATATTTTATTTTTCTTTTTTCATCAACAGCATGATTTTACATAAAAACTATTATCAATCTTGAGTCACTTGTAAAGGCATTACCAAGCCCGAGTGCCGGTGCACTGAATGGATCCTCCGGTTTGACCCCTCCAGAATCATCTTTGAGGTTACTAGCTTCTCGACACCCTAAAGGAAATCATCTCCAGTCAAGGCTTGAGCAACAACAAATTTAGAACTGAGCTGGAGGGGCGAAAAGAGAAGTCCCAATCTTATCTTACCAGAACAATGCCGTCTTTACACTTGATCCCAACAACAGTCCTATTAACATATACCATGGCTTCATCAATAAGATTCATAGAAAACGGGAACAAGTGAAGCAAAACAAAATAGGTAGTGGGAGACAGTGGAAGCTAACCCGCTGTTGTCGACAGCCTTCGTGGCATACTCGACCTGGAAGACGCGGCCATCTGGAGAGAAGGTGGTGACAGACAGATCATAACCTGTGCCGATGCTGCTCATTGTCAGGCTTTTTTCGTCACCTCTAGGCCGCTAGTGAAGAGATCACTACTGAAAACGAAACACCAAAACCCCAGTGAAATAATCCACACAAAATTCATCAGTCGGTAAACAGGGTTCCAAAAGGCGGCACTAAGCGCAAGCTTCAGCGCGCTGAAATGGGCTAATTTGGAAACTCAAATCCCCTTAGATTCCCTGGCTTTTCCCAGGGTGGGAAATCCATGGGGATATTATTTGAATGCCAATTTAGTTAATTATTATGGAGGGGATTCTATCCTGGGGTTTTCCTCCCCTTTGCTTCGGCCTAATTTGAGGTATGAGCGCTTCGCTATGGGGTATGAGCGCTCCCAAAGCGGCGCGACGCGACCGCCCGCTCCCCGCCGGCTGCACGCGGCGCGCAGGGAAGCCACAGGGGCCGGGTGCCGTAGACGGTCCAGCGGATACAGGAGTGGAGAGGGAGGTACGTACCGCAGGGTCGCCGGCCGGTGTGCGGGGGACGGAGGCGAGGGCGGGAGGGGGAGCCGCTGGCAAAGCAGGAGCACGGCGCCCAGATGCGAGAGGAACTGCGGCGGCGGGGAGGCAGACTGCAGGTAATTGGATCAGATCCGGATACATAGAGCTCAAATTAGGGTTTGGGGATTTCACACACACAAAAAAAAAGTGGGGGTTGGGGGTGCTCAGTTTCGCACAGCGGGGAGGACGAAGGAGGTAAGGAAAGACGGTGTACCTTGTGGATGCTCGTCGCCGGCGAAGGTGAGAGCGGCGCAGCTCCCCCAGCCGTTGCCGTCAGGAAATACTGGAGAGAGACAGACAGCTAAAAGCAGAAATCAGCTTGGAGAAGAAGATGAACTCTCACTCTGATGATTTTTATTTCTGTTTCTATTTCTATTTCTATTTCGATTTCGATTTCGATTGTTAAACTATCTCTAGCTGGGCCGTGAAAGGTTCTCTGTTGGGCTAAGGGGAAAAAACAAGGTCGACCTGGGCCATAGCCCCTGAACTAAGGAGGGCCCCAGACTTCAAATGCAAATAGAGTCTTGGACAATTTAGGCCGACCAGCCTATCCAACGCGATTATATAAAATAAAGTAAAGTCCATCATCATTGATCTCTAAACTTTTATCGTGGTATTATGCCGGTCTCTAAAACTGTTTAAATCTTAAAATTTATTTATTTTTATCATCGGTCTTTAAACTTATCCAGGTCAAAACAGATCAATCTAAAAACGTTATATAAATCAGATTTTTTATATGGACTTGAAATAAGACAAACTTTATATCTAAATGGTATCTCTCGACACAATTTAGATCTTTGTATTTGAATTTTTTTAATTGAAAACTATTTAGAGTCACAAAATATTATTGTATCTTTATAGATTTTGAAATTTAAATTATCAAACATTCTTTGATATTGACATGATATGTCGCTTTATTGACTCCATCTCAACTTATCAGTTATGGTACGATATTTTTCTTTCACCATAAAACAACAGCATCAGCCAGCTGCATAACGATGAGTCGAACAAGCCGTATATGAAAGTTATAGTTATCCATGTAATCTCAACTTTGTAGTTTATAAAAAATTTCAAAAATATTATAGATTTCAAAATTTTAAATTTTAAAAAAATATAACGTGATATTTAGGTAAAGAAAATTGGGTGTGTTATCTTATCCTAGCATCAATATCAATCAATATCAACTGGGGAACTGATGAACATTGCCTCCTCTGTAAGAGCAATTGCTTTAACATGCACCTACACGTGAGACCTTACTTTATTTAATACACATACGGGAGTAGTACTACTTTTGAAAGTTTTCAAATCTCTTGTTCGCCGGGTAGAAAAGCGGACTGATTCTGCATGATTGAATTACTCCCTCGTATCCTACTCCTTCCGTCCCCGAAAGAATTAATTCCTAGAATCCGTATCAGTCAAACTTTTTTAACTTTGACTAACTTTATATAAAAAATATAACAACTTCTATGATTTAAAATGAACACCATGTAAAAATATTTTCTTAAATAAATCTAATGATACTAGTTTGATATCATAATTTTTAATACTTTCTTTTAAAAATTTAGTTAAAGTTGAAAAAGTTTGACTTAGGACAAACCCAGAAATCTATTCTTTCAGGGACGGAGGGAGTAATTAGATGACATTTTAGACAGCGACACGGTCTCTCAAACACAACTTTGACCTCTTATTTTTATAAAAATATTTATAAAATAATGATATATGTATATTTTTTATGAAAGTATTTTTCAAGACAAATCTATTCATATAATTTTCACATTTAAAATCTCAATAACTTAAAAGTTATTGATGATTTATATTCCTAATATTTGACCCAAAACTTATCCAAAACGTCATCTAATTAGGATACGTCATCTAATTAGGATACGGAGGGAGTATGTTTCTTTTGAGAGGGATAAGTTGAAACAAGCTAAAGTAGTTCAAGCAAACAGAGCATGGCGAACTATGCGATCACATACATATCAAAAGATAGCACAGTTGCGAATCTACAAACCATAGGGGTGATATATGGAAAACAGAAGAGTACCCAGTGCATCAAGAAACAGTTACAACTCTGATGTACGCTTACCCTGCTCCTGGCGCAAACAGAGACGCAGATCGGTCTAAGGGCAAGTTCCTAATGAACGCAAGTACCGTGAATGGAAACCACAAAGCTATGATATCAGTAAATCCAGATTCAAACTTCCATGAACGGAGTTTTGCATGACATCAAATAAAATCCGACAAATGGGCCATATCCAGTCTGTCACCCCAAAGGGATCAAAGATTTCAACAGAACAAAAACATGAAGTTTGGACATGTCATCTTGTTTCTTAGTCAGCATCCATCTCCTCAAGAGCTGCCTGAGCAGCAGCTTTGGCCTGCTCCAACAGGTCATTTGGAATCTGTATGACAGGTGAGCAAAGAAGTTTAGCTTCACATTCAAATGGAGAAACATACAGAGACCATTCTTCATGTAAATATCCCACAGTACCTTCTCATGCTGTCGCTTCGATTCATCACAGATCCAGCTCAACTCCAACTCAAAAGCTTTGTCCTTGGCTTCGTCATGCACTCCATATATTCTGCATTGGGCACATTTTGTCATAACGTAAATTTTGAAGAGCAGTAGCCTTTTCAGGTTCATTGGTATCATATAAGCAGGAATATATAAAAGCAACTTGGCAATATCTCAAATAAGATGTAAACTAGCATGTGCTTCTACTGTAGAAACTATAGGATTTTCTATGACAATAGTTTACAGTTTATCAAAGCTACAGTGCAATGATGATATCTCTAAGCAGTTTTCTACTGATAACACTCCTACCAGCAAACTTTTGATATAAAATGTTTAGTACAAAGAAGAAATGTACTCACAGAAGACCTTAATGACTAAACAATAATATATGGGTACACACTTTGCCAGGCTTTGTATAAATATGAACAGCAGATTTCCAGAATGACATTGAACAATGTAGAACAATGACTGAAGTCAATTAATCTACAGCAAAATAAATGAATGCCAGCAAAGCTATAGCCAATAACATGCATTCAAGGAATAAGTAAATGAAAACAAAAAATCATGAAGTGGAAAAATTGCACTATTATGGGAAAATAGAATTAGACATACATCTTTGCAACTTCAACAATGCCTTCTCGGCAGGTAAGCTCTGAAAGTTTCAACTTTTCTATCTCACTGCAAGACAAGAATTAAACAGTTGGGTTCAGAATCATTCTGAGGTTCATTGATAGTAGAAAGATAGAAAGAAGTTTCACACAGAAACAAATTTTCCAGAGGTAAAACAGTAGTTGCATAAGTATTCTTGTTAAAAATATTATGAAACACAAAAGCTAAATTCAATAATTACTTCCATCAGATTATTTTAAAAGCCAATATCTCATTGGAAAAAAAGGGAAGGATATAGGAGTACATAATAACTGAGATTGTGTAAAATGTGAGCTGCAATTATATTGATGGATCCTACCTATATGTTTAACGGTTAACTCAAATAAATGAACATACAAAGGAAGCTTATGCAAAAAGATCAATTCACAATGTAATGGTAAAGTCACTATTCTACATCAGTATGCTAAAATTGGCCTGAAAATCTTTAACTTCCATTGAAAGGACATAGTTATCAAATAATTCAAACTATTGAATGGTTCGATATATGGAGGGTACTAGTTTTTCTTTCGATTTCCTTGTCAGCGAGCTACTCCCCCAAGTCACAAATATATGACATTTTTAGATGTACTAAGTCAATCAGTCTAAACTTTGGTTGCATATTACCTTTTATGCTGACTTTGGGTATTTGAAAATGATAAGAGTGGATTTTTCTCCTAAAAGTAATACTTTTCTTATGTTTTGTAATTATTTTGTAACAGAAACTACTAGTTACAGGTGTGTTTCGGCTTTTGAGGACAGCACCAACACCACTTGCTTGTGATTGGAGGGAATAGATTGTAATTATATCCGCTTTAACAATATAAGGCAATAAATGTTTATTTGATTATGTTTTATGCATTGGCAACAGAACAAGAAACAAAGAGAGCATTAAAAACGAAATAAAAAAATGGTAAGCTTACGTCTTTGCAGCCTGTCTTCCCTTCCCCAATGCAGCACCGAAGTATTTCTGTTCAAATTCGTGAAGTCTATAAACACTATGTATTTCAAATTCACAAGACTCCTAATGTGTAATGCAACTTAAAAACATCGTCAACCATACTGAACATGAATGCGCGACTGGCGGAATGCATAATTCATGTAGAAGCTAAAGCCATAAGCCTACGTACTCACTGTCGGGTACGAAGGTAAGGGGTACCCTAAACCCTTCGATAAATTAACGTTAAACATAGCAACCATTTTTAAGGCGAGGATCTGCCCACTGCTCGGTGAGACGCGGCCCATCAATCGAGGGTCCCATCTACACCAACCGCAGCAACAAGTCACGACCCCGACCTCTACCTCGACGACGGACGAGGGGTCGAACGAACGACCCCCCGGCTCTACCTCGACGACGGACGAGGGGTCGAACGAACGACCCCCCGGCTCCACCTCGACGGCGGACGAGGGGTCAAACGAACGACCCCCCGACCTCTACCTCGACTTCGACCTCCTAAACCCGTCGACGCCTCGACCTTCCAAGTGCCGTCGACGGACGAGGGCTCGATTAACCCAACCACTCCGGCATGGGTAGAAGTAAACCCACCTGACGACATGGGCGCCTGCGTCCACTGTCAAATCCGCCAACTCCCCGACAGGTCCCCGACTCCCGTCAACTGTGCAGCCGCTGCTGCCACTACGCGAGTACGGACTTCTACAGTACCCCTCGGAAAGTGAACAGTGCGACCCTCGACGACGACTTCGGGAACGTGACGTAGTCATACGGGGCTCGACCTCCCCCCTCGACCGGGGGCTCGACCCCCTCCTCTTCAACAACTCCGGTACGGAAGACGTCCCATCCGCCCCGTCCCGCTTCGGCCATGGGACTCGTGCCCGCCTGCGGACACTGCACTGCGACGACTTCTACCGATGCCACGACCGGGGACGCCTGAAGGACGGGAAGACCACGCCGCCACAGTGCTCGATGTCTCTTCGCCAACACTGTGCCGTGGATGCGCCGCCCATACTTCTACTGTTAGGACCCTGTACCCTCGAGTCTCCCCCTTGGCCTATAAAAGGGGGACGCCGAGGTAGAGTGAGACGACTTCTTTTTCCCGATTTCAAGGGGAAGGGAGGTTGGAGTCTCTCTCGGTCGGCTCCCACTTCATCTAGGACTCTGATCCGACTTTGGTTCTCAGGGACCCTAGACCACGCGACACACTCACACCGCGCCGCTCGATCGACTCCTCGGGTGGCCCGATCCGTGTAACACAGCTTGTACCCCCCCTGTACGAGCACGCTTTGGGTGCGAGATAATACAAGTCATCCTCCCCCGCTGGACGTAGGGCCTTCTTTGCCCGAACCAGGATAAATCTTGTGTCCATCTTGCATCACGTCTGAGAGAGGGAGCACGCGATATACAAATTTACTCGTTGGTGGTCTTGACCCCCGGGTCATAACACCGACACTCACATTGATACAACTATGTAATAAAGTAACAACTTACATAGGAAACTCCTGAGGGCTCTATCATGTAGAGCTGTGGCCCATCCCTATCATAACCTCCTAGAATAACACCGCAGCCAAAAGGTCTGACACAACCGAAACCATGTTAGGGTTGAGCAATAGCCAAAAATAATGTTTGGTGAATAAGAGTCATGCCTCCAGTATTTATGGGCCACTACTGTTCAAATATTACCTCAGCCACCAGTATAGCGTGCAAAGATGAACATAACTTGCCACACGGTCTGCCAATTCCTTCACAGGAATGGGTTCTCCATAGACCCTGGTGCATTAAAGTTTTAGAACATAATCATATAAAAGATCTCGCAGGGTGTAAAAGACTAGGTGCTTACTTTTCATAACTGGCAGCTTCTGATTTGGTCCTTGAAACAATTTGCCTGCCATCTGCTGCCAAACCAGCAACAGCCTGCAATTGAGCATACAAGTAATTTGTGAAAACACATACGATTCATAAAAAAGTGGCTAATGGAACATGGAACTTTGCAAGAAAAGAAAAGGCATCAATGCAAGAAAATTTAAAAGAAAAATAAAATCTCAATAAATAAATTTTTTTTACTCAGATAATAGAGCATGTTTTTTCTATCTTGCTCCTATGTTCAACCGTTAATAATACAGATTAGAAAGCCTAAGCAGAACTCAATCTTGGCCCTATATTTTATTTTTCTTTTTTCATCAACAGCATGATTTTACATAAAAACTATTATCAATCTTGAGTCACTTGTAAAGGCATTACCAAGCCCGAGTGCCGGTGCACTGAATGGATCCTCCGGTTTGACCCCTCCAGAATCATCTTTGAGGTTACTAGCTTCTCGACACCCTAAAGGAAATCATCTCCAGTCAAGGCTTGAGCAACAACAAATTTAGAACTGAGCTGGAGGGGCGAAAAGAGAAGTCCCAATCTTATCTTACCAGAACAATGCCGTCTTTACACTTGATCCCAACAACAGTCCTATTAACATATACCATGGCTTCATCAATAAGATTCATAGAAAACGGGAACAAGTGAAGCAAAACAAAATAGGTAGTGGGAGACAGTGGAAGCTAACCCGCTGTTGTCGACAGCCTTCGTGGCATACTCGACCTGGAAGACGCGGCCATCTGGAGAGAAGGTGGTGACAGACAGATCATAACCTGTGCCGATGCTGCTCATTGTCAGGCTTTTTTCGTCACCTCTAGGCCGCTAGTGAAGAGATCACTACTGCAAACGAAACACCAAAACCCCAGTGAAATAATCCACACAAAATTCATCAGTCGGTAAACAGGGTTCCAAAAAGCGGCACTAAGCGCAAGCTTCAGCGCGCTGAAACACTAAGCGGACCGGTAGCGCTTCGCTATGGGGTATGAGCGCTCCCAAAGCGGCGCGACGCGACCGCCCGCTCCCCGCCGGCTGCACGCGGCGCGCAGGGAAGCCACAGGGGCCGGGTGCCGTAGACGGTCCAGCGGAGACAGGAGTGGAGAGGGAGGTACGTACCGCAGGGTCGCCGGCCGGTGTGCGGAGGACGGAGGCGAGGGCGGGAGGGGGAGCCGCTGGCAAAGCAGGAGCACGGCGCCCAGATGCGAGAGGAACTGCGGCGGCGGGGAGGCAGACTGGGAGGGGAACTGAAAGAGCTAGGTTTTGTATATGCAGGTAATTGGGTCAGATCCGGATACATAGAGCTCAAATTAGGATTTGGGGATTTCACACACAAAAAAAGGGGTTTGGGGGTGCTCAGTTTCGCACAGCGGGAAGGACGAAAGAGGTAAGGGAAGACGGCGTACCTTGTGGATGCTCGTCGCCGGCGAAGGTGAGAGCGGCGCGGCTCCCCCAGCCGTCGCCGACAGGAAAGAAAGGAGAGAGGGACAGACTAGAGCCAGAGAGAAAGTTGTAAGCGGGAGGCGGAGAGACTAGAGAGGAGGTGAAGGCGAGATTTTCCGTTGACGTGATGATGAGTAGCTAACAGGCAGAAATCTGCTTGGAGAAGAAGATGAACTCTCACCCTGATTATATTTGTTCCTGTTTCTATTTCGATTTCGATTGTTAAACTATCTCTACCTGGGCCGTGAAAGGTTCTCTGTTGGGCTAGTGGAAAAAAAAAACAAGGTCGAACTGGGCTAGAGCCCCTGAGCTGAGGAGGGCCTCGGCCTTCAAATGCAAAGGGAGGCTTTGGGGAATTTAGGCCGACCAGCCTATGCAACTTGATATATAAATAAAATAAAGTAAAGTTTATTATCGGTACCTAAACTTTTATTGTTATATCACTTCCGTTTTTAAACTCATAAATCGACCGTATATTTCCGCAAAATTATTCATCTATGTCATTCTAAATTCCTAAACTTATCTGGTTGTGTCATTTTGATCTCTGAACTTGCAAATCATCCATTTAGATCTTCAAACTTGTTTAGTTGTGTCATTTCAATTTATATATGGTCATCCAGCTCGAGGCTCGGTATCCCATCCTGAAGCCCGCCTTTTTTGGCTCGATATGAGCATGGCCTGACCAGTTTTGTCGCAGAAAAGCATGTTATGCGAGAATGACTTATTAGTATAATAGGGTTAGGTGAAACTACAATAACTTGGGACATGAATTGGCTCCTTAGGGATGGATTGTTGAAGCTAGTGTGTAGCACAAAGGACAATCCACCGATGTGGATCAATGATTTGATTAACCAGTCGACAAGATCATGCAATAGGCAGATCTTGTTGGAGCACTTCTTACCTAGGGATTGAGAGATTGTAGAGAACATTTCATCATGTATCATGCCGCCGGAAGATTTTTGTGCATGGCACTGTGAGAAATCATCTGAGTTGTTCATGGTGCTCCTATGGTATGTTGGTGTAGATATGGGAGACATTGCGTGAATGCGAGGAGCACATGACCGACAAGTCAGATACAACTTCTGGGAAGGAGGAATGATGTGAGCTATTGAAGATCAAAGTGCCATCTAAAGTACGTGCCTTTATGTGGATCATAATAACATGGCGCTGCATAGTGCTTGCTCTTTATACGGATAGCCAGATTCATGGAAACACCCGATGCTTAAGTACAATGTTTCAAGGTGTGTGTGGAGTTTGGAGAAGGAATAAATTACTGATTTTTAATGCAAATTTCGAGGGTTGATGCGAGGGTCTAGCTTTTTGTGGTGATGAATAACCTACCATATGAAGACATGACACTGGTTGTGGTGCATCTTTAAGCGATTTGGTATATGAGACACAAAGCTACACATGGGGGTCAGTTTAAGAGTCCGCTTTCTTCCCACAACTTTGTGGAGAGATTCATTAGCGAGTTGGAACTAATCAAGGATGTGGCCAAGGAGAAGAAAACAGTCTAGAGAATTGAATCGAGGTGGAATCATTTGTGAAGTGGGTTCATGAATATCAATGTTGATGCGATGATACCATAGAACACAAGGACTGTGTCTGCTACTGCGGTACATAGAAACGGATCGAACAATTTCATAGGAGCCACGACCTTGGTTCTAGAAGGCATATGAGACGCCGAAATGGTGGAGGCACTAGATTGCCGAAAAGGACTTGCACTTGCTCAGCGATGAGTGATGGTTGTGTGAGCATGGTTAAAACTCTAGTTTAATTTTGGCTAAGTGATGAAACCTATTTGGACTAATCCTATGCTTAAAGTGTACGATTGAGATAGGTTGGTCCAACCCAATTGCTGGAGCTAGGTGGCAACCATAAAGATATGTGGTGATGGGCACATGATGATGGATTAAGTGCTCCACATTTTGAAAAAAAAAGAAAGAGACAAACAAAATGAGCTCAATACAAAGGTATAAAATATGAGTCATTTTGTTTTGGTGATGAAGACATCGAATAAGATCATATTTATTTAGGATAGATAGCTGTGGAGAAAAAACTATGGTAAATACGGTTATCAAATACCACTAGACGAATTCATTCATGTTGGGATCTAGTGTGCTAACTCTTAGCCCTTGGAAAATGCTTGGTGGCACTATTTTTTGACTCTTCGTGCTGCCGGGCTAGAGCCTGAAACCATCCGCGCGCAGGTCAGGCAGGCTACACACATGAGCAGAGCACACGCACATCAGCGGCAATCACCTATTACTATTAGTTGGCCGCCTCACGCCAATACAGCACAGAGGCTGCAGTGTTATTTCTGTCCACTAGCATTCCGCACTGTGGGTCGTCTGGTACAGCTACACACATTCACCTGCGGAACACCACCAGAGTCGAGCTTGCCGCAATGGCAGTGGCACTGCCAAGCAACCCGGAAACGTACAGAAAGCAGCAAGCGGGTGACATGACACGCAGCACCAGCATGCACTGGACGACCGCACCTCCATCTCACAGTACTCACAGGATCAAGCATTTCTGGCCACGCTTGACGGCGTCGGACGGCGCCCCCGCCTTCTTCTTGCCGCGCGGCGCGGCCTTCTCCTCCGTCCTCTTGCTCCTTCGCCTGCACACACAGCATCAGCAAGAGTCATGCATGCATGCGCAAGTTCAAGTTCAATACAAACCCCCAGCTCCATCTCCATCTCCATCTGCGCCGCCTTCTCGATCGTGTCACGTGTACGGTGTACATCATCCGAGGAAAATTTTTTTAAAAAATGACGATTCAGCAATGTGTTTGTGTGTCCTTACTTGGCCATCATGACCTTGACGAACTCGTCGTAGTTGATGTGTCCGTCGCCGTCCACGTCGGCCTCGCGGATCATCTCGTCGATCTCCTCGTCGCTCAGCTTCTCGCCGAGGTTGGTCATCACGCGCCGGAGCTCCTCCGCGGAGATGACCCCGTTCTGGTCCTTGTCGAACACGCGGAACGCCTCCCTGAGCTCCTCCTCCGACTCGGTGTCCTTCACCTTGCGCGCCATCAGGCCCAGGAACTCCTGCAGGTCGATGGTGCCGCTGCCGTTGCTGTCCACCTCGGCGATCATGTCCCGCAGCTCCGCCTCTGTGGGGTTCTGCCCGAGGGACCGCATCACCGTCCCGAGCTCCTTGGTTGTGATGCAACCTGCCATGCCAATGCAAGGCAAATTACATTATATTGGATATAATCATGCACAGGCTCCTTGCATTGCTACAGGGGCAGCATAAAATAAACAATGACGCAGGATTCAGTATAATTTTCCCTTTACAGTACATATGTCACTACACTTTGGCTCCTCTGGAATGCAAGAATTTCATAAAAATCGTCATACGTGAATTTGTCTAATTTCGCAGGGATTCAAGCAAGGAAAATCCTGTAAAGGGGGATCTTGTACTTTTTCAACCTACTAAAACGCAGTGTGGCAGCTTTGAAGTCTGATAGCATATATCCTTTGAACAATTATTATTATTGATTAGTCCACCATTCCAGCTACACTGTTATACCAACATGGCTCAGCGGGTGAGGTTAGAATCAGATTCGCTTTCATCGCCGCTTTATTCTTCGAACTTTTTCCCCATTTTGAAATGAGAGGATGAGAATATATGATTCCATGGAGCAAGTAACAAAAATAAATAAACCGTGATACTTCCAAGTAAATTTATCAAACTCCAAGTGTGTAAGTATTATCGATCAGCAAATTTGAGAAAGCAGATGCTTGGATCAGATGTTTCTGGGCTTGATTGAGAAAGTAGGTGCTTGTGGATCAAATGTTTCTAGGCTTGATTCCTTTCTCGAAGGGACGAAAAGGGCTTCTCCTAGCTGAACTGAAAGGGAAACCAACTCCCTTTGAGACTGTACATGTCATTTTGTTTCAGAACTAGTCAGAGTTGCTAAATTGAAGTGAAGCAACACTCCAGGACCAATCAGCTATGTTCAATTCAGCGGTTTTTGTCTAGCCTTGTTTCTAAAACCCTTTCAGAATCTGCTAAACCTGAAGATAGGTTCGACTCACCGGCCGGCGTCACCGGACGGCACAGAGGCGCTTCGTTTGCGAGACACTGACACGGGACACGGCTGAGAATCACATAAGAACATCGCGACAGTTGACGGACACACTTAAAGCTACGGAGCAGTACTTCGTAGCAAGTTACACGCATGATTGGATGGATTTTGCTCGATCGTTGTGGCCGCGAGAGGTGAGGTCAGGTCAACCAAGAGAGTATACTATAGTAGAAGGAGCGTTGGGGAAACGGGAGGGGAGAGACAAGAAGATTGATACCGTCGTCGTCCTTGTCGAACAGGCTGAAAGCTTCCTTGAACTCGGCAATCTGGTCTTCGCTTTGCTGCTCCGCCATGGCGATGGAACGTATCGAACGCCCGAGAAAGAGAAGACGAGCGAAGCACGCAAGGCTACGAGTGCGCGCGTTAATGGCGCGTTTGCTGATTCTGCGCTGGTGCGCGAGACAGGGAGGCAGCTGGGGTTTTATCTACGGAGGAATGGAAGGGCCCAATGATAGACCTGACGAGTGGCCAGCCATTCAACTAGGGGCCTCGTGGCATTGGTATCTGATTCTTTTTTTTCTTTCCTCTCTGACATTGTATTTATCTTCAGAAAATGCTGTGAGTTGAGCAACCTAGGCACAAGATTGTGTGCGAAGGTTGACACATGGCACTAACCTGCATACTATCAACTCAACACACCTTAACACACCTCAACACGAAGTCGCTGAAAAACATGGAACTTCAAGTAGCAGCTCCACAGATAAATGTTCCAGCTGCAAGAGACTTTCTAAAATAACATTTTTTGAATCGAAACAAACTAGCAATCTACAATCATTTGTGAAAGCAAATAAGGTATCATACTGAGAGAGAGAGAGAGAGTTCAGACTTCAAATTCAGTATTCAGTTGGATACTTACAGTTCAGTATTAAGAGTTCAGATCACTTTTGCCATCTCGACTTCACTTGCTGCAGCTAGTTAATCGTAAATTCAACACTGCCATTAACCATCGTTAGCTTGCTTGCCATTCACTTTCAATTTACAAATCTTCAGTTCAGCTTTCAAAGAAAAAATCTTCAGTTTGCATGCTAAAATATAAGGTTCTATTTAACTTCTATAAGCACCGACACTGTTAGACCCTTCCTCGCCTGTTGCCACCAGTGACGGAACCAGCGAAATGGGAAGGGGGGGCCAATATGGTCAAACAAAATACAAATACCAGCGAAATACATATATATATAATATAAATATCAATATATTCTTAGTTTTTTTTGTTGTGACAATATAAAAGTGATTTTTTTAAAAAAAGAATAAACAATTTTTTTTATTTGAGCCTCATTTTGAATAGGGTATTTAAAATTTTTTGGGACATAGGGGGCCGGGGCCCCTGCTGGCCCCCCCTGGTTCCGTCTCTGGTTGCCACCACGGTCATGAGTCATCTCCCCTCTCAGCCGCGAGCGCGCACGGTCAGCTCCTCAGCTGGGAGGAGGCGAGCTGGACGAAGCGGGCCGCGAGCAATGTGTGTGATTGCCAAATTACGAGCCCAAAAGGCCCAACTGACCAAACAGAGCAATAGCAAGCGCACGCCCTGTGGCTGTGCGTGGCGGTGAGGCGCTTAAGTTTAGTCCCACCTCGGCGGCTTTGAGGGAGCGGAGACGGAGGAAGGCTACAAAAGGACACCCAGGGTTCAATTGCAACTCATACCTTTCTCGGCCTTTTGGCTAAGATCAAGTGTAGTATTTGTTCTTATCAGTTTAATATCTGATATGTGGGTCATGTGCCCACTTCGATATTAAATTAATTTTTTATGGGGGAGGGTCCACCACAGTGGCTTGCCACTGGGGTCCTCACGCGTCGCTCGGGCGTTGCACTACAACCAAATCTCAAGAAAATTTCATTTGGGCTTTTGGCTTTGGCCATTGTTTCAGCATTTGGAGGCCCATTATTGCTGTAAACAAAGTTAATTAAAGGTAAAGGACAAATAAGAACCAACACTGCAACAATGAGCTAATCTCAAGATTCAAGATGGGAATGCAACAATGAGCTAATCTCAAGATTCAAGATGGGAATCAAGAAAATTGTGCTGATGAAGGTTAACGATCTCATGTCACCAGACTATTGGACCATAGAAAAAATTTCATAAATAACTTGTTTAGTCGAGATAATCTTTTCATTCAACATTTTGTCAGATTTATGAGATTGTCAGATTTATGCATTTTACGATTTTACGTTACAAAGTTTATTAGATAAATGAAAAATAAGATCTACACCAGCTCAATGGGCTGCAGGAATAATATAAATTAGATAAATGAAAAATAAGATAAACACCAGCTCAATGGGCTGCAGGAATAATAAAAGTTGTGCTGAAGGATAACGATCTCATATCACCAGAGACTACGACCATAGAAGAAATTATTTCATAAATATCAGCAGTGACAATTTCTTCATTAACCAGAGATTTGAACCCTTTTTTTTTAAGAAAAAGAAGTGTTTAGAGATTTATCTACTTAACTCTAGACTACGACCATAGAAGAACTATTTCATAAATATCAGCAGTGACAATTTCTTCATTAAAAATACACAAGCCTGTGTCAGATTATCGATTAACTGGGCCGTGTACGTCACAAGCTTTTCATTCTTCTCCAGCTAGTACACAAGTAACGGGCACGGGCTGTGGCTTGCCAAAGGGCAAGGAAAAATAAGAAGAGTGCAACAGCTGCTCTTAAGATTCAAGAAGAAGAAGAGAGAGAGAGTACAGAGATTGAGACTATATTACAATAGGAGAAGAAGAAGAGAGAGAGAGTACAGAGATTGAGACTATTACAATAGGACAAGGTATCAAGGTAAAAAAAAAAAAGGCATGGCCAACAAAAATCAGTAACCAGATGCATGTTCCCAAAGCTATGCACAAATATCTGAACGTAGAATGATAGAAACAACTACCTATGGTAACAAGATAATTTTGAAGGCGTCATGCATTTCCGGTATTTTCTTGGCCTGTCAATTACTCACCCTTAGATACAGGAATAATGCAGCAATTCTCATAGGTCTTGACGTCACGCATTTCCAGTATCTTCTTTGCCTGTCAATTGCCCGCCGTCAGATACAGGAACGATGGAGCAATTCTCATAGGTCTTTCCAGATCTTGTAGTCAGTATTTGAGCTGTTGGGATTTATTGATGTATCCTGACATCCTAAGAAAAACGTTGGTCGCACATCCATATTGATCAAGGCATGTGCAGTGGATCTTGCACTAGCAACAATAGCGACCTCGTCAGCAGCAATCATGGCTTCGCTATATCCTTTATCTTTTATGTCAGCATTTTCCAACTGTTGATTAAGTGAAACAAACAGTCACCACTAGAAGCATTCAATTCCTTACAAAGAAGTGTGACGGTTATTATTTATTACCCTGAATTTTGTCTTTGCCCCCCAGATGACGAATGTTTCATTGCAAGTATGGTGACGATGGTTGCCGCGTAAACCACCTGGTTGGATCTGTCCGACATGAAGTAGTAAACAGACCAGTGCCCCACCTGACACAACAACAATAACAGCAACAAAAGCTGTTTAGTCCAAGAAAGCTGGGGTAGGCTAGAGTTTAAACCCAACATGAGCCACTAACAGAAACGAAAAATAAAGAGAGAAAGGAAAAATATAGCGCTAACACAAATCAATTCTTTCATGAGGGGAGGCAGAGTGACAATTGATAAAACCCCCATTCACATCTATTCTCCCATAAGAAAAAATTCGACACAATTGCATGTGGCATAAATATTAAGGGTGTGATTGGTTGTTTGCATTAGCCTTAACCTGTATTAGGCTTTATGTAGCACAATCCAAGCTGGCATAAATGTATGCAATGTGTTTATGTTTGGTTGTCCTGCATATGCAAATTGCAGTAAGTAAGATTGCGTTTGGTTGCTTGCATTGTATTGCATGTGGTCACCTTCATGGCTTCATGTTAAAGTAGAGGTGGGGAAGATGAGGAGATCCCATTTTTGTTAGCGCTATTGGCTTGTGCAAGCCTACACTTTCCAATACAATCAAATCTCATGTACTAGCTAACTGTGCTGCAGGCAACTAAACATGCGCAAGTTGCACTGCACAAGCTTGGATATGGACTAATGCATGCAAATAAACACAACCTAAGTGCCTAAACCTTTTTTTCGGTGAAATGCAACATTTTGAATTATGGCATATAGACACAACAACAATAGCAACACCGCCTTTTAGTCCCAAACAAGTTGTGGTAGGCTAGCCACTAGCTCGTGATAATCACCAAAAGCCAATGGAATATGCTCATTAGGCAGCTAACGGATGAACACTTGAATTCATTTTTTCATCCTATGACAAGAGTAAGATTTGCTTGTAAATGGCACAAATTTTTCACATTTATCGATTTGAGGCTTGTATTTTTTTAACATTTGTAGAAGATAGATATTTAACTAATATATAGAATCCGTAGGGCACTACTAAATAATTCGGTAGCTAAAGTTATCTAATATTGAGCATTTGAAAGAAGTTACCTAAGTCAAGCCGAGCCAAGAATTGATGAAAATGAAGTGGCAGGGGTATTACAATAAATAGATTCCCACTACCAAACCTACATAGAGAAAAATGTAAAAAAAATGATCTCTAGTGATAGCACCAACGGAATGGCAACAGAGCCAAAGATACAACCAACAAACACAAAGAAAGCATAGAAGATGAAATATTATACACAGAACATATATATCCAGTTTTTTTATAACTGAATACATTGATAGTACAATTTTTCTCTTTTGTACACATTTCTCCCTTGGATTGAAAGGATGCATTCAAAATCTTATTAGGACAACTGGAACACTTGAGAATAAAGGAAAACATGTATTTCAAAATGATATTTTAGGTAAATGTACTTTTGAAGTTTTGGTTGATAGTTGCCAAAGAAAAAATAAATTATCTGACTGTATCACGCATTAGACATGAACATGATACAGAGGTTCCTTCTGTTAAAAAACAATGTCTGTCACATAAACAGACTGTATTCCCAGTTCAATCAACAATAGATCTGATATAACAGTTGTGTTCTGTCATGCAATCACCAACTACACCTGCCATTGGGCTAACATAATCAGAGCAATGCAAACGGGCTAAAATGGCCCTATATCAATAGACAAGCAGTATTCGACGTAGATGCAGCAGTTGAATATGGTATTTAACTTGATGCCCTCAAACAGAAGTTGAAACCTCAATGATACACAAAAAGGACCATTGTTCTATGAAGCATGAGTAGCACAGAAGAGACACTAGCATATTTACATCCACATATGGATGTGAAAAATGCTTTTGCAGTTCACTAGCTTCAACATCAGAAAACCAGTTGTCCCGTTCACCTCTCAGCCTCTTGTTTGGAGTCCTATAATAACAATTTTCTCTCTCACTACCAACTGAGCAACGTGTGCTACAGACTCGCAGATAAATTTCAACTTTAGCTATCCAAGTTACGGAATTTCACCACATTATCCAACACTAATAATATTTACACCACTCTTGCTACAATTGCAGCAGCGATTGGCTCATCACGCACCAGCATGGACCACAATAACACAGTAGCATAGGAGGCGTGAGTTGAGGAGCGCTCACCTGGAAGACCGGCGTCGCGGGCGGCGGCGACGGGGTCCAGGAGCCACCCGCGCCCGTCGCGAGCGATGGGGGTGGGGTGGAGCTCCGCGGGGAAGCGGACGAGATTTGCCTGGTGGTCGTGCACGACGGAGGGGCGGCCGCCGAGCGACGGTGGCGGCGACGGGTGGTGGAAGTGGAGCGAGAGCCAGGTGAGGAAGACGAAGAGTGAGAGAAGGAAAGGGAAGGACGCCGGCCGCTTCAGGAAGTGGAGCAGCGACGTCGCCAGAGAGGAGTGAGGTGGAAGGGCGGCGGCGCTTGTGGTGGGGAGAGGCGGCGGCTGCGTCTGGATGTGCAGCGCGATGGCTCGCCTCGGGTTCGCCATCGACGGTCGCCGCCCGGCGGATCGGCGGTGGGCCGGTGGCGGTGCTGGCGAGCTGTTCGTGGGGACGGGTTGCTGCCTTGCCGTAGCCGCAATGGGCTGAACCGCTGAGGCCACGGGTTCAACGGCCTATACAGCCTGGCTCTTGTCCCGGGGTCCAGACGGCAGAGGCTTACAGCTTACTTGTCAATCTGGGCCGAAATTTGGATGAGGATTATTTCGTTGGGCCGTCATTTCCATAAAGTACAGCACAAAACAGCAGTGGTCTGCCACGTCATTTTGAATGAAGGATAGATATTTCTCCCGGCTCACTCATTGATCCACCCCATCGCAGCCATCGATCAGGAAATGGCCGGCTCATAATTCTCGTCCACTTATCCTCTCCCTCCTCCCCCCTGACTTCAACCAGAACCAGTACAGTACCCCGCAAAACCCAGAGCCGGAGCTCGCGGTCGCCGGTCGCCACCACCAATGGGGCCACCCGCCATGGCGTTCCAAGCCCTCACCCTCACACCACTACCCTTCTCACTCCACAGCTCGAGTCGCCGCGTCCGCGTCCGCGTGTTTGCCGTTGCGGCCGACCAGACCCCTCCGCCGCCGCCCCCTCCTTCGGAGCCGGCGAACAGCCCTAGCCGCCTCCTTCGGGAGCTCGCGCAGCGGAAGAAGGCCGTATCCCCTAAGAAGAAGCACCCGCCGCGTCGCTTCATCCTGAAGCCACCTCTCGACGACGAGCGCCTCACCCGGCGGTTCCTTAGCAGCCCGCAGCTGTCGCTCAAGGCGCTCCCGCTCCTCTCTTCCTGCCTCCCCTCCGCGCCGCTCTCCACCGCCGACAGGATCTGGATGGACGAGTACCTCCTCGAGGCCAAGCAGGCGCTCGGGTACCCGCTCGCGCCCTCGGAGACGCTCGGCGAAGGCGATGACTGCCCCGCGCGTCATTTCGATGTGCTGCTCTACCTCGCGTTCCAGCATCTGGACCCCTCTTCCGAGCGCACGCGGACACGGCACGTACGGAACGGCCACTCCAGGCTCTGGTTCCTGGGTCAGTACGTTCTGGAGCTCGCTTTCTGCGAGTTCTTCTTGCAGAGGTACCCCAGGGAGTCACCTGGGCCGATGAGGGAGCGGGTGTTCGCTCTAATTGGGAAGAGGGTGTTGCCCCGATGGCTCAAGGCGGCCAGCCTGCACAATTTGGTCTTCCCCTATGATGAGTTGGATAAGATGATACGAAAGGATCGGGAGCCGCCATCCAAGTGAGTGGTTCTGTCTTATCCATTAAGTGAAAGTGGGGATTTCCTTATTATGCTGAAAATGTGAACGGGAAGTTTAGAGATGGAACCTTCTGTTTGATCATAATTTGAGTAGCTAGTGGTTGGTGTGTGCAAATTCAAGCAACCACATTTTTCTGATAGTCACATCGTAATTCTTAACCAGATACGAACAGCTTACAATGTCCACATCGTTATTGCCAAGATTATTAGCCCACTAGTCATCAAATTTTTAAATAGATTTTGCTAGTTTAAGCATGATAAGAAGGTGTTTGCCTATTGTACCATTTCCCCCCTTTTTTCACAATATGATTCAATGTTGCAAGATGAATTCTCTGTAGCCTTTATGATCAAGTTGTCTCCATGTATGTATAATAACTGATACAATATTACAAAATTACAATGTTCCATCCCTTTATTATACTTCTTTTGATGTGCTAATCCAGTGTGGAAACTTAATAGCATGAGAATGTGTGTTGATTTAGAGCCGTGTAGGAATGTGTGCTGCTGGTTGGCATGCCTAGAACTTTAGTAAAATGCCTATTTGTGTTGCATTGCAGGGCTGTATTCTGGGCAATATTTGGAGCTATATATTTGTGCTTTGGAATGCCTGAAGTCTATCGTGTCCTTTTTGAGGCATTTGGGATGGACCCAGACGATGAGAGCTGTCAGCCAAAATTGCGTCGTCAACTAGAGGATGTTGATTATGTTTCAGTGGAGTTTGAAAAGAGGCAGCTCACGTGGCAGGATGTTGCTGCCTACAGGGTAATGGTTCTTACTGTTGTTTTCCCTATATTTTCACTCTTTGCTCCTGTCTTATCTTGTCACATCTCATGCAGCCGCCAACGGATGCTCTTTTTACTCATCCAAGACTTTTCCGAGCTTGTGTGCCACCAGGCATGCATCGGTTCAGAGGAAATATTTGGGATTTTGACAGTAGACCCAAGGTCATGAATACCCTAGGATATCCCTTGCCTATGAATGACAGAATTCCAGAAATCACAGAAGCAAGGAATATAGAGCTTGGACTTGGTCTTCAGGTACAACCTCCCCAGACCATTTTTCTCTCCCTTTTGTCGTTTCTTTCAAAAAAAATTTAACTAGCTGCAAAGCTTGTCCTTGGTATTTTACATAATTAGCCTTTTGAAATTTTATTTTCTGTGGCAATTGGCCATAATCATAAATCAGAAAAGGCAATTAATACATAACTAGCCTTTTGAAATTATATTTTCTATAGCAGTTAGCTAGAATCATAAATCAGAAAGGAAATGAAGTGCACAACCTGACTCTTACATGCAGAAAACAACACAGCTGTGAATACAAGTCCTTTTGACTCTGCATGAGAATGCCATTTTTTACTCCTGTAATATATGTAGCTGTAATGAGGGAATATGGTTTGGAGGATGGATTATGAAGACTAAACTGCAGTGAGTGTAGTTGTGGCACTAATGACTAAAGTGCTAGTTGAATGATTGGCATTACCATATCTTATCTAGACTAAGTGTTTTATGACTCATGATGCGATACAGTGAAGTCTAGCCAACAGTGTTGGTTTAGGACATTTGAAAAATTGCTAGGTTTAAATGTAATGATACACAAATTTTTATTTCGATCGTCATGTGCACCTTAATCATCAAACTGCTTCCAGGCTCAATCACATACCACTTTCTCAGTTGTAACATGAGTTCAGGTTTATCAGTATTTTATATTCCCTTCATGACATAGTAAAGAGAAACCTGCCTGCCTTCCAGTTCCATTACATTTACAATACGAAGTGTCAGACAGGCCATCATGGTGCGTTGTTTCCCTGCAGCTGTGCTTTTTGCATCCGTCAAAACATAAGTTTGAGCATCCAAGATTCTGTTATGAGCGGCTTGAATACGTTGGCCAGAAAATCCAGGTATGCTGTACCTCATGTACTACTTCCATCCAGAATGGATGCAACTCTAGCTCTATGCTTACTCAAACTTTCTAAAGTTTGACCAAGATTATAGAAAAAAATCAATATTTGCAACATAAAACATGTATACTATAAAAATATATTCCATGACAAATCTTAGGGCTGAAAATGCAGATGAAAGATCCTGTTTACCGAGAATCGTTTCCGAAAAGGTGTTACTCCCTCCGTCCTAAATTATAAATCAAAACATCTCAAGTTTGACCGAGTTTATATAATAAGATAATAACATTTATGCTCCAAAATAAGTATCATTAGATTGTTCATTAATTATATTTTCATAGTATACCTATTTTATGTCATAAAAATTTGTAATTCTCGCTATAATTTTGGTCAAACTTGAGATGATTGGACTCTCCAACATTCTTGGAATGACTTATAATTTGGAATGGAGGGAGTATCTTTTATGGCTGTTTTCTACCATTACTGTATTTATTATTATTTTTATTTTTCTAATTTCTGTTACACTGTATTGATGTCATCTTTGAATAGTTAAATTGAGAATATGGTGAGTTTATGACCATTGGGAATCGTTTCTATATAAGAGAGATTGTTACCGACTGTTTTCAGTCCTATGGATCTAATGACACTTATTTAGTATCATAAATTTTGATACTATTTTTTTGTTATAAACTTCATTAAACTCAAATGGTTTGACTCAATACTATGCTAGAATTGCATTCTTTCCCTGATGGAAGTAGTTTCAGCGTCTTGCCACTGTTCAATTGGCCAAGATCAATGCTGAAGATCTGAACTTCTATGTTGACAGGATCTAGTAATGGCAGAGAGGCTACTCATGAAGCACCTCGATGCACCAGGCAGGTGGTTGGCGGAGAAGCATCGGAGGACGCTGATGAACAAATATTGTGGTCGGTACCTACGGGACAAGCACCTGCAGCACTACATTATCTATGGGGAGACAGTGCAAGATAGATTCGAACACAATCGACGTCTAAGGAATCCTTCAACGACCTCTGTCCAGCAAGCGCTACACGGGCTTGCATACTGCGTGTATGGCAAACCTGACGTGCGGCACTTGATGTTCGAGGTGTTTGACTTTGAACAGGCTCAGCCTAAAGCAGTATGAGGATCTTCTCCATTGGTAACAATGCTAGAGTTGCTGACCAACAGGACTGCCAATCGCAGCGGTAAAAATGCTGCAGCCATCCGACAGGAGATCATTCGATTCTTAAGCCTGAACCCTGAGCTGAGACAGCAGATTAGCCACTGAGTCCGGCCTCTCCTGAAACCGCCACTGTTCCAACCTCCTTGTCCGTCGGAAATGGTAGACTAGTGATGCTGTAAATCGGAAGTTGTTGTTCTTTGAACTTACAATTTTGAGAATCGCTAGTAGTTGTAAATTCCTGTTTGGGAAGTAAAAGCAAATAGTAGCAGCATGGCAGATTCATTTCCTTTCTATCAGAATTGTAGTCTGTAATCGAGAAGCAGTGATATGTGAATACAGTAATTTTCTGTTCTGTCTAATCATTTTCTCTACAGGAAAGGAAATGATTCATTCGTCCGCCACATTAGTGCATGATTCGTGCATACAGTAATTTTCTGTTGCAACTATTTGTCTTTCTGATATCCGAGCCTATGCCTGCTCAGGTTATGACTTATGAATGCTCGGAATGATTAGATCTATGCCATTGTAAATGTGATGTTTTTATGGTATGCCAATCCTTCTCATCATCTAATAGGTCTGATGCCATTATAATTTATTCGGAACTATTCCATACCCTATCGGCTTCGTTAAGCAATGAACATGGTTGGCATTATGGCAACAAGAAAAATCAAAATAAAAGGGAAACAATGACAGCCTACAGCCCACAGGCCACGCTCGAAACAAATTGAGCCCAACAACCGCAAAAACTTGGGCCCGCGAGGGTGTCGGAGCTCGACTGGGCTCCGACCAGTTGGACACTTGCCAAAACCTGAACCCTAGCTCGTCCTCGGCGGCTGATTTCCCCTTCCCCCTTTCCTCCCGGCGGCAGAAGCTCTCTCCGACGATACCCGCGGCAGCGAAGAGCAGGCCGACAAAATCACGGTCGCGGAAGCAGCAGACAGGAAGGGCTGATGTCGTCGCTGCGGAATGCGATCTCGCGGCGCGCTCACAAGGAGCGTGCCCAGCCGTAAGTTCGCTGCCCGCAGATGTTACCTGTAACCATTCCAATCCAAGAGGATGACGCCGCTGCTGGACGGGCCGTCTCCGAAAACGAAGGGTGCTGATTTTGGGTCTGGATGGAGTTTTGCAGGGAGGCGAGGAGGAAGTTTGGGCTTTTGGAGAAACACAAGGACTATGTCGTCCGGGCGCGAGCTTACCACATCAAGGAGGCAACCATCGCGGTATGCTTCTGTTCTGCCAATCCTTGCTTCTAGCGGTTAGGAAGTTGGGAACTTGCTTTTTGTATTAGATTTAGATATACTTTTAGCATGTTATTAGCAGTTTAACTATCTCTAGCTATCTTAGTCTACAGATGCTGTGACTGCATAATCTAAAATACTTGTTGTTTGCAATTGTTTGCAGAAACTGAAGGAGAAGGCAGCATTTAGGAACCCCGATGAGTTCTACTTTAACATGGTCAACAGTAGAACCGTTGGTGGAATTCATAGACCTAAGTATGTACAATGTAGCCCTTCGGCTCCTCTTAACTCTAGTATTGTAAGGTTTGGTCTACCCTGTGTTTTAGTTTTGACTGTGCCATGCGTTTCAGGCCTGAAGATAATAAGTATACTGAAGAGGAACTTCTTTTGTTGAAAAATAAAGATATGGGATATATCCTTCAGAGCGTTCAAAGTGAAAAAAAGGTTTGTGGTTATGTTAAAGTATTTAGAGCAAATATGTCCTGTGGCTGAATGTGTTATTATGCTTTAATTTGGATGGGTCACTTTGCAGAAAATCGAAAAGTTAAGCTCAGCACTCCATGGACTGGATAACAAGCCTCAAAACAAGCATGTTTATTTTGCTGAAGACAGGTACAGATACTGAGTTCATTTGCTTACCATTTTTGGAACTATTTGCTAGTTAAGATTGTGCTGACATTTAGGTGGCTTGCTGTTTTATTTCAGAGAAGAAGCGAAAGAAATACAATCAAGGATAGGACAGAGCAGCAACATGCCTGGTTTTGACAACATCCCTTCTCGTATAAAGAAGTAATATGCCCTCCTCGAACATGGCACATTTGTGTTACTTCTAGCTACGCTTAATAGCATCATGCTCATGGAGAGTATTTTTTTCACTGTTTGGTCTTATTATTTGTATTTGTGTTTGTGTCCATTTAACAAGGACTAGTATGATTGTATGTATGATTGAAATGGGGTTATGATGTTATGCAATTTAGTTCATTGACTGCTTTCCCCTGTTGTCTAATTCTTTGTTTATTCCCCAGAAAAACAGCCTCTTCGTACAGGGAGCTAGATGAGAGGAAGCAGCGGCTTCAAAAGCTTGAGAAATTGTATGCAGACATGGCCTTGCAAAAAGAATTGAAGGTATTGCATCTCTGTATTTTGAATTTTTCTTTTCCTTGGGTGCTACTATCAAGGGTTCAATTGAAACAACATATAAAAGCGTTGTGGACTGGGTTAGTGGGTGCAGCCTGCCAGCCAATTTCTGGAATTAACTTCTTCAGTATCAGATGGAATGCATCCATCCTTTAGTTGGCGTTCCACAACACTGCCCCAAAAGTTATTGGTATATTTTGTGTTCTGAATTGCCCACTCAAGTCGATAGGAAAATAAGGATGGTACTGAAGATACTGGCTAAATGATCTGCTACTAGGTTACTAGTTACTTTCCAGCATGTTTCTGAAAGGAAATTTAAGTATCATATGGAAGTTTTGTTTTTAAGTTATTGTCAGCCCCCCTACTCATCGGCCAAGGAAAAAAACTAATGGACTATGTTATATCCATAGAAAATCAATGGCACAATGAACATAAGTTGGAAGCTGGCAATTTTCCAGTTTAACTTGGTAATTTTTTCAGCATGTGCTTTTGTGCCATAAAAAATATCATTATTCTGTCTTGAAATTAAAATGTGATGGACAGCCAGATCAGTTGAACTCGTTCATGTTCCTGCAGCAGCTTGCTAAAATTAAGCTAATCTGGAATCTGTAAATCAATTAGTTTCTAGGAACTAGCTTATACATGCCATATCATTGCCACTTCATGATGTGAACCCCACATATAAATGATTTTTTATTCTACATCATCTCTCTTCCCTCTCTCATTCTTTATGAGCAGGACCACAGATTGCCTCGTTTTCTGAGCGAGATAGGTGTTGAGATAGGAGATAATCTCTTGTCTTTTCCATCTCTCTTTTCGACATAGTAAAAGTGCTGACATGGATTCCTATAAGCTAGCTGAAGTGGCACTGTTGAGGACGCCCTAATTGAAAGTTTTTTTTTGTTAATATTTAGGATTTATAGAAATTATATACCATTTATAGCTCTTCAATATGTAAAATATTGGTTCAGAAACCTGGACGCAAGAGGAAACTGAAACTCCATGAAGATGAGGAGACGGATAATCAAACATCACAACCGGTTTATAAGTGGCGAGCACAGAGGAAGCGGTGAGGTCACAAGTTACTTAGTTTTTCTGCTGTGCTGATTTCGTTAGTTTGTGCTTACCCTCGTCTTCAAATTTCAGATGATATGATTGGGGGACAGAGGGAGGAAAAGGCAAGGCATTAGTAGTGGAAGTACTGGTCATAGTGGCATACAGAAGCTGGCGATTGAACAGCTCTTTTTGGATCCAAAAATACTTCCCTGCAAAAGTAGCCCTCCGCAAGAACTACTATGTCTTTGTCAAACTATTGGGATAAGATGTAAGAGTAACTTATACAAGATTGGATTCTGTATGATTCAATCCAATGCATCATATCTCAATTCATTTTTCTCTATTCTGTTGAATTCGCCAAGTGATGGGCTGTTTTGTGAGATCAGCAAGTAATGCCAGATACAAGAGGATTGATCCTGATCCATGTATCATATAGCTTTGGGCTTGACCACATTTTTTTGTTGCACAACTAGAAGTGGAGTTGCACCATCTATCATGCAAATTGGCATAATTCTCAAGTCGAAGTATAATCAAAGAACACCAGGAATTTAAAGAATTCATACAACAAAAGAGGATTGCTGCACTGGATATCTGTCCATGTATGGTTATGGAAGTTTCTCTATACATTCCCTTGCGTTCAACAAGACTCAGACCCGGCAAAGCCACAAATCCAGTTGCTTTGTTTAAGAGACTCCCATCACAAATATCTTGAAACAATGTGTTCAGCAATTGCCAAGCATGATGTCAAACCAGGGGATTCTATTCCAAACAAATTAACCAGTCCAGGAATACCATGGACATCCCACCCCTGCAGTCATTCAACTTAATCAGTAACGGATGTGCATGAGGAAAATAAACTTTTGGATCTAATAATATGTAGAGCTAGATTCCTATCCAAATTCTTGACATATGGTACCAGAAAGCACCTGAATAACAAAATCAGAAGGAGGTTGTCCAGGACCAGAAAGCTTTGGTCGGATCCCAGAATAACCAGGTTCCAAAGACCCATCCTTGAGATTTGGAAAATATTTCCTTACCACAGGGTAAAATACAGAACAGCGGGTGGGGTTTACTGAGTAATCAAACCTGATGAAGATAAGATTCTAAGATACAAATATTGTGATAATTACTAAATGCTCTACTATTGTGCTCCAGATTCCATAATCATGCTGATAGTAAGAATGACGGGAAGCATGTTCAAGCACTAAATTCCATTTTCTTAGAGAACACAGGTTCAGTCATGTGATGTCCAGATATCTATGACTTACCTAATCATCATCAGTCATCACTTATTACAGGTGGCTATAGATTCTATCATAAGCATGGCATGCCAGTTAAAAAAGGTGCATCTAGAATAACTTATTACAGCCTTCTTTGGTCATGAACCAAGAAGGCAAATGTGTTCCTAAACACAGCCTGAAAATTTCAGCCCCATAAAAAGGAAAGGAAACATTACAGCCTTCTTTGGTCATGAACCAAGAAGCCAAATGTGTTCCTAAACACACCCTGAAAATTTCAGCCCCATAAAAAGGAAAGGAAACATAATTCGATTTAGTGGGGGACACTTGCTTAAAAAACAGTGGCATATTTTAATTACTGAATGTACACATGTTTGCAAAATGGCTTACTTGTTCAGGAAACATGACACATGGTCCTTTACACCATCAGATATCCATTCAACGTCTGGACCAAATCTGACAAGGCCATTCATATCTATAGTGACATGGACCCCTATGCCACCATCCTCTGGTAGAGGATATATCAAGCGCCTGAAAGGACTCTTTGTTTGAGAGAGAGTGAAGTAGCATCCACGGGCATAGTGAGGAGTGGGCACAAATGCCTGGTCAAGGCCACAAAATTGTTTGGGAAGTGGAACTGCACTCAGACCTGCAGAGTTTATCACAAGCTTTGGAAGCAAAACAAGCTGTGCATTCACATGAGACCCTACATGATAGTTCTGCAGCTCTTTGCTTTCACAAACATGAAGTTCAAGGCCTTCGGATCCAACATGGGCACTGATAACTGCTATAGTTGCTCCCAAGTTTTCAGCATCAGCCTGCATCACAAAAACAATCAAATTAAAATGACAGAGAAAGCATATTTAGATTGATCTAAGGCTTTCCCCCAAAATTCTAAATTATTGGGCTGATTTATATGATGGCCATCGTACCAAAAGGGAGAGCATGAGTGAATGAGAGTCAATTATCCCAGTGCTAGGTGATAGTAAAGCTCTGAGACATCGAAGCTCAGGTTCCATCTCCATAGCTTC
>CM039137.1:13386637-13574168 GCA_022036555.1 Microstegium vimineum | reverse complement strand
GAGACCAAGGAAGTCCCAGCTACGAGTGGTGGTGGGAGTGCAGGTTCTGCTTGGTTGGACACTAATGACATCCGGAAACTCTGTAAATTGCATATTACATGAGTTGTTTATTAGTTGACAAAAGCCATGCGTAAGGGCAAAATCTGATTTGTTAATAATGAAGACATTACCTGCGAGCTGTTCAGCTTGGTCTTCAGTAAGCATTGCAGCGAAGCCTGAGAAGCCGTGCTTGTAGTTGTGGGTCATGGACGCCAAAGAATCTTCCTTGCTGATAATTGATCGATTCAGTACACAGAGTGATAACCTCTTTAGCCAATATATATGCAATGCCAAGTAATTTGAGAAAACTATGGTGGATGGTTATTCTCCACGACCAATTTATACATCAAGATTAACTTCATATTCTGTGTAAGAAACATAGTATTCTCCACGTACCTTCCGAGAACAGCGGCGAGTAGATCATGGTGCGAAGCAATGACATCGTTGGGGTGTCCATGTTTCACATCGCCTAGGTATACGATATAAAGCTACATATATATACAAACCGGATCAGAAAAAATGGATTTTAGAAACTTTACTCCAATTTGCTAATGCAAACATATGATGATCACTCTATTTAGATAGTACTACAAAAAGTATCCACCGAGGAACGCTTAGTTGCTTACCCTGCTATGCGATCTTCCATGCACCCCCAATGACACCGTACAAAAGCAAAGTAGTATAGTCAAAACTACAGAAGAAGCACGCGTAAAAGAGTGTAACCCCATCTTTGTTGTTCTTTGTGTGTGATCTTGCACTGCTGTTCATCGTGCTGATAATGGCTTAATAGCCTGTATTTATAGGCGAGTGTATGAATGAGTAGTGCGGAAACATTGTGGAAAGAAGCGTGTGAAATTTGTATAAGAGGCGTTCATGGGTTGGTGTGTGGTTTGAGCTGGCCAACGTGGGAAAGAAAGAGTCCAGAAAAAATAGAATATTGCTATTAGGGACTCCTACGGCTAGCCTTCTCTTTTCATCATCTTATTATTATTAATTGGAGACCCCAATGAAACCTCCACATTAATCCTCACCTCGCGCGTTGAGAAAAAAGATAAATGTTAGAAATTCTCACATTAATCAGAAACATCCGACCACTAACCAAAAGGCTTTAGTCATTCATAACCGTTAGATCTGTTTTGTTAAATAATTATCACAATATAAAAAAGTAATATTATTTTTAATATAAAATGCATATATGGACCGGCTAATCTAATGAGCCGCAAAAACAAACTCCAACCGCACGGAGGGAGATGGTTAATAAAAATAATATAGTTAGATCTGTTTTGTTAAATAATTATCACAACATAAAACTAATATTATTTTTAATATAAAATACATATATTGACCGGCCTATCTAATGAGACGTAAAAACAAACTCCAACCGCACGGAGCGAGATGGTTAATAAAATAATATCGGCAATAGCTATAGGAAGTACTGTTCACAATTTTTTTTGCGACGTAACTGTTCACGTTTGTTGGTTAAATAAAATCAGATACGCTGTGTTGACGTTCACTATTAGTTAATTTTTTTAATAAAAATCTACCGTCATTATAGATAAATAGATCGGCTGTGTTGACATTCACTATTGGTTAATATTTCTTCAATAAAAATCCAAATAGACGCTTAATCTATTAATATAACACCACTTATAATAAATCGACATCGTCAACAAATAAGATCGCAAAAAAAAAAACATATGCATGCGCTGGACTGACGGTAGAAGACCTTTGACGGTCTAGAATATCATGATAGTTTTCTTCAACCACACGAAATAAATCTCATCCGTCCACATCCATCCGTACTCACATTGATTAATTACGTGGTTATTGGAATATTATAATTTTCGGTGGCTTTCTCAGATTCCTCTCCCTGGCGTTCCAATTCCTAGCACCCTGGGGTTCCAATTCCTAGCAACAAGTGTGTATTACGATTCGAGATGACATTCTCTGCTGGTTGCCACAAGATGAATGTTATAGGTGCAGGCAGGAGATAACCAGGATATTGGAAGGGCACAAACACTAACTGACATGCATGCCTGTGCGTATGAGGCCGAACCAGCAATTGATTGGTATGCCTACTCATGGAGGCCACAAACCATGACCTCTTAATCTCCAAGATGGAATCTCATACATGTAGTGGCACAATGTGCAATTTGCAAGGTCTAGGAGAAAGATCTTGCATACATGTGTGTACACCATTTCTTGATGCATGGCATCCCAGGAGGCCAGCCTAGAGGTAATCAATTTCCATGAATTGCCTCTTACATTTGATTATCTTCAACATTCAACCAAGACATCTTCTTTTATTTTTTTTGGTCGAAGAAGTTGTTTTCTACCATGGAAAATCAGGTGCTTGATTTCAAGGTTGCATCACTATATGCATCGACCGGATGTTGACCTCCAAGATGGCCAAGATGCAGCAATGAGTCATGGCGCAAATTGCGAGCTTGGATTGACTGAAGAACCCATCCAAATCACAGTAATTTTTCTGGTGCTCTTCTGTAAATTTTTTATATATAAATAGCATGTTTTGCTACTATCTTATGCTTATTTTTCTTTCTAGCCAATATTTGATGCAAACGGAACTAGATTAGAGCTTGGCGCTAGGACATGGCGACTAGATGATTTTCTTTTTTGTAAAAAAATAGTAACAATGTGTTTCATAATTACTATTTAATATGGAAAATATATTATAACAAGTCCAGTACTGCTAATGCATATGACCAATTCAAATATTTGGTCTTATAATATTATCCAGGTTACAAGACTTTGATTGCTTGCTTGGCCGTTTTATATCCATTAAATATTGGCGCGCTTCTTTTTTTAAACCAATGTTCCAATGTTAGCGTGCTTCTACTACGACAATAAAAAAAAAACTGTTCAACTCAAGTGCAGTTAACTCTTGACTGCCATTGAACGTTTATGTTGGAGCAAACTCATAAAAAATGTGAGTAAAAATTTATAGCTTTCCATCTAGGTGAATATATGTCTTGATTTGTAAATGGTTTCTAGAACTCTAATAGTTTGCATGTATTATATATGATTATGAAACATTTTAAATTATTTAAAAGATATAAGAAGCCTAATCATATAGTTTGTGAGCACTATCCGGGAAAAAATGTACAAGTGTATACTTATCATTTTCCTAATTTAAAATGTAATTAAGGTACTAGAGCTGGAGGGAGCATAAGGCCAGTCTCAATGTGGTTTCATAGAGGATTTCATGCACATTAAATATGGTGACACACATCAGCAGATTTGTACTTTTTGCATGAAACTACGAGGAGAGAGAAGGGAAATATTTCATGGTGATGAAACTATACAACGTTGTTTCCAAAACGTTGGAAACCGTATGAAATCCCTACTGAGAGTCTTTCTTAGTTTCATGGGATACATGCAAAGCAAATGTATGGTGGAGATGAGAGAGAAAATAAAGAGAGACATTGTTAACCACGTGAAACTATTCAATGAAACTATGCATTGAGAGAGAGACTCATTTCATATTAAGTTTTATACAATTGGGAAAGTGTGCGATGAAATATTGCATTGAAACTGGCCTAAGGTTTTACTAATTTAGGGGCTCATTTTAGATAGTTTCGATATGTGGTCACAAGATTCTAAATTATTTGTTCATGACCTATTAAGTAAGGAATCTATTTCCTTATATAAAAAAAAATAAATTTATATATCTAGCCTATGCAAGTGCACGATTGACTATTTATTTATTACTACCTCCGTTTCAAAATTTTTTTGTAATTCTCGCTTTTTGAGAAGCCAAACTGTTTCAACTTTGACTAAATTTATATAAAAAAGCACTAACATTTGTGATATGCAATAAATATGAATAGATTAGTTATAGAATATATTTTCATAATAAAATTATTTAGAGATATAAGTATTAATAATATTTAATATGAAGTTGGTCAAACATGAGCAACCTTGACCGGTTTGATTCCTATAATTACATTCTTTTAGGGAGAAGGTAGTATTAATTAGAGGTCCTAACAGATCCTTTATGTTAATCCTCACTAGAGCCGCTAGAAAAATCAATGCTAGAAAATTTCACATTAATTAGAAACCTTCACCCATCAAACCAGAAGACTAGCCATTCATAACCCGTTAGATATATTTTATTTTTAGAAAATTACTCAACTATGCCATTATATAAAATAAAACATTTAAAAAAAAGAAAGAAAAAATGGCCACACGCGCGTTTCATAATTAGTTATTATAACACAAAATTGTGGATTGGCCTATCTATTTCGTTCACTTTTGGTTGATGTATTAATATTAATATAAAATATCATTACCCATCACATTTATGGATCTATTAATAAACTTATTGTCGGGTACAAAGGTAAGGGTATCCTAACCTACGATAATCTAATGCTTAACATAGCAGCCATTTTTGAGGCAGAATCTGATCAACCGCCCAATCAGTGGGAGAAGGCCCATCAAACGCAGGCTTACCTCACCAACAATAGTGACCAGTCGTGGGCCGACCCATTACTGGAAAAACAGTAGGCAGGACACCCCTCCGCGTCGACCTTAGCAGATGGACAGGGGTCGATCGAACGACCCCTCCTCCTCGACCTCAACTGACGGACAGGGGTCGAACGAACGACCCCTCCGCCTCACCTTAACCCCCCGAATGACGGAAGAGGGGTCGATCGAATCCCCCTCGACCCCTCGAATGACGGACAGGGGGTCGAACGAACGACCCGCGAGCAGGAGGCTCGATCAGCTCACCTACTCCCAGTATGGGGTAAAGAGAATCCAATGCGCCTACCTGCTCCCACCTAACGCCATGGGTGCCCACTACCACGGTCAAATCCATCAGTTCGCCGCCCATGCCCCGACTCTCCGTTGATCGTACAACCACTGTGGCCACGCCTCAAGTACGGAGGTCAAAGGCACCCCCTCGAGTCTTAAATGGGACAAGCCCTCGACCGTGTTTCCAAGGATGAGTCCGGGTCCCACAGGTCTCGATACTCCTCGACCCGGGGGCTCGACCCCCGTCTCCAACCACTACGGTATGGGGCCCGTCCGCTCCGTCCCGCTTCAACTGTGGAGCTTGTACCCATCTACAGGAGGCCAACCGTACTGCGCCATGACGTTCGACAACGTCTAGTCTGCTATCACCATGCCCTGAACACCGGAAGGACGGGAAGGCCACGCCGCTACAGCGATCGACGTCCCACCGCAAGCATGGCGCCGCGGACACCTCTCTCATGCCTCTACAGTCTAGGATCTCTGTACTCTCAGGCCTCCCCTTGATCTATAAAAGGGGACGCTGGGATAGAAGAAAAGGCATGCGCATTCGTATCGGCTCACGCATTCGGACATCAGAGATCTCTCAACGATCCGAGACATCAGCTCTGACCCGCATACACCAAGAGCCAAGTCGCACAGACCACACTCGATTGCTTGATCAACATCTCAAGCAATCCACCAGCTCACCTAGGATAGCCTTGCTAGTCCTAGGCTTCAGCTCACTTTGAGCACCCCCGTGTAAACCTGCTTGTACCCCCCTGTATGAGCACTTCGGTGCAAGATAATATAATCCATCCTCCCCCGCTGGACGTAGGGCCTTCTTTGCCCGAACCAGGATAAATCTTGTGTTCTTCTTGCATCACATCTAGGAGAGGGAGCACATAATATACAAATTTACTAGTTGGTGGTCTTGACCCCCTAGGTCATTGAAGAATCATGGCCCTATTGGTTTTGGTGATTAACGAAAATTAGCAATTATTATGGCTAACGTGTGTTTTGCAGAGGCTATGAGTAGCCTAGCCACAGTGATCAACATGAATGGGCATCAATGGGTGTCACATAGCCCCCAAGATGGATATCATTTCGGATTTCAAAGAGACATGATGAAGACCCTAGAATGATAGGCTAAGTGCCATAAGGTGATGAAGGGCACTTAGAAATAGATAGGACTTCTATTTGATCTTTGACCGTACTATTAAGAGGGGTTGAGACTAGTAACTTGACTTAGGAAAGCTTCATGAACTAGGTGTGGTGCACACTTGTCTTCCTTAGATCTAAGCAAGCCTATGGTGACCGTAAGATAGCCTAGAACAACTTCCATATTCATCGCAGTGAAAAACGAAGTTGAGAGGCCTGTTTTCTGGGCGACGGACGCTCCTGATAGAGGCGTCGGACGCTGTCCGTCGTGTCGGACGCTGGGTGATTGAGTCCACATCGTCCGTTGGCCTTCCAGTGGCCGTGTTTTCTAGCTATGTTTTTCAGGGTCCGACGGACGCTGTCCGTCGGCCTTCCAGTGAGGGTGTTTTTTCAGCCCGAGTCAGAGTGTAGCGTCCGTCGCTGGGAAATCCTGTCAGAACTAGCCGTTGGGCAGGGCGACGGATCGTCCGTCGCCTAGGCGTCGGAGCGTCCGTCGCAAACTTAAAGAGCCAGCCCGAGGCAGTTTCCTTGAGGGCAATTTATAGCTCCTCACACTTCTCTCCCACCTTGCCTTTGCTCATTTCATTTGCAGTGCTGTTTGAGAAGGTTGGGAAGAGAGCAAGAGCCCTAGAGAGAGAGAGAGAGTGATTTGTGAATCCATCCATCCTCTCCTCTAGTTCATCCAAGAGTTCAAGTGTGCATCCTCTAGTTGTGAAGCTTGAGTGAGTCAAGCGAAGATCGAGGCTTGTTACTCTTGGTGATCGACATCACCTAGACGGTTCGGTGGTGCTTGGAGGAAGGTGATCGCCGGAGGATTGTCAGCGGCCCTTCTTCATCAACGTTGTGATCGGTCGTGGGCGATTCACCGAGCCGGAGTGGCGAAGAATCAGCCCGTAGAGAGCACTCATCCCTTGCGCGGGATTGAGGGGGAGCTATACCTTGCGAGGTGCTCCAACGAGGACTAGGGGGAGTGTCGACTCCTCGATACCTCGGCAAAACATCACCGTGTCAAGCATCTCTTTCCCTAGCTCTTTCTTACCGCATTACTTTCCGCAGTTGTCTTTCAATTCATACTAGAATTGTGTAGGAACTTTTTGCTTTCTATTGACTTGCTACCGCTTTCTAGCTAGGACACACAAGCGGTAGGCACTAGGGGGTTAATTGGCTCTTTATAGGTTTAATTCTTGTCTTGAAATCAAAAAAAGCCCAATTCACCCCCCCCCCTTCTTGGGCATCTTGATCCTTTCAATTGGTATCAAAGCAAGGTTGCTTTATTTTAGGCTTTACCGCCTAGAGCAAGATGTCCCATGGGGATGGACCACCTCCCATGTTCGATGGAGACGACTTTCCTTATTGGAAAGTTCGTATGGAGGCCTATCTAGAAGCCGTTGACGTGGGCGTGCTCAATGCCACCACAAAGGGAGGCACTCTCTTCGCGGAGGACCTCAACTTTGATAAGCACAATGCCAAGGCGAAGAATATTCTTTTTCGTAGCATTTGTAAGGATGTCTTCAACCGAGTGCGTAATGCCACAGACGCATTTGAGTTGTGGACCACTATCTGTGCTCTTCACGAAGGCACAAAGTGTGAGCGTGAGGAACGCTATCACTTGGTTATGGCTAAGCTCACTTCTTTTTCCATGCATGGAAATGAAAATGCAAATAAAATGTACTCACGTCTTAACATTCTTGTAGAATAATTGAATGGGCTCGGTCTCAACCAAATGGCACCGGCCGATGTGGTGCGCAAGATTCTTTGTGTCTTGCCCATTGAGAAGTATGGCCACATCGTCACAGTTCTTCACCAAGGAGACCTCTCCGCTGCTACACCAACACAAATCTTGGGCAAGATCAATGCCCATGAGATGTACATGAAGATTGGTGATGGTAGCTCTTCTTCCTCCTCCAAGAAGAAAGAAAAAGAGAAGGAGGAGAAGAAGGACTTGGTTCTCAAGGCATCCTCTTCGGAGAAGTGCAAGATGCAATATGTGTTGAGAGTGCAAGTGATGGAGAAGATGATAATGACTTAGCTCTCATGGGGAAGAATACAACAAAGATGTTGAAGAGGTTAAACAAGAATGGAGTCAAGTATGACTCAAAGAAGAAGAAATTCTTCACAAGCTCTTCAAGAAAGCCTCTCTCCAAGATGGATTGCTACAATTGTGGCAAACTTGGACACTTGGCTCATGCTTGCCCCGAAGAGAAGAAAGACAAGTACAAGAACAAGAAATTCAACAACAAGCTCAAGTACAACAAGGCAACAAAGATGAGTCAAGTGATGAGGAGAAGAAGGATGACAAGCCATTCAAGAAGAAGAAGAACTTCAACTTCCACAAGAAGAAGAAGGATGGCAAAGCCTACATTATTGGTGATTGGCTCACCGACATTGAAGACACAAGTGACTCATCCAGAGATGAGAGTGAAGATGAGAAGGTGGCCGCCTTGGTGATTGGTTCATCTACTCCATCACTACCTCCTCCATCATCTCTGGGCTCATCCTCTACACACCTATGCCTCATGGCCAAAGGTGACAAGAAGGTACAAAAGAGGATAATGATGATGAGGCTAACTCTAGTGATGATAGTGATGATGAGTTTGAGGCACCTTCCTATGATGAGCTAATTGTGATTTGCAACAAATACACTAAGCTCATTAGGAAGTATAAAACTAAAAGTGAAACACTAGAGAAAGCCAATGATAACTTGCATGCTAAACTTGATGACTTGTCTAGGGCTAATGATGATTTGAAGCTTGAGAACAAATCTCTCTCATCTAGCACTAGGGAGCTCAAAGCCTCACTCAAGCAAGCTAATGAGAAACATGATAAACTTGAGAGGTCAACACAAGAGCTCCATACAAGATACAACTTGCTAAAAGATGACTACAACCAAGTTAGAAATGAACATGACACACTTGTGATAGCTAACGAATTGCTTACAAATGATCTTGCTACACATGTTGCTATTAACTCGGTTGTTAAGTGTCATATAGCTAATTCTTATGAGGACTTGCTTGATGAAGCTGCTAGTGAGCAAAATGCTAAGTGCAAGGGCAAGAAGGTTGTTGAGGCCGAAAAGTATGATGACTATGTGAAGATGAGGCAAGAGAACTCAAAGCTCAAGGAAGAGCTAATCAACCTCAAGGCCAACAAGTCCTTCACCATCAACACGGCCAAGCAAGATGACAAAGATGCAATCACCTTGATCAACTCTCTCAAAGAGGAAAATGCAAAGCTCAAGGTTGATAAGATCAAGTTAGCAAGTGGAATGGAGAAGTTCACCAAGGGCCACAACCTTCAAAGTGAACTCTTGATGAACACTATCATAAAGACCGACAAGTCCGGTATTGGGTTCAAGGATAACCAACTCATGAAGGCCAAAGTCAAGATGGAATCAATGAACTACTACAAGAACAAGGCCATGAGGAACAACTATGACACACCAAAGCCCAAGCCCAAAAAATGCTTTGGATGTGGTCAAGAGGGTCACTTTGAATTCCAATGCAAGACTCCACCTCCCAAGACCTTGCCCAAGCACACAAGGCCTTTTACTCATGATGCACACTTCATCATAAACAAGGACTCCAAGGGTAGACCCCTAGTTGTGTTTCTCGGTCCTAAGATGAAGAACAAGCCCAAAGTGCTATGGGTTGCTAAGGAGTTGGTGAACAAGGCTATGGGACCTCGCCAAGTGTGGGTTACCAAACAACAAGCTTAACTTCAAGTTGCTTGTGTGTAGGTGAACTACAAGACCGGTGGAAATCATTGGGTCATTGATAGTGGATGCACTCAACATATGACCGGTGACTCCCGGATGTTCACCACACTTGAGGAAGATTGTGAAGGGCAAGACAAGATTACCTTTGGGGACAACTCAAAAGGCAAAGTGCAAGGCCTAGACAAAGTGGCAATCTCCAATGATCAATCAATATCAAATGTCTTGCTAGTACAATCTTTGAGCTTCAACTTGCTTTCGGTTGGTCAACTTTGTGATCTCGGGTTCCAATGTCTCTTCACCCTCAATGAGGTAGTTGTGACCAAGATTGAAGATTCATCTTTGATATTCAAAGGGTTTAGGCACAACAATCTCTATCTAGTGGACTTCACCTTGAATGAAGCAAGCTTGCAAACATGTATCTTCTCCAAGAGCTCTTTGGGTTGGCTATGGCATAGAAGATTAGCACATGTGGGAATGTCAACTTTGAAGAAACTTGTCAAGAAGGAGATGGTTAGAGGTGTGAAGGATGTGGTGTTTGAGAAGGACAAGTTGTGTAGTGCATGTCAAGCCGGCAAGCAAGTGGCCAACACCCATCCCACCAAAGCTTTCATGTCAACCTCAAGAGTCCTAGAGCTACTTCACATGGATCTATTTGGACCTACCACCTATGCTAGCCTTGGTGGCAATCTCTTTTTCTTGGTGGTAGTTGATGACTACTCTAGGTACACTTTGGTGTTCTTCCTTCAAGACAAGGGAGAGACTCAATCAATATTCAAGAAGTTTGCAACTAGAGCCCAAAATGAGTTTGATGTGAAGATCAAGAAGATAAGAAGTGACAATGGGACCGAGTTTGTGAACACCAAGATTGAAAATTATTGTGATGAAGTTGGAATCAAGCATGAGGTGTCTGCCACCTATACCCCTCAACAAAATGGTGTAGTAGAGAGAAAGAACCGGACACTAATCATACTTGCAAGATCAATGCTTGATGAATACAACACCCCCGAGAAGTTTTGGGCCGAAGCAATCAACACCGCATGCTATGCGGACAACCGGCTCTTTGTTCAAAGGCTTCTCAAGAAGACCCCCTATGAGCTTGTGAATGGGAAGAAACCGGATATATCCTTCTTCCGAGTGTTTGGATGCAAAGTGTACATCTACAAGAAGCGCAAACACTTGGGCAACTTCCAAAGGAGATGTGACATTGGTTTCTTACTTGGTTATTCTCTTAAATCCAAGGCATACCGTGTATTTAACAAAGCCACCGGCTTAGTTGAAGAAACGTATGACTTGGAGTTTGATGAAACTAATGGCTCCCAAGGAGCGCTTGAGGATATTGATGTAGGTGATGAACCCTTGAGGGAGGCAATGAAGAATATGCTAATTGGTACTATCAACCCACAAGAGGTGGAAGAAGTTGAAGATGAAGCAAATCAAGATCTTTCTCCACCTCGCACGCCTCAAGTTGATGAAGAAGATCAAGTGAGGGAAGCTCAAGAAGACACTCACATCCCTCAAGATCAAGCCGAGGCCGAAGCAAGCAATGTTGAAGCACCTCATCCCCCTCCTCAAGAGACAAATATAAGATCAACACCTATCCTTCAAGCTCACCCCCATGATCAAATTATAGGGAGTCCATCAAAGGGAGTTATGACTCGCTTTAGACTTGCATCTTATGTTGAACATCACTTGTTTGTTTCCTTTGTTGAGCCTACTAGTGTTGAAGAAGCACTTGCGGATCCGGATTGGGTGAATGCCATGCATGAAGAACTCAACAACTTCACCCGGAACCAAGTGTGGACACTTGAAGAGAAGCCAAAGGATGCAAGAATCATTGGCACCAAGTGGGTGTTTAGGAACAAGCAAGATGATCAAGGCGTGGTTGTGAAGAACAAAGCAAGATTGGTGGCAAAGGGGTTCTCTCAAGTAGAAGGACTTGATTTTGGAGAGACTTTTGCTCCGGTTGCAAGACTTGAAGCCATCTGTATCCTTTTGTCGTATGCTTCACATCACAAAATGAAACTCTTTCAAATGGATGTGAAGAGCGCCTTCTTAAATGGTTTCATCAATGAACTTGTCTATGTCTCACAACCTCCCGGGTTTGAAGACCCAAACTTGCCTAATCATGTGTATAGGTTGTCCAAGGCACTCTACGGATTGAAGCAAGCTCCAAGAGCTTGGTATGAGAGGCTAAGGGACTTCCTACTCAAAAAGGGCTTCAAGATCGGGATCGTCGACACAACACTATTCACTAAGAAGCTTAATGGAGAGATCTTCGTTTGCCAAGTATATGTCGATGACATTATATTTGGGTCAACAAACCAACAAGGAGTTCGGTGACTTGATGTCCAAGGAATTCGAGATGTCAATGATTGGCGAGCTAACCTTCTTCCTTCGCTTTCAAGTGAAGCAAATGAGAGAAGGGACTTTCATCTCTCAAGAGAAGTACACTCATGATTTACTTAAGAAGTTCAAGATGGAGAATTGCAAGCCAATCATGACCCCAATGCCTACTAATGGGCATCTCAATCTCGATGAGGGAGGTAAACTGATTGACCAAACTCTCTATCGTTCTATGATCGGTAGTTTACTTTACCTCACCGCATCTAGGCCGGATATCATGTTTAGTGTGTGTATGTGTGCTAGGTTTCAAGCAAGCCCTAAGGAGTCGCATCCTTATGTGATTAAAAGAATCCTTAGGTACATAAGGCACACCCCTAGCATGGGTCTTTGGTATCCCAAAGGAGCCCCCTTCCAACTAGTTGGCTATTCCGATTCGGATTATGCCGGGTGTAAGGTTGATAGGAAGAGTACCTCCGACGGGTGCTACATTCTAGGAAGATCACTTGTTTCTTGGTCCTCAAAGAAGCAAAACAGTGTGTCATTGTCAACCGCCGAGGCAGAATACATTGCCATGGGAGCAAGTTGTGCACAAATCTTATACATGACCCAAACACTCTTTGATTACGGCGTGTTTTTAAAAGAAGTTCCACTTTTGTGTGATAATGAAAGCGCCGTAAAGTTTGCTAACAACCCGGTTCAACACTCTCGCACCAAGCACATTGATATTCGCCATCACTTTCTTAGAGATCATGTGGCTAGGAAAGACATAACACTAGTTGGAGTTAAGAGCGAAGATCAATTGGCGGATATCTTCACAAAACCACTCGATGAAACAACCTTTTGTAGGTTGAGAAGCGAGTTGAATGTGCTTGATCACTCAAACTTCACTAAAAATGAGATTGTGTGAATCATGCATTCATTTGTAATTTAACATGTTTAATTTAGTAATGCACATAGGCTTGGCTAACATGGTTGGAATAACCGTTCTTGAACGTGTGAAGAAGTCCAAATCATGGTTTAAACTTGCAAGCAACCTAGATTCAAATTCTTGTAAATGCATTGCATGTGCATGTGTTGTTTGCCGTTCCTTTTCGGTTAAGTTTGAGCATCCTCTATGTTCGTCCACTTAGGAGGGAGCATTCCAAGCTCAAGTCACTTCTATACCCCTCGTGTGGCCATATGATGTCTCCTTGAAGGTTCCATTCGAATATTTTGAGCTAAAATTAAATCTAAGCCTATGGCAAACTATTTGAAAAGGAGAGTTTGAGAGATGGTTCTCATATCAAGTCCAATCAGGTGTTATTTGGATTTTATTTGGATTGGAACTTGGTTGGGAGAAAGAAACAAAAAGAAAATTTGAAAAATTCTAAAATTTTGGCGACGGACGATCCCGATGGACGCTACGTCATTCTTACCTCAGCGTCCGTCACAACCGTCCAGACAGGAAATGCCGCTTGATTGAGGGGCGACGGACGATCTCCAGCGTCCGTCGCAGAGCGTCCGACGCATTCAATGTCAGCCGCCTCGAAAGTTCCCTACTGGAAGACCGACGGACGATCCCGTCGGACGCTCTGCAGCGTCCGTTGCAGTTCGACGGAGCGTCCGTCGCGAACTTAAGGCGCAATTTTTTTTAAAACCCCCCGTCTTTCTTCCTCTCGGTCGGTTTCAGTTCATCCGTACGCCGCCGCCGCATCTGCTCTCGCCGCCACCGCGTCTCCCACCCTCCCTGCGCCGCCGCCATTCATCCACCCAGCGCCGCCGCGCCAGAGCTCGCGCCCAGCACCGCCGTCACCGCTCTCTCCAAACCCTAACTACTCCGTCCTCCGCGCCGCTGCCGCCGTTGCCGCTCCAGAGCCGCGCCTTTTCTTCCTCACCGCCGCCGCTGCCGCACCCAGGGCTGCGCCAACCCTAGCCGACGGTTCCTCTCCAGTGCCGCCCCCGCCGCTCGCCGGGGAATCCTTCTGCTCTGCACGTTTTAGCCAAGCAGATTGCGCGGATTCTCTCCGAGGTTTCCTTTGAGTTCCTCCCTGGATCTCCAAGGCTGTGGAGTGTGAAATTCGACCAAGGCTCTTTCCCCTTCTTTTTTTACTTGCGTCACTTGGTCAGAGGTATGATGGCAGTTGGCAGTTCGATCTTCTCTTATCTATTTCATGCTTCTATATAGACCCACTCTTCTCTAGATATATGCTTATGGTTATATTCCCTATCTATCTAATCGAGCAGGGTCAGCGTGTCAGAGACAGTGACAGTGAACTCGGGGCAAAGCCCGCGAGTAAGGAACGAGGCAAAGCCTCGAGAGTGTCAGTTCAGGGCCGTCGAGCCACTCTTGTTTGCGTTTTGGTTTTGACCAGATCGTCAGAGGTCTGATTGCAGTGATCAGATCATGGCAAGGACGAAGAACGTTGGCCCCGTTCCCGATAGTGGTGGTGACCCTCCACCTCCACCACGTCCACCCACTGATCGGGGAAGGGGTAAGCAGAAGGTTGTGTCACGGAAGCGCAAGAGGCCACTTATAGATCTAGACTCCGTAGCAGCACTTGCAGTAGCAGAGGCAGCAGAGATAGCAGAGCGAGGTGGACGTCGCGCCAGTTTGAGGCTCTCGCCTCGCCATGGAGCGCGTCGTGAGTCCCCCTCGCGTCCAGAGACAGAGCCCGCAGAGGCTCCAGAGACAGAGGAGGCAGAGCCAGTCCCAGAGACTGAGCAAACAGAGGCCGCGGGCCCATCTTCGATTGGTGAGCTGATGAGCCGTAGAGTTACACGGTCTAGAGGCTCTGGTGCACCACCTAGTCCTCAAGGACCTCAGCTACCAGATCCAGTGAGGTATCAGGTCAGGGTTCTCACAGCCAAGCAGGTCCAGCTACTCCGCTTCGTGGACTTTCAGTCTTGGTTCCCAGCCCAAAGAGACCCCCGTGCTGGACGTGGTTTCTATACAACTATTCACGAGGATTTCTACAGAGTGTACGTTGAGACCGACACTCCTCTTAGGGCTCACAGAGTTTGCCCACCTGCTCATATAGAGGGGGTCGGTGGTCCAGAGATTCTTCAGCACTTGCAGTATCTTCAGGGCTTGTCAGATATGATGGGACGATCAGGAGCTTATCAGAAGGACTCGGTCTATCAGTTCTATGCCTCACTGTGGATCTCCCCTGATCACGAGTTCTTTCACTTCGGCTTTCAGGGCCGCGACTTCAGGGTTTTAGCAGCTCAGTTCAGGGAACTATTTCACTTAGAATTCTCTCCTACGAGGATTCACAGTCTGTGCTACGGGGATCAGGAGGCACCTCGTCGACCTCACGATGGGATAGTGCCATCTACAGACTTCGTGAGGCCGTGTTTTTAGCTGCCGTTCACAGAGGGTTTGAGTCGTACATCGAGAGATCTCACTCCTCTTGCTCGAATTCTCCACGAGGTACTCAGACGTACCATTCTTCCTCGGATTGGAGCTCGAGACACTATTACCCGTCTTCAGCTATGGCTACTTGCTCATGTCATCCGGAAGGAGAAGTTTGATCTTTGGGATTTGATAGTCAGCGAGCTTGAGGAAATCATCGCTGCAGGGTTCAGAGGACACTGGCAGCTACAGTTTGCACATTGGATTTCATACCTGGTAGTGGCCACGACTCGATCTGGATCTCTACGTGTCACTCTTACCAGGTCAGCTACTGAGTTCCCCGTGTACTCGATGAGCCAGTTGGTCATCCACGGGAACCTGCCTCGCCCCAGCAGAGCATACCGACCAGGCACCAGACAAGCAGGTGTGCCACCTCAGTTAGCAGAGGACACTGATGCTACAGTTGAGCAGATCGCCCAGGCAGAGCTTGCGAATCTTGATGCTCAGATTGACACCGCTGCAGAGGCTGCCTACAGAGAGGACCTGGATTCTGACAGCTCTGATGAGGACTACACGCCGATGCGCGGCTATGCACCGATGTCTCATGATAATGAGACAGGAGGGTCAGCTCCAGCTCCAGCTACAGTTTCCGGCACCTCAGAGGCCACTATACTTACCCTCCTTACGAGGATGCAGGAGGAGCAGTCACGCCAGACAGAGGAGCAGAGGCGGCAGGCTGCAGATGTTCGAAGACTCACAGCTCAGCAGCTTGTGGCTCAGGCTCAAACTCATGCCTGATAGGATGAGTTTCAGCGCCAGTTCCTAGCTTATCAAATGAAGCAGGCTGAAATTCAGAAGACTCAGACTCTGCTTCTTGAGCGTCTCCTTGGCTCGACCTTCGGACTGACCGTCACTCCCCAGCTTCAGATGTCCGGGGTCTCTCAGCAGCAGCCGTCAGTGGTCGTGGTACCGACTCCAGCGTTACCATCAGGAGGACAGCAAAGTCAGGCACCAGTCGCTCCACCCTTCCAGGCACCTGCCTATCCAGAGTGTCAATCTCCGAGGACCCAGGTGTCCTCATGGTTGGTTTCACCCGATGAGCTTCAGACAGGTTTCACACCTACCCGGGGAACCACCATTGCAGAGGCCTCGCGTGACCTCTCAGCCTCTTACTTGGAGATCACAGGAGATGCCTCTCCCGGAGCCTCTCCGCTAGACACACCAGCTCTAGAGATTGAGGTGGATCCTCCGGCGACGGGCACTTACCTTTCTTCAGTTGCCTCGTCGGAGATCGCACCTGAGCAGTCTACGCAGACAGTTACTACTTCTCCAGCTGCAGTTCAGACAGACGCTATTTCAATAGCAATTGAGACATTTGTCACAAAGGCCCAAGTCCAGACACGTGAGCAGGATGAGGGAGTTATAGTTGCAGTATCCACTCCACCTCAGACTCACCCAGCAGAGCTTGTCGCAGCAGTGTCACTAGTTGCTCTGGTAGTGTCTTCTACTCCCCCGCCTCGTGTGTTCACTCGTCGGGCTCGCCCCGCTCCTACTACAGAGGCAGGACCGTCTGAGGCTCCAGCTCAGGATGTTCCCTCTTCCGAGCCTCAGGGAGAGACAGAGGAGTCAGCTCAGCTTACCCAGACCGCTACCCTGACAGATGCGGCTTCAGAGGGTCAGGCAGCTGATGATAGTGATGACAGTCCAGACTACTCACAGTCCGATCTTCCCTCTCGCTCCACGGATGGTTCACTTCCAGATGCTCCAGGAGCTCCGTAGTTTTTGGTGCTTAGCGCCAAAGGGGGAGAGAAGGTAGTCGAGTATTAAAGATAGGGGGAGGGATTTGAATATTTGTTGTGCTTAAATTCCCCGTACTCCTTCATCGTGTCTACTTTTATGCACTTGTATCTATGTGTGTTGGATGATGTTTGATGGTTGTATAATATATGGTTGTGTGTGACAAACTCTTAATTATCACTAATATATCTTGTAAGTTGTCTTATGGTTCATGATATATCTCTATGTTCAAATGGTAATTGAGCTTCCGCGCTATACTCCGATACATGTTTTGAGAATATCATGAGGTACTCCTCTTTACATTCATATCTATGAGTACCATGGTTTGTGACTTGGCTTGGGTGAGCAAGTATGCTTCTTTACAAATTCTCTAACCCTTCCTCAATCATTCCAAGTCACCAAAATCCTAACCTTTCACTCGTATATCCATACTCGAGGAGTTATTGTCGTCAATCACCAAAAAGGGGGAGATTGAAGAATCAGGACCCTATTGGTTTTTGGTGATTAACGAAAATTAGCAATTATTATGGGTAACGTGTGTTTTGCAGAGGCTATGAGTAGCCTAGCCACAGTGATCAACATGAATGGGCATCAATGGGTGTCACCTAGCCCCCAAGATGGATATCATTTCGGATTTCAAAGAGACATGATGAAGACCCTAGAATGATAGGCTAAGTGCCATAAGGTGATGAAGGGCACTTAGAAATAGATAGGGCTTCTATTTGATCTTTGACCGTACTATTAAGAGGGGTTGAGACTAGTAACTTGACTTAGGAAAGCTTCATGAACTAGGTGTGGTGCACACTTGTCTTCCTTAGCTCTAAGCAAGCCTATGGTGACCGTAAGATAGCCTAGAACAAATTCCATATTCATCGCAGGGAAAAACGAAGTTGAGAGGCCTGTTTTCTGGGTGACGGACGCTCCTGACAGAGGCGTCGGACGTTGTCCATCGCGTCGGACAAAGGCGTCGGACGCTGGGTGATTGAGTCCACATCGTCCGTCGGCCTTCCAGTGGCCGTGTTTTCTGGCTAAGTTTTTCAGGGTCCGACTGACGCTGTCCGTCGGCCAGGCGTCGGACGCTTGGAGAGCGTCCGTCGGCCTTCCAGTGAGGGTGTTTTTTCAGCCCGAGTCAGAGTGTAGCGTCGGACGCTGGGAAGAGCGTCCGTCGCCCCTCCGACGGAGCGTCCGTTGCTGGGAAATCCTATCAGAACTAGCCGTTGGGCAGGGTGACGGACCGTCCGTCGCCTAGGCGTCGGAGCGTCCGTCGCCTAGGCGTCGGAGCGTCCGTCGCAAACTTAAAGAGCCAGCCCGAGGCAGTTTCCTTGAGGGCTATTTATAGCTCCTCACACTTCTCTCCCACCTTGCCTTTGCTCATTTCATTTGCAGTGCTGTTTGAGAAGGTTGGGAAGAGAGCAAGAGCCCTAGAGAGAGAGAGAGTGATTTGTGAATCCATCTATCCTCTCCTCTAGTTCATCCAAGAGTTCAAGTGTGCATCCTCTAGTTGTGAAGCTTGAGTGAGTCAAGCGAAGATCGAGGCTTGTTACTCTTGGTGATCGACATCACCTAGACGGTCCGGTGGTGCTTGGAGGAAGGTGATCGCCGGAGGATTGTTGGCGGCCCTTCTTCATCGACGTTGTGATCGGTCGTGGGCGATTCACCGAGCCGGAGTGGCGAAGAATCAGCCCGTAGAGAGCACTCATCCCTTGCGCGGGATTGAGGGGGAGCTATACCTTGCGAGGTGCTCCAACAAGGACTAGGGGGGAGTGTCGACTCCTCGATACCTCGGCAAAACATCGTCGTGTCAAGCATCTCTTTCCCTAGCTATTTCTTACCGCATTACTTTCCGCACTTGTCTTTCAATTCATACTAGAATTGTGTAGGAAGTTTTCGCTTTCTATTGACTTGCTACTGCTTTCTAGCTAGGACACACAGGCGGTAGGCACTAGGGGGTTAATTGGTTCTTTATAGGTTTAATTCTTGTCTTGAAATCAAAAAGAGCCCAATTCACCCCCCCCCCTCTTGGGCATCTTGATCCTTTCAGTCATAACACCGATAGTTGGCGCGCCAGGTAGGGGGGCTTTGCATGTCGATCAACTCCCAACTTCTCTTCCAGATGGAATCCACCGTCCCGCCACTTCCATTCGCCACATTCGCTTCACCCTAGGCTCCCACATCGGATGTGGGAGTCTAGCAGTGCATTCCCAAGAAGGTCGGACCTTCTTGGGGGAAGCATTCTCCGTCTCACCGGACATTCGCAGGAAGGACCGACCTTCTTGGGGAGGCATTCTCTGTCTCGTTGGCCCATCCCAGAAAGGGTCGATCTATCTCGCCCAACCTCTCGAGGAATGGCTATCCCCCGGGACCGGGCCAACAGTAGGGGCACAAGCCCTCTAGTTCCATCGGCGAAGTCAATACGTACATCACGCCCATACGCGAGGCGACGCCTGGTGCAGCACCAACATGTTCAGGCTTGATGACCCGGGGGCTCTGCGCCACTTCCTCAACAACCGTGAACGGCAGCAACTACGACTACGCCTGGAACATCCAGCAGCTATGTCTCTTATGTCCCTAGTTTTTTCCTTAAATTCGATTATATGCTCGTATAAAATGTGACCACCGGCGCCTGTTGCAACACGTTCTCGGTGGTGTCCGACCCTCCTACACGTTGGATCTCTAAAGGGCGGAGGATGGATGGGATGCCTTTGAGCAAACATCGGACGAGCGTGCGATACCTACGCCTCGGCGGCTACGGACTCACGCACCCTAGTGTACTCAAACCATTCTTTCCAACATTAAGCCCTTCTCAGGTTCAGCGATTAGAGAGGCATCGTACCACACCGATTCGTCACATAGTCGAACAGGCACCGTGTTCACTGCTAGCTTCCATTTCGAATAATACTGTTGTATTAAAACTATTTGTGTGTGCCCGACCCTCCTACACGTTGGATCTCTGAAGGTCAACATGATGGATAGGATGCCTTTGAGCAAACACCAGGCGAGCATCAGAGACCTACGCCCCAGCGGCTACGGACTCACGCACCCTGGTGTACTCGAACCATCCTGTCTGACATTAGGCCCTTCTCAGGTTCAATGTTAGAGAGACGCCAGACCACATCGATTCACGACATAATAGAACGTGCACCATGCACACCGCTAGCTTCTATTATGGATAATATCGCTTTACTAGAACTGTTCGCGTGCACCCGGCCCTCCCACATGTTGGATCTCTGAGGGGCAGAGGGTGGATAGGGTGCCTTTGAGCAAACACTAGGGGAGCATCGGAGACCTACACCTCGTGGCTACGGACTCACGCACCCTGGTGTACTCGAACCATCCTATCTTACCTTAAGCCCCTCTCAGAATTAGCGATGGGAAGCATCGGACCGCACCAACTCACTTCTTTTACCATGCTCGCACCTTTTTATCCTCTCAAAAAGGACGTGTGTTCCAAACACGATGCGAATAACTTGCTTATGCATTTACAAGTTTTTGGCCTCTTGGCCCAAACTTATGCACGTGACTAACTACCCCATCGGGGGATGAATTTGTCCTTTGTTTCTTTGGCAAGGTACCACGCGTCCCATCGGCGTAACAAAGGTCGCGAGCTGACCACGGACCCCTACAACGAGCGGGGGCTTGGGGGCTACACCGGCTCCCTGTCGAGGCACTCAGCGTCGGCCTACAAATACGCAAAAACCTATGAAGGAATGTACCATTTCCTCCATAGGCTCGGGGGCTACACCCGGCGGGTGCGCTCGCGCGCACCCACCGAGGACCTCGATCCACTAAACAACCGTCGAACGAATCAACCTCCGCGGAAGCATCTGGGGAACATCTTGCTTCCCCAGAGGCTCGGGGGCTTGTCGAAGGGAAAAATGGACAAGGGTACCTTGGTAGGCCCCCATTTTCAGCAAACCAAGGGCCCAAAGAAACTAAGAAAAATCAAGGCCCACTAAGCCGACCCCTCTCTATTTTCCCAACCTCCCGGGAAGGACCGACCCTTCCTGGGAAACATTCTCCGTCTCGTCCGACCGGTGGTGACGTCATTGCCTACGTCATCCCCCTCGGAGCACTCTCGGTCACCGACCCCTTGGGACCGACCCCCTGGGAAGGATCGACCCCCCGGGAGCACATCTATCATCCGACCTCCTGCCTCGTCCGACCCCTTGGGATCGACCCCTCGGGGAAGGACCGACCCTTCTTGGGGAGCATCACTCCGACTCGTCCGACTTCCCTTGGGAAGGATCGACCCCCCGGGAGGCACTCTCTGACCCACGGGAAGGACTGGCCCTTCTTGGGGAATCCTTCTGATGGGACCCAGACCAACAGTAGGGGCGCATGCCCCCGTACCATCGGTATGGCCCCGGTCATGTCCGCCCATACCTCCCTGCTCCATCCCCAAGGAACCCTATGGGGAAGTCAAAGCTACAGGGGAAGGTATGGCCACATCGCTATAGGGGTGGTCACATATTCCCATGGCTATAGCAAAGGGGATGGCCTCGGATGACAACCATCCCATTCTCACGCTATAGTACCGAAGACTTCTGGGGAAGGGGAGGCGACGTGCTCTCCCATGCTCCTTTGTCCTTTCCCTTTTATATAATCTTTTATGCCAAAACCCTGTAACCCATGCCTTCCCCTTGTGCTATAAAAGGGGAGGCAGATAACCAAACACAACACCAACCCCCTTGATGGACTGGCACACGCCCTACCTCGAGTATCTGATACAAGGCGAGCTCCCTGAAGATCGCACCGAAGCCCGGTGCATAGACCGACGCGCCAAAACCTACGTCTTGTACGGGGATGGCCGCGAGCAGTATCGACGCAGCCCCACCGGCATCCTCCAACGATGCCTCACCATCGAGGATGGAAGGGCACTGCTCAGGGACATCCACTCAGGGGCTTGTGGCCACCACGCGGCGCCAAGAACTCTGGTAGGGAACGCCTTTCGATAAGGCTTCTATTTGCCAACAGCCATCACCGACGCTACCAAACTCGTTCGGTCTTGCAAGGGATGCCAGTTCTACGCGAGACAAACTCACCTCCCGGCTCAAGCCCTTCAGATGATACCTATAACTTGGCCATTTGCTGTATGGGGGCTCGACATGCTCGGCCAAGAAAGCAAAAGGAGGCTACACCCACCTCCTCGTGGCCATAGACAAGTTCTCGAAATGGATCGAGGCTCGACCCATCGCCAACATTCAATCTCGACAAGCTGTGTTGTTCTTCACCGACATCGTCCATCGCTTCGGGGTCCCCAATGCCATCATCACCGACAATGGCATGCAGTTCACTGGCCAAAAGTTCTTGGACTTCTGTGACCACCACAACATCAAGTTGAACTGGTCTGCAGTCGCCCACCCTCGAACTAACGGCTAGGTCGAGCGTGCCAATGGTATGGTTTTGCAGGGCCTCAAGCCAAGGATCTTCGACCGGCTAAACAAACACGGCAAGAGATGGGTCGATGAGCTGCCCTCTGTCCTATGGAGTCTCAGAACGACGCCAAGTCGAGCTAAAGGGTTCTCCCCGTTCTTCTTGGTCTATGGGTCCGAGGTCGTCCTCCCCACTGACCTCGAGTACGGGTCCCCTCGATTAAAGGCCTACAACGAGCAAGCCAATGCAGCAGCCCGAGAGGACTCCCTCGACCAGCTCTAGGAAGCCCGGGACACGGCCCTCTTCAAGTCAGCAAGGTACCACCAGATGCTACGGCGCTACCACGACAAGCACATACGCAAAAGGGACCTCGACGTCGGCGACCTCGTACTGCGCCGCCGACAAAGCAATAAGGGGCGTCACAAGCTGACGCCACCTTGGGAAGGACCCTTCGTCGTGGCAGAGGTGCTAAAGCCAGGGACTTACAAGCTGAAGAACAGCAAGGGCGAGATCCTCACCAACGCATGGAACATCGAACAACTACGTCACTTCTACCCCTAAGGCCTCGAGGCCTCGTACATTTTCCGCATTATGTACACTTATCGCATTATGAATGAATAAAATGTTCTCGAAATACATTTCACATTTGTTCATAACTCTGAGGTAGCCTCGACTCTGCTCCTGCAAAGTCAAGCCTCCCTCGGGGGCTGATGGGGGGGGACCCCCCTCCTAAGTCCTCTAAAAACTCAAACGTTTTTTCAAAACTCAGCACTTCTCTTTCCACCTTTGCCCCGAGTACGCTTCTTAGCTAAGTAAAAACGCCTCGAACTCCCTAAGGGTCGAGGGTCGCCGAGCCGGGGACTCTCCCACGCCTCAGGGCTACGGTACCCCCACTCGCTCCCCCCCCCTTGAGGGATACGAGAGTGCGTCGAACACTTAGTATAAAAGCAACAACTCAGGCAAATAAAAATAGAGATGGCTCGAGAGATAAAAACACTCAGATGCACCCCGAATAAAATGTATTAAAGTTAGGAAGCCCCCAGGGGCTCGACATCATATTGTCACAAAAACAAATCGATTACATGGACCTTCTTGTCCAGATTCGGCTCACAGGCCTCGACTACTCATCGCCATCGTCGTCCGGCGGGGGAAGCACCTCGGCCTCGAACAGCTTCGCCAACTCACCGCCGGGCACCTCTGCGGCGTTGATCAGCTCATGGCATCTCGCCATGTTCGCTTCATTGGTCAGCTCCGGGTCGACAACGAAGCCGTTGGCAACGACGTCGAGGTCGTAGGCGTACCCCGAGCGGACAACCGCGAGCGCCCGCTTCACGCCTATGTGAAGGGCAGCACGGACCTGCTCCGTCACTCCACGGGTCGCGGCGAAGAGCCGGTGCAAGAGGGAATCTCCACGCATGTCTCTCGCAACCGGTAGCTCCGGCTCGACACCCATGCCGTCGCAGAAGGAGGAGATGGCGTCCCTAAGCCTCTCGTTTAGGCTCGTCTCCGCCTCGAGGAGGTTCTGAAGACTGGTCAGATCCTCGTGGGCTCGGGCCTTGTCCCCTTCGAGTTCTGCCAGAACAAATAGAAGACTCCATCAAAACCAAAGAGCAGGGGAAGGGTCGAGACCAAGCGAGCTCAATAACACTTCTAAAAAACTCACCTTTGGCGCGTGCTTCCAGGGTGACGTAGGCCTGCTCAGCCTTCTGCAGTTGGCGGTGGACGTCGACGAGGGCTGCAGCTTGGTCACTGTTCTTAGCCCGGAGGTCCTCGATGATCTTGCCAGTACCATCGAGGGCCCTCTTCTGGGCAGCCGCCGCCTCCTCCAGAATGGCGATCTAGGCTCGAGCCTTCTGCTCCGCGATGTTCAGCGCATCGCGGTCGCAGGAGACGATGTCGATATCCGACTCGAGCTGCCGGACCCGCTCTTCGAGGGAGGCGCGTCGGTGCCCGCCTGCTCCAGGTTGGCCTCGAGCTGCCGGACCTACTCCGCTGTTCAAGCCAGTTCCCCCCTCAGCGAGGTGGCCTCCTCCTCAGCCTTACGCCGGGCCTCCTAGGCGGCGTCCTGCTGCTACCCGACCTCGGCAACCTCCTTGAGGGCGGCCTCGGCCCTCGACTGTGCCCGTGAGGCCTCCTCCTGAGCGGCCTTGGCCCCCTCCTGCGCGGTGGCCGCCTCGACCTTCGCCTGGATGGCCTCGGCCTCCGCCTTCTCCAGCGAGGCGCGGAGGATGGGGAGCTGACTCCACTGCCCCCGCGAGCGGAGGATGAACTGGGACTTGTAGTGCGACCTCGCCCTCAGCGTCTACCAAGGATAAAAAGGAAGGTCACAACAAAGAACAACAAAACACCCGAGGTGAAACGGAAGGAAAGAACGAAGCTTACCATCATCCCCTTATATATATCCTTGGACGCGACTCCCACCGCCATGCGCGTCACGTGGTCAAGCCACGCCCGAAACTCCTCCAGGTGCTCCCACTCTCCGAGCTCGGCTTGATCATCGAGCTTGAAGAAGGTGTGCCCTGGGTCTTTGGGGTCGGGCAGCTCGAGCACCTCCTGCCCCCAGAAATCGCTCGAGCGGTTGACCCTCCCCTTCACCTCGTCCATGATGGACTGACCCATTTCGAGGGTACCCCCGTGGGCCATCACCCATTCTGCGAGGTTGGGGAAGTGGGTCGCCCCCTCGAGCTGGGCGATCCTAGCCTCAAAGTGGTCTTGTAGGGCCGCCATCGACCCCTCTAGGTCATCGCTTCGAGGAGGAGGAGGCCCCCACCGCGGGAACAACCCTGGGCGGTAGAGGAAACGCAGGTTAGCGTCTAATGTGGTGGGCTCGCCACAGTCTGGCAGCTCATCCCCTCCTTTCACCTCGACCGAGCCAGGGGGCGGAGCACCTCGAGTAGACGGCTGCTCGACCTCGAGGATAGACCGTGCTGACCCCTCGGACATAGCCATGTCCGGCGTGCCGCTCCCCCGCAACACCACAACGGTCCCCTCCGGCTCCTGCCGAGGGGTCGTCACCACCACTATCTCCGCCAGCTCCGTCGTCATCGCCGTCCCCGCCGCGGGCGACGCCGAAGCCCCCTCAACGAGGGTCTCCACCGACGGCAGCACCTCCGGTGCAGCGACAATCGCTCCCTCCTCTTGTCGCGCCTTCTCCTCGCGCTCGCACCGCTGACGCGCCTCCCACGACGCAAGGTTCTCGGGCCACCGCATCGGCGCCGGCGCTCCAGCATCTCATCATCGCCAGTGGAGGTCAAGTCGACCACCTCCATCTCTACGGCGGCTTGGGGCTCAACCCTCTCCACCACGGCCGTCGTCGACACCGGCTCCACGCTTTCCGAGGCTACTGGCGCACCCCCCCCTCCGACGGGGCGGTGAGCACGGCCTCGACCGCCACACCGGCAGACCCTGACGACGAGGCGGGTCGACCTGCCTCTTCCTCCGCTCGAGCCCGCTCGGCGGCCGACTGCGCATGCTCGCGCTGCATCGCCTCCCGCGCCTTGCCCGCCCACGCCACCACTGGGGCGAGGGTCGAGGGGGACGGGGCAGCGGGGCTAGCTCCGGCCGCCATCTTAGCCGCAGCTTCCACCTTCAGCCTCTTGGCTGGGGTGGGGGACGCGGCCTCCAACGAGCGCTTTACCCTGAAAAGGGAACGCATGTGTTACGATTAGCGCGAGTTGCAACCAAAGCAGAAGGGAGTTCAGGACCAGAAGGAAAAGAACTTACCCCATCGGGATTAGGGGGGTTCGGCCAGCGGACCTCGAACTGCTCGGGGGCTTCAGGCTGGCACCCCGGGAGCCGCTTTTTCCTCCACCGGGGGCTGAGGCTGCTCCTGGTGCCGTGACCTTGGCAGGGGCCGACGGCGTCTTCGTCGCCGCCGTCCTGGTCTCCTCCTGGGTCAACGGGCTCGAGGCCCGTGCGCTTAACTGAGCAGGCACCGGCGGCGTGCTCGATCCACCCCTCGACAAGCGACTGCGCATTCGCCACACCCCCTCACCCTGAGAGGCCGCAGGGCGCTTGCTCCCCGGCTCGATCCGGGCGGTCGGGGCCGACCTCGGTGTCGACCCTTGGCGCCCAGGCGTCGCTCTGTCTTCCTCGAGCCCTTTGCGCGGCTCGACCTGCTCCTCCTGCTCCTCCTCCTGCTCCGGCTCCTCTTCCTGCACAAAGAACAATATCCGTCAGGACCAAAGTAATGGTCACAACCCTACACCACTATGCCATGCCACCAACAACCTCGCCACCACTTGTCTCCTCATCTTCATCCTCCTCCGAGGGGGACTCCTCCTCGGGGAGGTTGGCCTGCCTTTGCCGCGACCGGCGTTGCTCACATTCCTCTTTCTCTCGGGCCCTTCTGCCTTATCCTTCTTGGCCTTATCCTTGTTCTTTTTGTCCTGCTCGGCCTGAAAGCGTCTCACCTGGGAGTCGTTCCGCTCCTCCTTCACCGACGGTAGTGACTTCCAGTAAACGACGTTCCCCTGAGTAACACGAGGCGTGGTCAGAAAACGGGCAAAAGGGGACGAACAAGACAAACAAGGGGGCATTGACAGACAAGAGATGTTTGTACCAGCTGGACGTGGCTCTGGTCCGGCACCATGGGGATGCTGGCGACGTTCTCCACCTCGAATGCGCCGGCAAAGGAGGCGCGCACTCGGCGGACCACCCTCTCGAGGGGCAGTTTGTCCCCCATGAGGCGGCACCCCGTGAGGTCTGCCCCGGGCGCATCTTGTCGAGGCGTAGTGGGCGGACCATTAGCGGTATGACTCGTCGCTGATGAAACGCCGACACCACGATGGCCGCCGTAAGCCCTGCTTTCTTCAAATGGGCAATCGCCTCAAACAGGTGGTCGAGACGCTTCTGCTTCTTTTGCTCGACGTCGTACCTCTAGTGGTCGGGCCTCGAGTCGATTGTCCTCCCGGTGTAGGCGGGGAACAGGCCGTCGTCGTTTCTCAGATAGAACCACCCGGAGTGCCATCCTGAGTGACTCGACGTGAGCTTGGCCGGGATCCAGTACTCCGCCCTCTTGAGGGAGATGCTGCAGCACCCAGCCCTGACCATCCTACGGCCACCGCTCCCGGCCGAAGCATGGAACAGGCCCCCCTCGAACAGGTGGATCCACAGCTCCCAATGCGGCTCCATCCCCAGGTATCCTTCGCACACAGCGGTGAAGACCGTCGCATGGCAGACGTCATTGGGGGAGAGGTGTTGGAGCTCCACGCCGTAGTGGTGGAGGATCCCGCGTAGAAGACGGTTGGGGGGGGATCCCAGCCCCGCCCGGTGGAAAGCTTCAAAGCTGACCACGTAACCTTCCGGCGGGTTGGGGTCACGATCCTCCCTCGGCGGCACTATCCACTTCGGCCGGTCCGCGGAGGTGATAGGCCGGAGAAGGCCGCTCTCCACCAAATCTCCCAAACGCCCCACGGTCGCCGACGATGGAAGCCAGGCGTCAGGGCCGCGCAAGCTGTAGCTGGCCATGCGAGTAGGGAAGCGGATGCGTTCGGATGCGGGGGTGGACGGTATGTTCCCAATCTCTCCTCTCCCTACTCTCGCGTGCGCAGAGATCCGGCTCAGTGGGCGATGAAGGCAATGGCGAAAGGGGAAGGAGGCAAGGGAGGCAATGGAAAGTGTGCGGAAGCCAAACCCCCGTCCCCGTATTTATAACCAGAAGCCCAACGGGCGGATCTAACAAAAAGACTGGTAAATCTCTGCATTTAATGCGCCCACCTACCGCCCCCTCATATTCCACAGGATAGGGCACACCTGTCACGTCACCGCGCTCCTCGCCGCACCCTACGCCTGCTACGGTTGCAGCCGAACGGACATCTCCTAAAAGGGCGCGCCTATGGCGGACGACAGGCAATGATGGGCGCTGTCTTCGGAGGTAAGCAACGGACGTCGACCCACCCCGTCGAGCTCTCGAGGGAGCGAAGGTTGGCCCTCGAAAGGGGTTTCGACAACCACCCTCGAGCAGTTCCTTCCTAGGGAAGTGAAGCGGACTCCGGTCCACCCCGTCGAGCTCTCGAGGGAGCGAAAGGCTGGCCCTCGAAAGGGGTTTCGACAGCCGCCCTCGAGCAGTTCCTTCCTAGGGAAGTAAAACGGACTCCAGTCCACCCCAAAATCTTGAGGGAGCGAAGGCTGGCCCTCGAGCAGGGTTCGACAGCCGCCCTCGAGTTCCCCAAGGTCAGGGAGGGCCCATGGTAAAACGGACTCCGGTCCACCCCCAAATCTCGAGGGGGCGAAGGCTGGCCCCACGAACGGGGTTCGATAGCCACCCTTGAGTACCCGAGTCAGGGATGACCCAGGGGGAGCCAGTACGAAGCCCAGCTCGAGAACGAACTCCCGAGTCCCCCCGGGACATATCCGAGGCATAACCACGGAATACCCCAGGATCCCTTAGACGGGAGGCATCGAGCCACCAACTCTCATCGAACAGAGTTGGCACCTAGATAATCCACACGGTTTGCTTAATGAGGACGCCTCAGGGCTTCTGTCGACCCCCATCGAAGGGGGCACAAGTTCTCACTTGGATATCCCCGTTACCAGCTCACAGAGGACTTTGAGGCTCGTCCGAACGAGGATAGCACGATGCTCTTCGCCCCACAATCCGAGCACAAGGATCCATGGGAAGAACGCTATGAGGTAGTGAAGGCCCAGCCACACAAGGCTCGAGGGCTAGACTACGCACGGCACCCCTCGACGAAAGAGGGTTGAAAACACTCGCAGTCTGGCAGAAAGAGTTGACCCCTCGATAGGGCGCTATGACTCCAGTTAATATTAATCCCCTCGATAAAACACACATCAAAGCCCCCAAAGGAGTTCTTAATCACTCCTCTGGGGCCTCGGGGGCTACCCCCGCGGGGTGCGCTCGCGCGCACCCCGCGGAGAATCGAACCTCTTACTAACTCTGCAGATCAATGGCAAAAGCCCCTATGAGGATTCTTCCTATCCGCATAGAGGCTCGGGGGCTACTGTCGGGTACAAAGGTAAGGGATACCCTAACCTGTGATAATCTAATGCTTAACATAGCAACCATTTTTGAGGCAGAATCCGATCAGCCGCCCAATCAGTGGGAGAAGGCCCATCAAACGCAGGCTTACCTCACCAACAACAGTGACCAGTCGTGGGCTGACCCATTACTGGAAAAACAGTAGGCAGGACACCCCTCTGCGTCGACCTCAGCAGACGGACAGGGGTCGAACGAACAACCCCTCCGCCTAGACCTCAACTGACGGACAGGGGTCGAACGAACGACCCCTCCGCCTCGCCTTAACCCCCCGAATGATGGAAGAGGGGTCGATCGAATCCCCCTCGACCCCTCCACCTCGACCCCTCGAATGACGGACAGGGGGTCGAACGAACGACCCGCGAGCAGGAGGCTCAATCATCTCAGCTACTCCCAGTATGGGGTAAAGAGAATCCAATGCGTCTACCTGCTCCCGCCTAACTCCATGGGTGCCCACTACCACGGTCAAATCCATCAGTTCGCCGCCCATGCCCCAACTCTCCGTTGATCGTACAACCACTGTGGCCACGCCTCAAGTACGGAGGTCAAAGGCACCCCCTCGAGTCTTAAATGGGACAAGCACTCGACCGCGTTTCCAGGGATGAGTCAGGGTCCCACAGGTCTCGATACTCCTCGACCCGGGGGCTCGACCCCCGTCTCCAACCACTACGGTATGGGGCCCGTCCGCTCCGTCCCGCTTCAACTGTGGAGCTTGTACCCATCTACAGGAGGCCAACCGTACTGCGCCATGACGTTCGGCAACGTCCAGTCTGCTATCACCATGCCCTGAACACCGGAAGGACGGGAAGGCCACGCCGCTATAGCGATCGACGTCCCACCGCAAGCATGGCGCCGCGGACACCTCTCTCATGCCTCTACAGTCTAGGATCTCTGTACTCTCAGGCCTCCCCTTGATCTATAAAAGGGGACGTTGGGATAGAAGAAAAGGCATGCGCATTCGTATCGGCTCACGCATTCGGACATCAGAGATCTCTTAACGAGCTGAGACATCAGCTCTGACCCGCATACACCAAGAGTCAAGTCGCACACACCACACCCGATTGCTTGATCAACATTTCAAGCAATCCACCAGCTCACCTAGGATAGTCTTGCTAGTCCTATGCTTCAGCTCACTCTGAGCACCCCCGTGTAAACCTACTTGTACCCCCTGTACGAGCACTTCGGTGCAAGATAATATAATCCATCCTCCCCCGCTGGACGTAGAACCTTCTTTGCCCGAACCAGGATAAATATTGTGTTCTTCTTGTATCACATCTGGGAGAGGCAGCACGCAATATATAAATTTACTAGTTGGTGGTCTTGACCCCCTGAGTCATAACACCGACACTTGTTTTTTTTTGTTCATTCATAGATGGTTAATATGAAATATTAGATTAGCCTACCAATCACGTTCACTTGGTTAATGCATTAATATTAATATAAAATATCATATCTATATGTCCAATCACGTTGATGGATCTATATTAATAAAATATTAGAGACAATATGTCAAGACCAACACACAACATATGCTAGATACATCACTCTATGTTCTATAAAATCATGTTACAATACAACACTATGAAAGATAATATTAAGTAACTATTTAGATTTGTATCTAAATTTATATCTTACTATAGTTTTAGTAGCTTATCAAAAAAAATTAAATAACATAAGCACAAATATGTTCCACTATTGCTCATTAAATATTAATACATTAAAAATTTCATCATGTTGTATATATATGTTTGACATATCCATATTGATAATATAACGATTACTACATAAAAAAATTGTTAATACAAATTCCAAACATCTTGAGAAAAGGAGGGTGTTTGTAAAGACCATTTGTGCGTACATCTTAATGCACTTTGAGATGGTTTCCAAGTAAACAATTATTCATCTTAATGCTCTTTGAGATTGTTTCCAAGTAAACAATTATTATAAGGCTTGAAAATTAATATCATCAAGCAAATACCCTGTCACGGCCTCTAAAATAATTGCTTATGTCATTATGATACTTAATGCATCTAAAATATCATGATACTTAAGAGTAAATAGTAATACAAATGTTTACTCCAAAGAATTAAATCTGTGCGAGAGCATAGGTTGATGGACTAGTATTTTAAACCAGGAAGAACAACTACGGACGGGGAGGCAGGTGAGGACTGGACGGACAGCTCCAGTCTGCAAAGCGCGCACGCGCGGCACGGATTATATGACTAATTCATCCCCGATACATGCCCGCTACGCGATGATCCTGCCCACGGATTATGTGACTAATTCTTTTTGAAAAAGGATCTTATGACTAATTCATCCTCGGTCCATACCACTACCCGGTGACCCTGTCACGGATTATCACTAGTATATAATAACCTAAATATTCGGCAGCTTTTTTTATAGAAACGACCATTTTTAGAAATGCATTAACTATAAAGACGACTCTACTTCTAGCTATGTAGAAAAAATGACTTTTAGAGACGGTTCTATTTTCAACTGTCTCTACCAATCCCCTTGTTTATTATAAAGGAGATTTTATTTCTAGCCGCATTTAGAAATAGAGTTACCTCTTAAAAAATGGGGCTGACCGTCGAACCGTCTCTTAAAAATAGGGCCCAAGGCAGAGTCTGACCATTGGGGGTCCGGCGAGGTGGGACCTGCGCCCAAGGCAGACTTCGACCTTCGGGGGTCGGGCGAGGTGGGACTCACGTCCGAGACAGAATCCGACTTCGAGGGTTGGACGAGGTGGGAAAAGCTCTCCTTTAGAGTTAGGCGAGACCATCAAGGCCCCCTTGGAGTCGGGCGAGGCGATGTCTAGTTCCTAGGGGTTGAACAAGGCCATCAGTGTTTTAAGTAGCTGGACGAGTCGACACGACATTCATTATCATACGAATATCAGATACCCTGATATTCATATCTGATACAAATGTCACTATTACTTTCTAATCCCTCCACCCCTTATTATTTGTCGTTTTGGGTCTCCATATCACAAATTTGATTAGATTTTATAGAAAATACGTGCAATATTTATATCTCTAAATAAATTTATTAAAAAACAAGATTAAAAGATCTATCTAATGATATCCATTATGCATCATAAATATTAATATTTTTTATATAAAATTTATTAAAGTTATTTCTCGGGAAGTGGGAAGAAAGACAGTTATTTAGGAACGGAGGGAGTATATGTTTAGTTAAATTTATTTAAAAACTGACTCAACGGAAAGTGGAATATGCGTTTACTTGGGACCGATGATAATTTATTAATACATTATCTTGTGAATGGGGTTAGTAGGACTACTCTCATATTTTGTTAATACATATAGTTTTATTAATATAGATATTCTAGTAGCTAACTATGAACGTCGTTACTAAAGATACAATATTTTAAAAATTTATTGCCAAGTGACATGATTAATAAGATCTAACTTTTTTTTTCTCGAATACACAAAAGGTTTGCGCATCTTTGTATTTAAGACCGAGAAGAAGTTAAAGTTACAACGACGCTAGGGAGAATAGTATTATACAATTATCTCTCTCATCCATCATCCCTAGAAGCAGAAGATCATGGCTATTACTCGCTAATCATACTACATAGTCAATATAGGCGATCAAACACATTGTTTTGCGCGGCGCCTCTCGCGCTTAGCCTGTGGATATTGAAGAATCATGGCCCTATTGGTTTCAGTGATTAACGACAAGTAAAAGATTATTATGACTAATGTGTGTTTTGCAGAGGCTATGCGTAGCTTACCCATAGTGATCAATGTGAATGACCATCATTGGTTATCACTAAGCCCTCAAGATGGATATCATTTCGGATTTCAAAGAGACATGACGAAGACCCTAGAGTGATAGGTCTAAGTGTCATAAGGAGATGAAAGACACTTAGTATAGATAGGGTTTCTATTTGATTTTTGACCGTATTATAAGAGGGGTCTAGACTAATAGCTTGACTTAGGAGAGCTTCATGACTTAGGTGTGGTGCACACTTGACAACTTTAGCTCTAAGTAAGCCTATGATGACCGTAAGATAGCCTAGACCATCTTCCTATTGATCGTGACGAAAACCGGAGTTGAGAGAGTAGTTTTTTGGGTGACAGACGCTGAGGTCCGAGGCGTCAGACACTGTCTAGCGCGCCAGACACTGGCGACGGACGCTGGGGTGAAACCCTAGCAGCGTCCGTCGGCATAACAGAGAGCTCTAGAAACGTTTGTTTTGCGACGGACGCATATGTCGACATGGCGTCGAACGCTAGCGAGCGTCTGGGAATATTTTCCCAGAAACCCGAGAGTAGCTAGTTGGCGCCGGTGCAGCGTCCGTCGTCAAGCGACGGAGCATCCATCGCCTGCCAGTTTGAACAGGAACTAGCCGTTGGGCAGCGCGACGGAGCGTCCGACGCCTAGGCGATGGAGCGATGGAGCGTCCGTCGCCAACTTAATCTGTCTATTTTCAGCAGCCCAAGGCTAGTTGTGTGGGGGAGTATTTATACTCCACCCCTTGTCTTTCCACCTTGCCTTTGCTCATTTCAGTTGCTGAGAAGTCTTGTGAGGTGTGGAAGAGAGCAAGAGCCCTAGAGAGAGAGAGAGTGATTTGCGAATTCATCCATCCATCTTCTCTCCCTAGTTCATCCAAGAGATCAAGTGTGCATCCACTCTAGTTGTGAGGGTTGATTGAGTCAAGTAAAGGTTGAAGCTTGTTACTCTTGGTGATCGACATCACCTAGACGGTCCGGTGATGCTCGGAGGAAGGTGATCGCCGGAAGATTGTCGGCGGCCATTCTCTATCGACTTGTAATCGGTTGTGGGCGGTTCACCAAGCCGGAGTGGCGAAGAACCAGCCCGTAAAGAACACTAATCCCTTGCGCGGGATTGAGGGGGAGCAATACCTTGCGAGGTGCTCCAACGAGGACTAGGGGGAGTGTCGACTCCTCGATACCTCGACAAAACATCGTCGTGTCAAGAATCTCTTTCCCTAGCTCTTTACATTTCGCACTTCTTCTTACTTTCATACTATAATTGTGTAGGGTGTTCTTCTTCCTTACCTTGATACCGCTTTCTAGCTAGGACACACAATCGGTAGGCACTAGGGGGTAATTGACATTGTTAGGATTTCATATTTGCTTTAGAAATTTGAAATAAGCCCAATTCACCCCCCCCCTCTTGTGCATCTTGATCCTTTTCAGATATGGGAAGAGTTGTCGCATTGGCTCAGTGTGTGAGAGGTTGAGCTCATCGACGAAGATGTTGTCGTGGACACTCGTGGATGATGTGGAAGGTTTCGTTTAATCGTCGAGGAATCCTATCCACTTCATCACCAGCACCTCTCCACGCTCAGAAGCCGAGACTCATGAAAGTGGTTGTGCGGCGATCCTCCGGCTCAGCAACAGCGATGACGGCTTACGCAAGATCTTGTCGGTGAATAACTTAGCCTCTCGGCCACAGAGTTAGTTGGGGGGGTCGTGTCCGCGTATGTGGAGGTGGTGGTGGGGCTTTGTGCGCGTGTCTCTATAACCACAACGCTGGGCTGTCCCCTTCGAGGTGACCGGGGAGGGGTGGCCACGTCCACACCCGCACCCAACAATAGCAATATGGTGTTGGAGCTTTCTAGCCACGTGTGAATGTCCATATGTGATATTTTAATACACGTATTTTGTTTTATTACTACATATTTTATTAAAAAAATTAGCTAGCTCAATATATAACACAAGCTGTTGTGCTAATGTCAATTAAGAGACAAATATACAGACGAGGCCATATGGAACTTGTCACTGCTTATTCTTCTATAGTTGTACAGCTTATTTTACCTAAAAAATAGTTGTACATCCATTTGTATTTTGACATATAGTTGTGTAACAAATGCAGCCTTTATTCAAATTTAGCTAGCTCAATAACGCTAGCTGCTGTGCTAATGTCGATAAAGAGGCAAATATACATATGAGGTACTGTTATTCTTCTATACCATTACAAAGAACACAATGATATTTCCTTGAGAAAAAGAAAACGATGATATAAGATAGTTAGCCATCATTTATGTTTGAACGCAGTTATGCAACATCGGCATAAAAATCATTGAGGGTCATCCGGGCTGCTATTGGAATCCGAACTGACTTTTCGCCCTTGTACCATGTAAGACTGCCAAATGTGTAATCTCCCTGTAGTTTCCACATAGGTGATAGCTTCACATGAAATGTGTGAACTTTGTTCGTAGAATTGAACACGAGGACGGAAGGTTCAACATCCATTTTAACTCCAGGTGGGCTCTCGATTGCAGCATGGTAAACCACATCAACCTCACCTACATTTGTGACCGTCCTTGATACGGTAATCGGTTGCCTCAGATTTGGAACAGAGATGGATGGTAGGTTCAGGTGGTACCCTGGCACTGAAGTTTCATTGCATCTTATTTGTTTCTTATTGATAGCACAGCCAAAGAACTTGTTGTAATCGCTTGGATCAATGTCATAAATCAAGCCAGGATCAGCTGCCTTATTAGGGTTAATGTTTCCACCTCCGTAGTCAAATGGGTCAGCAATCTTTCGAGGAATTCCTTCAGCCAGTATTGGCATGCCATGCTCGTTGGTTACAGACGCTTCACCATGAAAAATGAAACAGAGTTCAGGAAGATGTAACATTGCCTAGTACGTCAATGTTCAGTAGTCAGTCACTCGGTTGACAAGATGAATTACCTGTGGTGACGATAGCCGATTTCAGTGCAGCAGGGGACCATTGTGGATGTAGACCTTTCAGCAATGCTATAATGCCTGACACGTGTGGTGTTGCCATAGATGTCCCAGATTTGAAAACGTATGCATCTTTTTCGGCTGCTAAGATGCTGGCTCCTGGTGCTGCGATGTCAGGCTGTTAACGAAGCAAAACCGTCGTGATGAGATATATGGCTTTCTAATGGTGAATGGTTATTGTATAGAAAGCAAAGTAATGTTTTACTCTATAGGTACAATACCTTGATAACATCAGCGTAGTAGATTGATGGACCTCTAGAGGAGAATGATGCCACTTTGGGAGCCAGTAACTCTTTACTTATAAAGGTGCGGGCTGGTTCAATCTTTGCCACCGCGGAGCTGCTTATTAACAATAACAGATTTATCAGTGAGGATTCCACTTATATACCAAAGAATTGATCGTCAGCTGGTAGTTCTGCTCAATAAGTGTTGTATACCTCGTGTCTCTCATGTATCGATAAATCTGGTAGCCGGTGTCAAGATCCACACGTACACAGGCAATGCCCTCACAACGTGCTGTAGCACCTAGAAGGTCGGTCGTATATTGGGCGAAAATAAGACCAGAGGCTCCGGCATCCACCACGTTTTGCAACGCGTCTTGGAATGCCGACCCTGGGGTTAGCGGTAGATCTGAATCTGGGTCTGATGGAAAGCATAACGTAATCTTTCCTTTCAAATCCGTGCCGTTCAGAGCGTCCGCCGTGCAGCTAATTAATCACAGAAAGCAGAAACCAACTGTTCAGCTTCAAGATTTATTAGGAAAAAAAAAATCAAGAGGGCAAAGTAAATAAATGGCTTCACTTACAGGCCTCCCCATTGAAGACTTCTGAAAATGCTCCTCGATGAGTTCTTCTCTTGGTAATAGAGGGATTGTCCCTGCAAAATTGGTAGAATTCACTCAAGAAGATCAGTCAATTTAACTCAATGTACTACTAATTCTCTAATAAACAAGTCCTAGACTAGTGATCCTTCAGAGCGTGTACCGCTATCTGTTGCTTGTTTCCGAGCGTGATCACGGTTGGAAACGACCGATCAATCTTACTCGCAGCCACAGTAATGACCCACGGGGCAGTGTTCTCAATGGTCTGTGGTCTTGGACCGTCGTTCCCGCCTGCGTACACGACGGTGATACCCTTCTGAACCGCGTGCAGGGCGCCGAACGAGTCGTCTGCGAAGCCACCGAGGGACAGCGAGAGCACATCCACCCCATCGTGTATCGCATCGTCGATGGCCGCGAGAATGTTGGCGCTGCTGCCACCAATCCCTTGCCACAGGGACTTGTACACCGCGATGCGAGCCCGAGGCGCGCCGCCACGCGCAGCGCCAGCGGCAAGACCGTGGAAGCTGGCTCCCTCTACGACGGAGCCTGCCGCGGTGGAGGCCACGTGCGTACCGTGGCCGCCTACGTCCCGGGCCGAGAGGTACTCGGTCTTTACTATTTCGTCCTCCATTCCAGCGTTGTAGAACCGCGCGCCGATGATCTTGCGATTACAGTTGCTGCTGTTCCAGCCCTGTCCGACTTCGCACTTGCCTTTCCACCGTGACGGCACCGGCCCATACCCTTCGTCGCTGAAGCTTCTCGACTCCGGCCAGATACCTGAAGCAAGGCAAGATCACCGCAGGATTAAAAGATTTGTTTCAGTTCGAAGCAAACAAGACCTTGTTCAGATTTGCGTGGAATTGTATTACTAACCGGTGTCAACGACCCCGATGATTATATCCTCGCCTTGGTTGCTTTTACGGAGCAGCTCACTGGGCATCTGGTAGTTGAGACCAAGGAAGTCCCAGCTACGAGTGGTGGTGGGAGTGCAGGTTCTGCTTGGTTGGACACTAATGACATCCGGAAACTCTGTAAATTGCATATTACATGAGTTGTTTATTAGTTGACAAAAGCCATGCGTAAGGGCAAAATCTGATTTGTTAATAATGAAGACATTACCTGCGAGCTGTTCAGCTTGGTCTTCAGTAAGCATTGCAGCGAAGCCTGAGAAGCCGTGCTTGTAGTTGTGGGTCATGGACGCCAAAGAATCTTCCTTGCTGATAATTGATCGATTCAGTACACAGAGTGATAACCTCTTTAGCCAATATATATGCAATGCCAAGTAATTTGAGAAAACTATGGTGGATGGTTATTCTCCACGACCAATTTATACATCAAGATTAACTTCATATTCTGTGTAAGAAACATAGTATTCTCCACGTACCTTCCGAGAACAGCGGCGAGTAGATCATGGTGCGAAGCAATGACATCGTTGGGTGTCCATGTTTCACATCGCCTAGGTATACGATATAAAGCTACATATATATACAAACCGGATCAGAAAAAATGGATTTTAGAAACTTTACTCCAATTTGCTAATGCAAACATATGATGATCACTCTATTTAGATAGTACTACAAAAAGTATCCACCGAGGAACGCTTAGTTGCTTACCCTGCTATGCGATCTTCCATGCACCCCAATGACACCGTACAAAAGCAAAGTAGTATAGTCAAAACTAGAGAAGAAGCACGCGTAAAAGAGTGTAACCCCATCTTTGTTGTTCTTTGTGTGTGATCTTGCACTGCTGTTCATCGTGCTGATAATGGCTTAATAGCCTGTATTTATAGGCGAGTGTATGAATGAGTAGTGCGGAAACATTGTGGAAAGAAGCGTGTGAAATTTGTATAAGAGGCGTTCATGGGTTGGTGTGTGGTTTGAGCTGGCCAACGTGGGAAAGAAAGAGTCCAGAAAAAATAGAATATTGCTATTAGGGACTCCTACGGCTAGCCTTCTCTTTTCATCATATTTTAAACCAGGAACAACTACGGACGGGGAGGCAGGTGAGGACGACTGGACGGACAGCTCCAGTCTGCAAAGCGCGCACGCGCGGCACGGATTATATGACTAATTCATCCCCGATACATGCCCGCTACGCGATGATCCTGCCCACAGATTATGTGACTAATTCTTTTTGAAAAAGGATCTTACGACTAATTCATCCTCGGTCCATACCACTATCCGGTGACCCTGTCACGGATTATCACTAGTATATAATAACCTAAATATTCGGCAGCTTTTTTTTTTATAGAAACGACCATTTTTAGAAATGCGTTAACTATAAAGACGACTCTACTTCTAGCTATGTAGAAAAAATGACTTTTAGAGACGGTTCTATTTTCAACTGTCTCTACCAATCCCCTTGTTTATTATAAAGGAGATTTTATTTCTAGCCGCATTTAGAAATAGAGTTACCTCTTAAAAATAGGGTCTGACCGTCAAACCATCTCTTAAACATAGGCCCCAAGGCAGAGTCTAACCATTGGGGGTCCGGCGAGGTGGGACCTGCGCCCAAGGCAGAGTTTGACCTTCGGGGGTTGGGCGAGGTGGGATTTGCGTCTGAGACAGAATCCGACTTCGAGGGTTGGACGAGGTGGGAAAAGCTCGCCTTTAGAGTTAGGCGAGACCATCAAGCCCCCTTGGAGTCGGGCGAGGCGATGTCTAGTTCCTAGGGGTCGAGCGAGGCCATTAGTGTTTTAAGTAGCTGGACGAGTCGACACGACATTCATTATCATACGACCCCTGGTATTCATATCTGATACAAATGTCACTATTACTTTCTAATCCCTCCACCCCTTATTATTTGTCGTTTTGGGTCTCCATGTCACAAATTTGATTAGATTTTATAGAAAATACGTGCAACATTTATATCTCTAAATAAATTTATTAAAAAACTAGATCAAAAGATCTATCTAATGATATCCATTATGCATCATAAATATTAATATTTTTCATATAAAATTTATCAAAGTTATTTCTCGGGAAGTGAGAACACTACTAAGTTTTACTCCTAATGCCACGCTTTTCTTTTACGACGCCAAGATTTGGTTGCAAGTTGGGGTGTTTTCACAACCATGGTTGTCGCATGTTGCAATAGATGGGTTTTTTTGCCATGCAAATTGTTTCGTGGCTTCAAAAGTGGGAACGTTGCGAAAACTATGTTTTTTGCAACCTATTGTAAAACGGTTGCAATAATTTATTAGTGTTGCCACGAATAGATTTTCGTTGTGAGCAAAATTATTAACGTTGCAATAAAGTTGCACATATCACAACGTAAATTTATTCATTGCGATAAGGTTCCACGTATAGCAACGAAAATTCTCATCGTGGCGGTAGCACATCCATGTTGCCATGATTTACTTGTGTTGTATATAAAAGCGTTTTATGTTGTATATAAAAGTGTTTTATATTGCAACCATAACGATATCGTTGCAACATATAATTTTTGGAGCATAATGATAAATTAAAAAAAATAAAGATCCAGGAATAGAACCTAGGACCTCATTGTCTTGTCCAACAAGAAGATAGAAACCACTAGACCATGATGTCGTTGTTGTGTCTATATAGACAGAGTTTTACTTGAACTAGTATAGACCCGATTTAGTTTCTACTAGTGATAAACGCGCGCCCTTGCGCGCAGGTTGGCAATATAATACAAAGGCAAGATAACTAATCAAAATTTGCCAAGAAAAAAAAAAGAAAACAACAGAGTAAATAACTCAAGGTTGCTAGACTGAGAGTTGATATATTCAAACATTACATATTTTACATGAGCCACAAAGCACAAGGTGAATATGTCTTAGCATGACTGGTACCATGTTCCAATATCACAAGGGCATATCTCTAGACTATGATGATAGTACATAGCATACAGTCTATTACCAAATACCAATTGGTTCAGCAGTAGGTTGGAGCTTCTGCATCCACATATATAGATTCAGACAACATGTTGGCATTCTCATAAAATTTGTTCAAACCAGATACAACTCCATTCCCCCCATCCCAGAACCTTGGTCACAACTTTGATCATTTTGGGAATGATCATTCATCATGGCTGGAACTCTGTAATTATCTTCGAGAACAATCACCCTTTTATTCATTTCCACTTTCCCTCCTTATAAGTATCAATATTCACTCTCCCCCAAAGCAGCTAACCTGGCACCTGCTTTGAAGTATTAAGCAGCTATCACTTTCTTAACTTTGTAGATACGCATCTTACAAAACACACTGTATGGCAAGGTGCTGTAAAGACAGTACCAAAATAGGGAAAGCGAAAATTCAATGAGATATAAGCATCTACGTAATGTGAAATTTGTGGAAAGAGAGAAAACAATGGATCTTATGTTCCATTAACAAAGACCAAACTAACTATGTGAAGACTGGAAACACATGGCTAGAACAATAATAATCCAAGCATGATAAAAACTTCTGCAATCTAGAAAGTAACAGTTCACCTATGAGTAAAAGTAAGAACATGTCTCTCTTTCTCTGATTCATATGCATATTTTCTAGCAAAAAGACAAATGGCCCTAGATCATTCCAAAGAATCTCCAACTGTATATTCTCGCTGAACCAAGACACTATAGTCACCCGGTAGACTAAATTAATATCCAACCAAAATTTAACACTATTATCATAATAGCTCCAGAAGGAACACAGATACACATTACATAAGGAGATTTTAGTCTCTTGCTTAACGAATATGTCATCAAAGAAATTTGACAATAGTGAGTGCAATTTAAGCTGCAATTAAAAAACTACAAACCAAGATTAATAATTTATTTATTTATTTAAACAGGACATCCTACGTGACCTAGTAGGGCAAGCCACCAACATCTCTACAGTCGACACTATTCTGAAAAGTGTTATTCTATTAATCCATATAGTGGTTACAGTCAGATTACAACCGTGAAAGGCACAAGCTCAAATTGTACACAAGGGTACCATTCTATTGAGGCTTAGGGCACCTGCAGTGTATGGTTCTAAGCCGGTCCTATACATTAAATGCTCCTATAGTACCGGGTCCTATACACTGCAGGGTTGATTCTATGAAGGACCTGGTTCTGTCTATCGCACCCGGCTCTCTCTCCTTCTCTCTTGCTGTTACTGGGATCAGTTGGGGATCAGTTCACTTTTTTATTGGCAATGGGGCCCATCTATAGAACCAGCTCGGTCTGATACATTGTGGTGAGATTCACAGATGCTGTCTAATCAATTGGGGGCCCTAGCTAAGGTCCGACCCCGATGCTTCACACTGCTGATGCTCTTAGTAACTATGCTTAAGAGTGAGAGTTAAACTGATGTTCTTTTTTGTTATACAAATTAGCTAAAAAGATCCTACTGTAAATAGGATATCAAAACAGCTACAGACCTGTAAATAAACCAGAAACTTTATGTACCGTTATTGCATCAGCTTTCTCCAAATTAACACCATGACCAATTTCATGTTCTCTGACAAATGTCTTCACATTTGGGAAATATTTATTCAATGCCCCGACAACTTTGTAGGTAATTGCCGCAACACAAGCTCTTTCAACTCCAACTACGCAAAATCTAACATTTTCAGAATAGGACTGATTACATCTTGTTTACATTTCTATCCTGATTACATTTATTGGCAGGATAAAACTATGTTCAGTAAGTTTCCCAGATAGTTTAAGGTTCAACTATATTGGTACTTTTATGCTCTCAAGTTTAATAGCAGCCAAGCACTTTTTACAATAGATGACTACTATGCAAATATATGGTCTAATGAATAACTTTGGTAGACGCCCTTTTATTCTCTCATGAATTTTGAATCACCAGAAAAAAAAATCTAAGGAAAAAGTTTATAATAAATGCAATGCATGACCTCAATATATATCTAGCATGAACTCAACGTACATTAAGATGCATTTATTTGTGACACTGAAGACATTACAATATATATCTAGCCCTTTTTTTTTGTTGTGCAGCTACATCAAGGACAATTTCTAAAATGATGCATTGCAGTTAGAATCGTAGCTTTGACTACTATAAGACCACATACAAATAATTTGTGACACTGAAGACATTACAAATTTTAACCACCTCACAATGTTGGAAAGCTAGGTAATTTCAGAAGTGCCATTAATTAATAATAGGTTGAAAATATTAGTGCCCAGAATTTTAGGCTCTTAATTAATAACATGGAGTCCAAGGAATCCGTGGACTTTCACAAATGCTCTATAAATATTAAGAAATATTATAAAGCACTTTTCTTTACATAATTTCTAATCCACGGGCAGAGCAAAACACCTCACACGTGGTACCTGATTGGCAGATTGTTTGACGGTGGTCCTTGCAGCCTAGCACATCCATATAGACATTTCATCCAACATCTTGAAGGCACCTCGCCAACATTGTACATACAGAGCACATATTAGCTGTCAAATGCAAGGCTTGATGTGGGCACATATCTGCCTCACGAGCATTCCCTCGAACACCTACCTGGCACACAGCATTAGCACAGCCCTGCAGCCAATTAATCGAGCACCTAACCTCCGGCTGTCCCCACCCAAACGACACAGGCCGGCGCTGAACCCACACAGCGTCCGCTGCCCGCTTAACCCAGGGGTTAGCAGGCTGCCGCCTAAGCGGCCGCGCCACACACTCCGCCGACACGTACCGTCGCGCCGCTCATAGGCCACCAGGAGTCGCGGCTCACCGCAATGAACAGCCCACGGCACCACTGTCCGCCGCCAGCGCCTGAAGCCCTAGCAGGTGGTGTCGAGCCACCGCGCTGGAGTGTCTCGCGCCGCCACTCGCTCCGGGGGCGTCGCGCCACCTGCGTTGGTCCCCTCCCACCGCTGCGCTAGGCCGCCTTGGCCGGGGCTGCAGCGCTACGCGCGCGGGCCTCACGCCGCCGCTCGCTCTGGTGCGCCGCGGGAGGACGGGCGACGCGGGAGCCGGCCGGTGCGCCGCGGCACCGGGAGATGGGAGAGGGGAGAGAGAGGCACGACGGTGGCGGCGGGAGCGTGGAGGACAACAGGAGCGTGGAACACGGAGGGAATTTGGATTTCCATGTGCGGCAGTTTTGTCCGCCCATTTTTTTTAAGGAATACGAACAAGAGGATAATAGAACTTTAATGTAATATATATGACAGCCTATTTAAAAAATCTAATTGTACTTTTTTAATAATCCTGTGATTTTAGGAATTTAAGTATATTTTTTGTTGATGTATTATAACTACATAAACATTGTTGAAAATTTTTTATGTAGGACATCGATAAAAATCATACTCCCTCTGTACTTAAAAACATGTCTTTTTAGAAAACGACATGATCTCCAAAGTGTAACTTTGACTGATTATTTTTTAAAAAAATATTTATTGAAATATAATATATTTATATTTTATAAAAGTATTTTTCAAGACAAATCTATTGATATGATTTTCATATTTCCAAACTCAACAACTTAAACGTTATTTATGATTTATATTCTTAATGTTTGATTTAAACCTTGCCCTAAACAACATATTTTACGAGTATGTATGGAGTATATGCTAATGGACATCACCTGAAGTTGTTTTCTGCTTAAACTTTTGGAACTTAAATTTTACTCAAAAGATACATAACATGTTTTATAACCTAATATTGTAAATCTTCTACAACTCTTATGTATAATATGTTGTATCAAATTTTCTAATGTTGTGTTAACTCCGTTGTTGATTCTAATGAGTTGTAAAACTAGATGATTTGGGTTTCCCGGGGACACTTTGTTAAATAAAAAATGGCTATATATCAAATGTAGATCTTGATGAGTGGACCAATCTTGGTATTCATGACTTTTCAAGTTCAGACCATCTAAGGTTTCGAAAACTGGTTTTGAGCTATGAAAATTTCTAAATTCAAAATTGAAGCATTCAAACTTTGTCAAATGAAAAGTTGACCCAAATAACTTATGTAGATCTTGATGAGTTTAGAAAACTTGGTATTCACTACTTTTCTAGCTGAAACATTTTAGGGCTTCAAAAACTGCAGTCTAAGTGTCATTTTGCATTTTCCAAGATTTGACTTGGTCAAATGAGCCACTAAACGATCTCATACGAATTTTTTTTGAATACCAAGACTGTACAAATTATCAAGATCTACATTTGATACATAAGTCATTTCTGCATTTGAGAAAGTGTTAGTAAACACTAGTCACATGTTTTAAAAATCCGAGATGTGACTTGGTCAAATGATACACTAAATGACCTCAAATGAAAAACATATGCTAAGGATGTAGATATTCAAGAATTAGCCCACGAAGAACTAACCCGGCCCAACTAAGTTTACCCTAGGTATATAAATCCTCTCCCTCTCCCCTCCCTTTCCCTTTCCCTTGCCCAGCCGCAGCAGCCAGGCAGCACAGCACGCACGCAGCCGCGCGCAGCCTCCGCCCTCTGCTGCCCGCTGGTGTCCGGCAAGCCGCCCCACACCCGCCGGCGAGCCATCCTCCGGCCTGTGCCGTCCGCCGGCGAGCCGTCCTCCGCCCTCTGTTGTCCGCCGGGCCGTCCGCACAGGTACAGCTTGCTGGACGCCAGGCCTCCTCTGTCCCTTTCTTTCTCCTTTCCTCCTCCACTGCCCCACTGCCCCTGCTTTCTCCTTTCCTCCTCCATTTGTGTGTAAATAAATGAATAATTGTGTTTTTTCAGGAAGAGGACAATGTCTGCTCCAGGTTATTCGGGTGTTGGATCTCAAGCTGCAGCTGCTGGTGCTTCTTCGGTTGCTGGATCCCAAGTGCAATTTTTTGGGGGCTAGTACCCTGTGTATGTGCAACTGTGTATTGAGTATGGTAATGGAGTTGTTGTCAGAATTTCTTGTATTCCGGTTGCTATGCTATGCTATTCCCAATTTCTCATGATAGGATATACTTATACAATGAATATATTAATTATGTAGTCTGCCTAAAAAATTACAGTCCATTTATCCTCACTGAGCTGTGCTTTATTACATACATACATATATATATATTAATAACTTGTGTTAAATTTGCATACACTTTTGTCAATTTACATTTCTCCCTAAATTTATTGCTGGGAATCTACTTTTCTATGCTTCTTAAGATGAAATTGGTAACACCTTATTTGTGCAACAACCGATGTTTGGGGGTTCTCAATACAAAATCTTTTAGTAAACTAGTATATATAGAAAACTATTAGAGATGAAAATATTAAAGTTGCTACTTACCTTGTTAACTCGCTAAATTTATTGCTTTACCAAGTTAATTATAGGAAACACCTGGAGTTATACAGAGGACATCACCTACATACTGTAACTTGCTTGTACCCTTTAGATAGAATATGTGTAGTCAGTCAAGATCGATCTTTTAATTTGACCCTTGTATCAGATATATGTAATATTAAAGCAGTTACATTACATACATGAATTAAGGGCATGTACACTAGTTGATGCTAATAGATTCACTCTAACAAAAACTTGTCAAAGGCTGTACATACAGACTGTCAGTAATGTTCTATGAAGGTGCTTAATTTGTGTTCCATTTATAGTTTATGCATGCATACTCTGGTTTCAATTATCTTTCATTTGTACCTCCTATCCAGGGCACAACGAGGCTATAGGACTGATGCTGTCCAGGGGTATTCCCGTGGATCCTCTCAACTATTACGGGACGCCGCTGCACTTGGCTGCAAGAAAGGGCCATGCCTAGGCTCTCAAGGTCCTGCTAGAGCATGGTGCTGATGTAAGCAATTAGAAAGACTCCAGCTAAAATTGTGTGTCCTTATGATGGATTGTGACTGCTATTCACCTTCCTGTGCAGCCCAATAGAGTTGTCAATCATGTGTCTTCACCACTCCTGATGGCATGCTTTTCTGCCAAACTGTTTTGATGCATGGCTTTGCTATTAGAAACAATGTTTTTTATTATCTTTTTTATATTCTGCAGACGGGCAAATTTTGATGAAGTTTTTGTTCTGAACTTTTCATGCTTGAAGGAGCTTGGAGGAAGGTGGTGGACAGAAGACAGCCCTTGACTCTTCAAAGATCCACGCAATACTGTAGCTAAGCATAAGACAAGTGAGATGGATCAACTAAAAGTAGAAGTTTGTTTGAGTATCTTTGAATTAAATTGACAGGGATATGTCTTGGTGAACTTAGACAACTATTTTGCAGTGAGACATGTTGCGGTACTAGGAAGCCCTCAAGTGTTGCGTAGAACCTAGGAAGTCTTGTTATGCTATACAAGTTTTAGTCTGTCAAGATACGAGTTTACTGTACTGTTTTGTGGTTATAGATAATATTTCAATGGATTGGCACCTTATTGAGTGTAGTTGCAATTTTCATGGATTAATGTTTGCACAATGTTGATTTATTAAAACACAAATCTAATTCTACTAGCGTTGCAATACAAACTATGCATGCGTGGCAATATGTCTACCGTAATGAATATAATTTCGTGGCAAACAGTAATATTGCAGCATGATAGATGGTCATTGCAACATCTATTTTGCGACGCTAAAACTATGTGGCAAATAGTAATATTGTCAAGTGCAAGACCGGCGTGGCAAAAACATATATACCTTTTGTAACAAATTGGAAAGCGTGGCAAATGATACTCTTGCAATGACGAATATAGCGCGACAAATGCAAATATTGCCACGACCAAACAAAAACATATATACCTTTTGTAACAAATTGGAAAGCGTGGCAAATGATACTCTTGCAATGACGAATATAGCGCGACAAATGCAAATATTGCCACGACCAAACGGATGTGGAAACAACATCATTAAGCAATCAAATTGTAGCGTCGCACAATGGTTTTCTTGCCACGCGATCGATCGTTGCATGTACTACCACTTGCAACTGAGGCAGGCGTGACAATTTCTTATATTGCCACGACCATGAAGGTAAATTGTAGCGTCGCACAATGGTTTTCTTGCCACGCGATCGATCGTTGCATGTACTACCACTTGCAACTGAGGCAAGCGTGACAATTTCTTATATTGCCACGACCATGAAGGTTGCAGCAATGTCCTGTTGCCATGGTTGACAACCAAATTGTAGCGTCGCACAATGCCTTTCTTGCCACAGAATCGATCGTTGCATGCACTGTCATTTGCAACTGAGGCAGGCGTGGCAATTTCTTATATTGCCACGACCATGAAGGTTGCAACAATGTCATGTTGCCATGGTTGCCAACGAACTATTATGGTGGCAAAAAACTCACGTACTTGCAACGACAAACTAACAATGGTTGCAATACATTATTGCAACGCAACTTATTGCAACCGTTGGCAACGAACGCGATTTGGTTGTCACATCCTACTTTGGCAACCAAAAACGGTATATTGCAACGTTTTGTCAACATTGAAATAAGGGTAAAACTTAGTAGTGGAAAGACAGTTATTTAGAAACGGAGGGAGTATATGTTTAGTTAAATTTATTTTAAAACTGACTCAACGGAAAGTGGAATATGGGTTTACTTGGGACCGATGATAATTTATTAATACATTATCTTGTGAATGGGGTTAGTAGGACTACTCTCATATTTTGTTAATACATATAGTTTTATTAATACAGATATTCTAGTAGCTAACTATGAACGTCGTTACTAAAGATACAATATTTTAAAATTTTATTGCCAAGTGACATGATTAATAAGATCCAACTTTTTTTTTCTCGAATACACAAAAGGTTTGCGCATCTTTGTATTTAAGACCGAGAAGAAGTTAAAGTTACAACGACACTAGGGAGAATAGTATTATACAATTAGCTCTCTCATCCATCATCCCTAGAAGCAGAAGATCATGGCTATTACTCGCTAATCATACTACATAGTCATCATAGGCGATCAAACACATTGTTTTGTGCGGCGCCTCCCGCGCTTAGCCTGTGGATATTGAAGAATCATGTCCCTATTGGTTTTGGTGATTAACAACAAGTAAAAGATTATTATGGCTAATGTGTGTTTTGCAGAGGCTATGCGTAGCTTAGCCATAGTGATTAATGTGAATGAGCATCATTGGTTATCACTAAGCCCTCAAGATGGATATCATTTCGGATTTCAAAGAGACATGATGAAGACCCTAGAGTGATAGGTCTAAGTGCCATAAGGAGATGAATGACACTTAATATAGATAGGGCTTCTATTTGATCTTTGACCGTATTATAAGAGGGGTCTAGACTAGTAGCTTGACTTAGGAGAGCTTCATGACTTAGGTGTGGTGCACACTTGACAACCTTAGCTCTAAGTAAGCCTATGATGACCGTAAGATAGCCTAGAACATCTTTCATATTGATCGTGACGAAAACCGGAGTTGAGAGAGGAGTTTTTTGGGCGACGGACGCTGGGGTGAAACCCTAGCAGCGTCCGTCGGCGTAACAGAGAGCTCTAGAAACGCTTGTTTTGCGACGGACGCATATGTTGACATGGCGTCGGACGCTAGCGAGCGTCTGGGAATATTTTCCCAGAAACCCGAGAGCAGCTAGTTGGCGCCGGTGCAGCGTCCGTCGCCAAGCGACGGAGCATCCATCGCCTGCCAGTTTGAACAGGAACTAGCCGTTGGGCAGCGCGACGGAGCGTTCGACGCCTAGGCGATGGAGCGTCTGACGCCTAGGCGATAGAGCGTCTGACGCCTAGGCGACGGAGCGTCCGTCGCCAACTTAATCTGTCTATTTTCAGCAGCCCGAGGCTAGTTGTGTGGGGGAGTATTTATACTCCACCCCTTGCCTTTCCACCTTGCTTTTGCTCATTTCAGTTGCTGAGAAGTCTTGTGAGGTGTGGAAGAGAGCAAGAGACCTAGAGAGAGAGAGAGAGTGATTTGCGAATCCATCCATCCATCCATCTTCTCTCCCTAGTTCATCCAAGAGATCAAGTGTGGATCCACTCTAGTTGTGAGGGTTGATTGAGTCAAGTGAAGGTTGAAGCTTGTTACTCTTGGTGATCGACATCACCTAGACGGTCCGGTGATGCTCGGAGGAAGGTGATCGCCGGAAGATTGTCGGCGGCCCTTCTCCATCGACTTGTGATCGGTTGTGGGCGGTTCACCAAGCCGGAGTGGCGAAGAACCAGCCCGTAAAGAACACTAATCCCTTGCGCGGGATTGAGGGGGAGCAATACCTTGCGAGGTGTTCCAACGAGGACTAGGGGGAGTGTCGACTCCTAGATACCTCGACAAAACATCGTCGTGTCAAGAATCTCTTTCCCTAGCTCTTTACATTCCGCACTTGTTCTTACTTTCATACTAGAATTGTGTATGGTATTCTTCTTCCTTGCCTTGCTACCACTTTCTAACTAGGACACACAATCGATAGGCACTAGTGGGTAATTGACATTGTTAGGATTTCATATTTGCTTTAGAAATTTGAAATAAGCCCAATTCACCCCCCCTCTTGGGCATCTTGATCCTTTTCAGATATGGGAAGAGTTGTCGCATTGGCTCAGCGTGTGAGAGGTTGAGCTCATCAACGAAGATGTTGTCGTGGACCCTCGTGGATGATGTGGAAGGCTTCGTTTAATCGTCGAGGAATCCTATCCACTTCATCACCAGCACCTCTCCACGCTCAGAAGCCTAGACTCATGAAAGCGGTTGTGCGGCGATCCTCCGGCTCAGCAACAGCGATGACGGCTTACGTAAGATCTTGTCGGTGAATAACTTAGCCTCTCGGCCACAGAGTTAGTTGGGGGGGGGTCGTGTCCGCGTATGTGGAGGTGGTGGTGGGGCTTTGTGCGCATGTCTCTATAACCACAACGCTGGGCTGTCCCCTTCGAGGTGACCGGGGAGGGGTGGCCACGTCCGCACCCGCACCCAACAATAGCAATATGGTGTTGGAGCTTTCTAGCCACGTGTGAATGTCCATAATGTGATATTTTAATACACGTATTTTGTTTTATTACTACATATTTTATTAAAAAAATTAGCTAGCTCAATATATAACACAAGCTGTTGTGCTAATGTCGATTAAGAGACAAATATACAGACGAGGCCATACTGGAACTTGTCACTGCTTATTCTTCTATAGTTGTACAGCTTATTTTACCTAAAAAATAGTTGTACATCCATTTGTATTTTGACATATAGTTGTGTAACAAATACCGCCTTTATTCAAATTTAGCTAGCTCAATAACGCTAGCTGCTGTGCTAATGTCGATAAAGAGGCAAATATACATATGAGGTACTGTTATTCTTCTATACCATTACAAAGAACACAATGATATTTCCTTGAGAAAAAGAAAACGATGATATAAGATAGTTAGCCATCATTTATGTTTGAACGCAGTTATGCAACATCGGCATAAAAATCATTGAGGGTCATCCGGGCTGCTATTGGAATCCGAACTGACTTTTCGCCCTTGTACCATGTAAGACTGCCAAATATGTAATCTCCCTGTAGTTTCCACATAGGTGATAGCTTCACATGAAATGTGTGAACTTTGTTCGTAGAATTGAACACGAGGACGGAAGGTTCAACATCCATTTTAACTCCAGGTGGGCTCTCGATTGCAGCATGGTAAACCACATCGACCTCACCTACATTTGTGACCGTCCTTGATACGGTAATCGGTTGCCTCAGATTTGGAACAGAGATGGATGGTAGGTTCAGGTGGTACCCTGGCACTGAAGTTTCATTGCAGCTTATTTGTTTTTTATTGATAGCACAGCCAAAGAACTTGTTGTAATCGCTTGGATCAATGTCATAAATCAAGCCAGGATCAGCTGCCTTATTAGGGTTAATGTTTCCACCTCCGTAGTCAAATGGGTCAGCAATCTTTCGAGGAATTCCTTCAGCCAGTATCGGCATGCCATGCTCGTTGGTTACAGACGCTTCACCATGAAAAATGAAACAGAGTTCACGAAGATGTAACATTGCCTAGTACGTCAATGTTCAGTAGTCAGTCACTCGGTTGACAAGATGAATTACCTGTGGTGACGATAGCCGATTTCGGTGCAGCAGGGGACCATTGTGGATGTAGACCTTTCAGCAATGCTATAATGCTTGACACGTGTGGTGTTGCCATAGATGTCCCAGATTTGAAAACGTATGCATCTTTTTCAGCTGCTAAGATGCTGGCTCCTGGTGCTGCGATGTCAGGCTGTTAACGAAGCAAAACCGTCGTGATGAGATATATGGCTTTCTAATGGTTAATGGTTATTGTATAGAAAGCAAAGTAATGTTTTACTCTATAGGTACAATACCTTGATGACATCAGCGTAGTAGATTGATGGACCTCTAGAGGAGAATGTTGCAACTTTGGGAGCCAGTAACTCTTTACTTATAAAGGTGCGGGCTGGTTCAATCTTTGCCACCGCGGGGCTGCTTATTAACAATAACAGATTTATTAGTGAGGATTCCACTTATATACCAAAGAATTGATCGCCAGCTGGTAGTTCTGCTCAATAAGTGTTGTATACCTCGTGTCTCTCATGTATCGATAAATATGGTAGCCGGTGTCAAGATCCACACGTACACAGGCAATGCCCTCACAACGTGCTGTAGCACCTAGAAGGTCGGTCGTATATTGGGCGAAAATAAGACCGGAGGCTCCGGCATCCACCACGTTTTGCAACGCGTCTTGAAATGTCGACCCTGGGGTTAGCGGTAGATCTAAGGGTCTGTTTGGGACTGCTCCACGAACTCTGCTCCACAAACTCCACTGTAGAGCAGCTCCACGAACTCCAGGTTTTTGTGGAGCACCTCTTTAGGTGCTCTCACAACTTCACTTTTTTTTGAGCTGTGTGCGTGGAGCTAAAACCGTTTAGCTAAAAAACGTAGAGCTGAGCTGAAAAACGTGGAGCGGAGCAGTCCCAAACGTACCCTAAATCTGGGTCTGATGGAAAGCATAACGTAATCTTTCCTTTCAAATCCGTGCCATTCAGAGCGTCCGCCGTGCAGCTAATTAATCACAGAAAGCAGAAACCAACTGTTCAGCTTCAAGATTTATTAGGAAAAAAAATCAAGAGGGCAAAGTAAATAAATGGCTTCACTTACAGGCCTCCCCATTGAAGACTTCTGAAAATGCTCCTCGATGAGTTCTTCTCTTGGTAATAGAGGGATTGTCCCTGCAAAATTGGTAGAATTCACTCAAGAAGATCAGTCAATTTAACTCAATGTACTACTAATTCTCTAATAAACAAGTCCTAGACTAGTGATCCTTCAGAGCGTGTACCGCTATCTGTTGCTTGTTTCCGAGCGCGATCACGGTTGGAAACGACCGATCAATCTTACTCGCAGCCACAGTAATGACCCACAGGGCAGTGTTCTCAATGGTCTGTGGTCTTGGACCGTCGTTCCCGCCTGCGTACACGACGGTGATCCCCTTCTGAACCGCGTGTAGGGCGCCGAACGAGTCGTCCGGGAAGCCACCGAGGGACAGCGAGAGCACATCCACCCCATCGTGTATCGCGTCGTCGATTGCCGCGAGAATGTTGGCGTTGCTGGCACCAATCCCTTGCCACAGGGGCTTGTACACCGCGATGCGAGCCCGAGGCGCGCCGCCACGCGCAGCGCCAGCGGCAAGACCGTGGAAGCTGGCTCCCTCTACGACGGAGCCTGCCGCGGTGGAGGCCACGTGCGTACCGTGGCCGCCTACGTCCCGGGCCGAGAGGTACTCGGTCTTTAACGTGGGGTGTTTGGATCCTCTTGGCAAATTGATAAAAAAGTAAAATAATCGTTAATTTTTTGTAAATAGATCCAAACATGTAAACTAAAAAATAACAAAAGAGCATAAATTTACTATTTATCATTTGTCACTTTGGAGTAGCAAATGACAAATTTACTCTTTTGCCAATTTACCAAGTTGCTAAGGGGATCCAAACATCCCCTATATCGCCCTCCATTCCAGCGCTGTAAAACCGTGCACCGATGATCTTGCGGTTACAGTTGCTGCTGTTCCAGCCGTGTCCGACTTGGCACTTGCCTCTCCACCGTGACGGCACTGGGCCATACCCTTCGTCGCTGAAGCTTCTCGACTCCGGCCAGATACCTGAAGCAAATAAGCAAGATCACCGCAGGATTAAAAGATTTGTTTCAGTTTGAAGCAAACCAGCTGCAGAGCTTGTTCAGATTTGCATACTAACCGGTGTCAACAATCCCGATGATTACATCCTCCCCTTGGTTGCTTTTACGGAGCAGCTCACTGGGCATCTGGTAGTTCAGACCAAGGAAGTCCCAGCTACGAGTGGTGGTGGGAGTGCAGGTTCTGCTAGGTTGGACACTAATGACATCCGGAAACTCTGTAAATTGCATATTACATGATTCGTTTATTAGTTGACAAAATCTGATTTGTTAATTAAGGCATTACCTGCAAGCTGTTCAGCTTGATCTTCAGTAAGCATTGCAGCAAAGCCTGAGAACCCGTGCTTGTAGTTGTGGGTCATGGAGGCCAAAGAATCTTCCTTGCTGATAATTGACTCAGCACACAGAGTGACAACCTCTTTAGCTAATATGCAATGCCATGTAATTTGAGAAGACTATGGTGCGTGGTTATTCTCCACGACCAATTTATATATCAAAACTAACTTCAGATTTTGTGTAAGAAACATACTATTCTCCACGTACCTTCCGAGAACAGCGGCGAGTAGATCATGGTGCGAAGCAATGACATCGTTGGGGTGTCCATGTTTTACATCGCCTAGGTATACGATATAAAGCTATATATACAGACCGGATCAGAAGAAAAAAAAAAGAATTTTAGAAACTTTACTCCAATTTGCTAATGCAACCATATGATAGCCACTCTGTTTAGATAGTACTACAAAAAGTATCCACGGGGGAATGCTTAGGGGGTGTTTGGTTCCCACCCCCAAAGTTTAGCCACTAAAGTTTAGTGGAGGTGACTTTAGTAATAGTGTTAAAAGTGATAAAAAATGGGGGTGTTTGAAACTTTAGAGACTAAAAGTGACTAAACTTTAGTGGCTAAAGTTTAAGGGATGGGAACCAAACGTCCCCTTAGTTGCTTACCCTGCTATGCGATTTTCCATGCACTTCATGCACCCCTAATGACAGTGTGCAAAAGCAAAGTAGTATCGCCAAAGCTACAGAAGCACGCGTGGAAGAATGTAACCCCATCTTTGTTGTTCTTTGTGTGCGATCTTGCACTGCTGCTCATCGTGCTGATAATGGCTTAATGGGGCTGTATTTATAGTGGAGTGTATGAATGAGTACCGCGGAAACATTGTGGAAAGATGCGTGTGAAATTTATATAGAGGCGTTCATGGATTGGTGTCTGGTACTCTGGTTTGAGCTGGCCAATGCAACGTGGGAAAGGAAGAGTTCAAAAAAAGATATTAAAATTATAAACTAGGGCTCCCCTTCTCTTTTCATATTTAAAACCAGGGAATACGGACGGCGAGGCAGGTGAGGAGGAGGACTCGACTGACAGCACCAGTCTGAAAAGCGCGGCACGGAGCCTCGCGGAAACAAAAAAAAATAAAAAATCGAAAGGAGATAGCCACACGGATTATCTTATGACTAATTCATCCCCGGTACATGCCCGCTACGCGATGATCCTGCCACGGATTATATATGCTACCAATTCTTTTTGGAAAAGATCTTATGACTAATTCATCCGGACCGTTACGCGGTGATCCTGTCACAGATTATCACTAGTATAATAAAATTATTTTTCAGCAGCTTTTTCTTTATACAACTCAATTTTCAGCCGCCTCTATTGATGTCCGAAACAAAGGCGACTCTACTGTTAGTCATGTAGAAAAATCGATATTTAGAGACGGTTCTATTTCGGCCTGTCTCTACCAATCCCACTATTTACAATCCCTCTATTTATAAAGTCTGTTCTATTTCCAGCCGCACATAAAAATAGAGTCACCTCTTAAAAATAGAAGCTGCATTGTAAAATTTAAAATTTTCAAAATTCTGAATGGAGAAACAACCAAAATAACAGATCTTGAAGTGGTATGCACCTTTGTAGTTAACAAGTTTTTCATTAATCATTCGTACAAGAAAAATTACATTTTAATTTCTCATATTTTAAATTTAATTTTTTCAAAAAAAAAACTCAGATGGAGAAACAATAAAGGAGAGTTCCTTGGGAAAAAAGATAAAAGAAAGGTTTCGCTTCCTTCGTTCACCCTCTCAATTTTGAACTTAATTACCACATGATGGCCCTTTCATTAGTTTTGGGACTCAATAGTGTTAAGTCAAGGGCACTTGGATGAAAAAAAATCAGCGCTGTGTTCAGTACTTTAGTCAATGTTCCAACAGGCGCTCGCCTAGGTGCGATTAATCGCGAGTCAGAGGGTGCCCGCCTCGCCTATGGGGGTAGGCGGACCCCTAGGCGGCGGAAGCTCGGCGGCGGCGCCGGTAAGGGTGGAGGAGCTTCGGACGGGCGCGACAACGGGAGCCGGCGGCGGCGGAGGTGGTAGGCGCGGCTGGGAAGAGACGGGCAGTGGTGGAGGTGGCAGGGAGGAGGAGGAGGAGGAGGCCGGCGAAGATCAATCTGGTGGCAGGCGGCTCGCGGGGAGTTCCGCGGGTGCGGCGAGTCGTGTGGCGTCGAGCGGATGGGTGGAGATGGATGGATGGATAAGGTGGAAGGGTGGATAATGTGGGCTACTGGGCTTTTTTAATGGACCTTTCTTCAACTTTAGGTCCATATAGATGTCTTTTTTTTTTATTTAAGGTAATTTAAAGCAATACATATATATGTGTATAAAAATTGAAACGTCTAGGAAAACGCCTAGGAACGCCTAGGCGCGATTAATCCCGCCTAGGCGCTAGGCTAGGGGTCAGTGCCTAGAATCCGCCTACCGCCTAGCGGAACTTTGACTTTAGTTTTTCTGTTTGATTTCAAGTAATCTTTCATATAGTTTAAGATTTATCAGTATTATATGAAATAAGAAATACATTGTTTTGAACATGAAAGCAGTCCCTTGCCTTATATACAATCCTCAGAAGTGAGAGTGTGTACTTGAGTGTAGGGTTCAAACTACTGAGTCTGTGACTGTGAAGCTGACCAAGATGTGGCAATTATTTTAAGAAGATGTGAGTTTCATGTAGATGAAACCCTCTTAGCTAGGTTTCTAACTTTAAATGAGTCATCAAATTAAAAATTAAATGTGTATGAAACAAAAGAATAAAACTATGCATCTAGAGTAATTGTCTGGTCCATGTTTTATTGTATTATATATTTTTTAAAGCAGCACTATTTGCACTATGAAACTCTAGCTAAAAGAGTCCAGCCCAATCAAGAAATAGACAGCCCAATATCAAATCATAAATCTAACTCTACTCCACGCATGTACAGAAAGTGTGGTCAGCCGTGTGCTTAGGACCAGATGATTATTGATAGTGTTATCTATCTATCTATCTATCTATCTATCTATCTATCTATCTATCTATCTATATATATATATATACTATTTAGTAGCCTGGTCGTTAAATACTATTTAGCACTACACTGTAATATTTTATTTTGTTGAGCCCAACAGTAATAATTTATTACTCATGTATCAATTTTTATTACTGTTGGCCTCACCAGAATAAAATACTACAGTGAGGGTGCTAATAAATTATTACTGTAGAGCTCACTGGGATAAAATGCTAAGTGGGGTGCTAAATAATATTTAACAACCAGGATATTAAATAGTAGGGTTATATATATATATGTGGATTTTCTGCACATAGAGGATAGCTACCCCCGGAGGTGTAGCTACGCCCCCTCTGGATGTTTGACACGTGTAGCCTTGAACGGTGAGATTGGTGCACCTCCTTTTGGCAAAGAGCAGACACTGCCTAGTCGTGTCTGGCTATTTCTGTATCATGGACCACAAAGCTCTGACGGTTTGATTTTTTTTAGTGTTTACTCAATGTAACGCTTTGTGAACTGTGTACTTGTACTGAGCAATGACGAAGTGAAAAAATATTGAGATATTGATGTCAGCGATTCTCTGAACGTTGTATATGAGTTGTCAGAAAAATGGAGTGTGATTGGAAGCTACAGATAAGTTGCACCGTGTGTGCAGGTGTGGTCAGGGAAAAAGCAAAAAAAAATTCTGCTTTTCAATGTTCAGTTCTGAGTCCACAACGATCGATTGTTGGGTCAATTTTTTTAGCACATGAAGTTTGTAGAGTGGTGTCTATGAATAATGACAGTTGGGTTCATAATATAAACCGACTTTTTTGTTAACATGAAAATTGACTGTAGAAAAAAATATGATCTTTGGGTTTCAAGAATATTATTGAACCTACTGTCCCAAGAGATACATTGTATTTGTGAAAAATAACTTATGTAGCTGTGATTGTTTGTAAGCAGTGAGCTGTATGCCTGTATCTGGACAGGCGGGCACGAATAAAAACAAAAAAAACGCAGCAGAGACTCATCAGTTTGTTGTACCCGACGTAAATAGAAAGTTCTGCGATGTGTCCGGCGCTGTCTGGCCAAAAATAGGGGGTTGTAGCTAACACTCATGGGGTAGATTGCCTAGGTTGTAGGAGAGTATTTTTGATATATATATATATATATATATATATATATATATATATATATATATATATATATATATATATATATATTCTTTGGCCTGTCTTTTACTAACTACCGGACAATAAAGAATGAGTATGATTCTAAAACCTAGGTTGTATCCGACACGATCTATTCTTTGGTCCGTCTTCCTCTAAGTACCGGACAATAAAACCTATTAGGTTATATCCGACACGGACTCAAAAACAACTAGCTTTCCATAAAAGCCTATTCGGACACGGCTAATGACGCACGATAAATATATTGTATTTTTTTTGACCGATTTCTTTCCCAAAACAGCCCAATATGAATTATATTTTATCCTGCCTTATAATATCATATATATATATATATATATATATATATATATATATATATATATATATATATATATATATATATATATACCTAATAATAAAGAGACAGCCAAAATTTCTCTCCACCCCTTAATTTTGGTCCGGCTCCCCTAATCCGATTCGTACACGTATTAAGTTCCGTTACAAAACACTGGCATGTTTACCGGACAAAGTACAAAGTCCGATTTCTACACGTATTAAGTTTTGTTACAACGTACGGGCACATTTGCTAGTAAAACCAAAATGAGATGATCAACAAGATCAAATTTTTCTCATTTTATTCCTGATGATATCCGTCCAAGAGTCTTTTTTCTTTTATGTTTTCCTCTTGAATTTGGTAAGTACTGAGGTTTTTTTCCTGACGACCTTCTCTCTTATCTCCGTTTCCTAATCATGTCCGTCTAAGACCCTTCTTTTGTTTTGTTTTTTTTTCTGATTTTATTTTTTCATTTTTTCTTCTACGCAATATTTTATGTTTTTATTTCCTTTTTTATCATCTCTCTTTTTTTTCGTTTCCTAATCATTTTCGTCTCATACTCTCCTTTTTTTTATGTTTTTCTGTTTTTGTTTCTATGAAATCTTTTATGTTTTTATTTCCTTTTTTATCATCTATTTAGCCGGTATTCGTGCATTTTTTTATTATTTATTATTTATTTTTTATTTTTTGGGTCGACATTCTTTCTTTTTATTTTGGTTACGCTCAGAAGTTTTTTTTGTTTTTGTTCCTGGTCATCTCTATTTTATATTTTGTCTTCTCTTTCTTTTTGGTATAGCCTATTTGATCTAGCCCAAGAATAAGCCCATCTATTTATCCCACTAGCTTTCTATAACCAAGCATCTGCTCTTTGTCTACCTGCGTACCACCATTGCATCCATCTTTCTCTCATTTAGCACCACCTTCTCGAATTCCTCTAACTACCTGACAATGAATAATGAGTACAATTTCAAAATTTATCGCACTGAGCTGGACCGGCCCCCTGATGCACCATGCACAACGGGATCTCTAGGGCGTGCAACACGTAGCATGTCGAGGGACGAAGCCACAACTTGGTGTCATGGCTCTTGGGCACGTCTTAGCGATGATGGCCACTGCCCACACCTCCTCCATATGGTCCTCATCCACCAGGTGTTGCGGGTCTATGATGCCAACAATGCTTGTTTGGTCGCCACCATTGATGTGGTTTAGCATGTTTGAAAGTCATTCTTACGAGGCCGTGTCATTTCATCTTGTCGGTGTTATGACCCAGAGGGTCAAGACCACCAACTAGTAAATTTGTATATTGCGTGCTCCCTCTCCCAGACGTGATGCAAGAAGAACACAAGATTTATCCTGGTTCGGGCAAAGAAGGCCCTACGTCCAGCGGGGAAGGATGAATTGTATTATCTTGCACCGAAGTGCTCGTACAGGGGGGTACAAGCTGGTTTACACGGGGGTGCTCGGGATGAGCTGAGGCCTAGGACTAGCAGGGCTACCCTAGGTGGTCGGTTGGTGGATTGCTTGAGGTGTCGATCAAGCAATCGGGTGCGGTGTATGCGACTTGGCTCTTGGTGTATGCGGGTTAGAGCTGATGTCTCGGCTCGTTGAGAGATCTCTGATGTTCGAATACGTGAGCCGATACGAATGCGCATGTCGATGCCGATACGAATGAGCATGCTCCTTCTTCTATCCCAGCGTCCCCTTTTATAGATCAAGGGGAGGCCTGAGAGTACAGAGGTCATAGACTGTAGAGGCATGGGAGAGATGTCCGCGACGCCATGCTTGCGATGGGACGTCGATCGTTGTAGCGGCGTGGCATTCCCGTCCTTCTGGTGTTCAGGGCATGGTGATAGCAGACTGGACGTTGTCGAACGTCATGGCGCAGTACGGTTGGCCTCCTGTAGATGAGTGCAGGCTCCACAGTTGAAGCGGGACGTAGCGGATAGGACGGGTCCCATGCTGGAGTGGTTGGAGACGGGAGTCGAGCCCCCTGGTCGAGGGGGGTCGAGGCCAGCGTGACCCTGTCGTATCCCTGAAGACACAATCGAGGGCCGTCCTGTTTATGGCTTGAAGGGGGTGCCTCTGGATTCCGTACCTGCGACGTGGCTACAGCGGCCGCACGGTTGACGGAGGTCCCGGGCATGGGCGGCGAGTTGATGGATTTGATTGTGGTAGTGGGCGCCCATGGCGTTAGGCGGGGGCAGGTAGGCGCATTGGATCCCCTTTACCCCATACCAGGAGCAGTTAAGTCGATCGAGCTTCCTTCTCAGGGGTCGTTCTTTCGACCCCCTGTCCGTCATTCGAGGGGTCGAGGCGGAGGCAGAGGGGTCGTTCGTTCGACCCCCTGCCCGTCATTCAAAGGGTCAAGGCGGAGGCGGAGGGGTCGTTCGTTCGACCCCCTATCCGTCATTCGGGGTAGAGGCGGAGGGGTCGTTCGTTCGACCCCTGTCCGTCAGTCGAGGTAGAGACGGAGGGGGATCCCTCCTACCGTTTTTCCAGTATTGGGCCGGTGAGGGAGGCCTTTGCGTGATGGGTCTTTTCTCCATTGACTTGAACAGCTGATCGGATCCTACCTTAAAAATGGTTGATATGTTAAGCATTACATTATCACATGTTTAGGGTACCCCTTACCTTTGTACCCGACAGTAGCCCCCGAGCCTCTATGCGGATAAGAAGAATCTGTATAGGGGCTTTTGTCGATGATCTACAGGGTTAGTAAAAGGTCTGATTCTCCATGGAGTGCGTGCGAACGCACCCCGCGGGGTTAGCTTCCGAGGCCCCAGATGAGTGATTAAGAACTCCTCTGGGAGCTTTGACGTGTGTCCTATGGAGGGGAGTTAGGATTACCTGGAGTCATAGCGTCCTATCGAGCGGTCGATTATGTTCGCCAGGCTACGAGCGTTTCACTTCCTTGGGAAGGGGGTGCTCGAGGGCGGCTGTCGAAACCCTTTCGAGGGCCAGCCTTCGCTCCCTCGAGGATGAATTGTATTATCTTGCACCGAAGTGCTCGTACAGGGGGGGTACAAGCTGGTTTACACGGGGGTGCTCGGGATGAGCTGAGGCCTAGGACTAGCAGGGCTACCCTAGGTGGTCGGTTGGTGGATTGCTTGAGGTGTCGATCAAGCAATCGGGTGCGGTGTGTGTGACTTGGCTCTTGGTGTATGCGGGTCAGAGCTGATGTCTCGGCTCGTTGAGAGATCTCTGATGTCCGAATACGTGAGCCGATACGAATGCGCCTGCTGATGTCGATATGAATGCGCATGCCGATGCCGATACGAATGAGCATGCTCCTTCTTCTATCCTAGCGTCCCCTTTTATAGATCAAGGGGAGGCCTGAGAGTACAGAGGTCCTAGACTGTAGAGGCATGGGAGAGATGTCCGCGGCGCCATGCTTGCGATGGGACGTCGATCGCTGTAGCGACGTGGCCTTCCCGTCCTTCCAGTGTTCAGGGCATGGTGATAGCAGACTGGACGTTGCCGAACGTCATGGCGCAGTACGGTTGGCCTCCTGTAGACGGGTGCAGGCTCCACAGTTGAAGCGGGATGGAGCGGATAGGACGGGTCCCATGCTAGAGTGGTTGGAGACGGGGGTCGAGCCCCCTGGTCGAGGGGGGTCGAGGCCAGCGTGACCCTGTCGTATCCCTGAAGGCACAATCGAGGGCCGTCCTGTTCATGGCTCGATGGGTTGCCTCTGGATTCCGTACCTGCGACGTGGCTACAGCGGCCGCACGGTTGACGGAGGTCCCGGGCATGGGCGGCGAGTTGATGGATTTGACTGCGGTAGTGGGCGCCCATGGCGTTAGGCGGGGGCAGGTAGGCGCATTGGATCCCCTTTACCCCATACCGGGAGCAGGTAAGTCGATCGAGCTTCCTTCTCAGGGGTCGTTCGTTCGACCCCCTGTCCGTCATTCGAGGGGTCGAGGCGGAGGCAGAGGGGTCGTTCGTTCGACCCCCTGCCCGTCATTCGAAGGGTCGAGGCAGAGGCGGAGGGGTCGTTCGTTCGACCCCCTGTCCGTCATTCGAGGTAGAGGCGGAGGGGTCGTTCGTTCGACCCCTGTCCGTCAGTCGAGGTAGAGACGGGGGGATCCCTCCTACCGTTTTTCCAGTATTGGGCCGGTGAGGGAGGCACTACTACAAAAATCATTTTTGCTGGCACGTTGTTTTTTTTCACAGGCGGTTCACAATTTCATGACGCCAATACAAAAAATAGGGTGGGCCCATGAAAGGATCAAGATGCCCAAGAGGGGGGGGTTGAATTGGGCTCTTTATAATTTCTATACAATAATTAAACCTATAAAGAACCAATTAACCCCCTAGTGCCTACCGCTTGTGTGTCCTAGCTAGAAAGCGGTAAAAAAGCAAAGGAAAGCGAAAACTTCCTACACAATTCTAGTATGAATGGAAAGACAAGTGCGGAAAGTAATGCGGGAATAAGGAGCTAAGAAAAGAGATGCTTGACACGGCGATGTTTTGCCGAGGTATCGAGGAGTCGACACTCCCCCGTAGTCCTCGTTGGAGCACCTCGCAAGGTATAGCTCCCCCTCAATCCCGCGCAAGGGATGAGTGCTCTCTACGGGCTGATTCTTCGCCACTCCGGCTCGGTGAATCGCCCACAACCGATCACACACGTCGATGGAGAAGGGCCGCCGACAATCTTCCGGCGATCACCTTCCTCCGAACACCACCGGACCGTCTAGGTGATGTCGATCACCAAGAGTAACAAGCCTCGAACTTTGCTTGACTCACTCAAGCTTCACAACTAGAGGATGCACACTTGAACTCTTGGATGAACTAGAGAGAGGATGGATGGATTTGCGAATCACTCTGTCTCTCTAGGGCTCTTGCTCTCTTCCCAACCTTCTCAACGAACTCAGCAACTCAAATGAGCAAAGACACCATGGGAGAGAAGTGGGAGGGGCTATAAATAGACCCTCTGAAAACTGCCTCGGGCTGGCATTTTAAGTTGGCGACGGACGCTCCGTCGACTAGGCGACGGACGGTCCGTCGCATGCCCAACGGCTAGTTTCTGTTCATAATTGAGGCGACGGACGCTCCGACGCCTAGGCGACGGACGGTCCGACGCCTCTGTCTAACGGCTAGTTCTGACACAGTGTTCCCAGCGACGGACGCTACGTCACTGGGCGACGGACGCTCAGCCATAGCGTCCGACGCTGAAAACTGGCTAGGGTTTGAAAACACCCTCTCTGGAAGGCCGACGGACGCTCTTCGCAGCGTCCGACGCCTGGCCGACGGACAGCGTCCGACGCACCCTGAAAAACTTAGCCAGAAAACAACCTCTCTGGAAGGCCGACGGACGCTGTGGACTTAACCACCCAGCGTCCGTCGCCTTTGTCCGACGCGTCGGACAGCGTCCGGCGCCCCTGCCAGGAGCGTCCGTCGCCCAGAAAATGATTTTGACAACTCCGTTTTTCGTCGCGATGAATATGGAAGTTGTTCTAGGCTATCTTACGGTCACCATAGGCTTGCTTAGAGCTAAGTAAATCAAGTGTGCACCACACCTAAACATGAAGCTTTCCTAAGTCAAGCTACTAGTCTCAACCCCTCTTAATAGTACGGTCAAAAGTAAAAAGAGAAGCCCTATCTAATTCTAAGTGCCCTTCATCTCCTTATGGCACTTAGCCTATCATTCTAGGGTCTTCATCATGTCTCCTTAACAACCGAAACGATATCCATCTTGGGAGCTAAGTGATGACCTTTAGAGCCCATTTTCCTTGATCACCATGGCTAGGCTACACATAGCCTCTGTAAAACACACGTTAGCCATAATAATCTTAGATTGTCGTTAATCACCGAAACCAACTAGGGCCATGACTCTTCAATCTCCCCCTTTTTGGTGATTGACGACAATAGAACCTCGAGAATGGATAAGAGTTATGGTTAAGAATCAAGGGTGACTTGGAATGGTTGAGCAAGGGTTAGTAAGAAGGTAATGAAGTACACTTGCTCACCCAGGCCAAATCACAAAACATGGTACTTATGGATATGAAGGAAGAAGCGGTACCTCATGATATTCTCAAAGGATGTATCGGAGTAAAACGTGGAAGATCAAATATCGTTAGGCAAAGAGATATATCAAGAACATGAAACAACTCACAAGATATATTAGAGAAACACAAGAGATTGTCACATGCAACCATATATACACATATATACATCAACCATCATCACATCACACATATAGACAAATGCATAGAAGTAGATATGATGAAAGAGAATGGGGAAATAAAGAATACAAAGATCCAAATCCCTCCCCCTATCTCTATACTCAACCCTCTCTCTCCCCCTTTGGCGTCTAGCACCAAAAAAACTACGAGTCTGGGGCTGGAGAAGAAGGCGAAGTAGCGGCAGCTCGGCGATCCAGCATAATGAAGTCCTGAAGGTCGGACTTGTCTGACTCATCTGACACGGTCTCTGCTGGTGTAGGTGCAACTGGGGGGGCCTCTGAAGCTGTCACTGGCACCTCTGGAGCTGCGGTCGCAACTGACTGTCGTGGAGACTCTGCTGGTGCCTCGGACGGTCCTGCCTCAGTGGTAGCGGGCCTGGGGGCCCGACGAGTAAAGACTCGAGGCGAGGGGGACGTGGGCACTGCTAGTGCCACTAGGGACACTACCGCTGCAACCTCTGCAGGCTGAGTCTGACCAGGAGAGGACACTGCCACTGTAACCTCATCTGCTAATGATATGGCATCCGTCTGAACGGCAGCTGGAGGTGTGGTGACTGTCTGTGCCGACTGCTCAGGTGCGATCTCCGACGACGCAACTGAGGACTGGTGAGTGCCTGTCGCCGGAAGATCCACTGCGGTCTCTGGAGCTGGTGTGACCTGCTGAGGTGCTCCTGGGGAGTCTTCTCCCGTGATCTCCAGGTACGAAGCAGACAGATCTCACGAGGCCTCTGCTAGAGTGGTTCCCCGGGTAGGAGTGAATCCCGTCTGGAACTCTCCGGGTGAACCTATCCAAGAGGACACCTGGGTCCTCGGAGTCTGGTACTCTAGAGAAGCTGCTGGCTGGAAGGGAGGTGTAGCTGGTGCCTGACTCTGCTGTCCTCTGGACGGTAACGCTGGAGTGGGCACCACTACTACTGGAGTCTGCGGTGGCGGAGAGGTGAACTGCTGCTGCTGAGAGACTGCGGGCAACTGAAAGTGTGGCGTCGAGGTCTGGCCGGAGCTAGAGGCCAGAAGACGCTCAAGTAGAAGAGTCTGAGTCTTCTGGATCTCTGCCTGCTGGAGCTGGTAGGCTAGGAACTGGCGCTGGAACTCATCCTGCCTAGCCTGTGTCTGTGCCTGAGCGGCCAGCTGCTGCTCAGTGAGCCTCCGTAGGTCTGCAGCCTGTCGTCTCTGCTCCTCTGCCTGACGAGATTGCTCCTCCTGCATCCTTGAGAGTATAGAAAGCAAGGTAGCCTCTGAGGAGCTGGAGCCTGGAGCTGGAGCTGCTGCAGCTGTGCCTGACCCACCAGCCTCGTGGTCATGTGTCATAGGTGTATACTCGTGCACGGGCTGGTAGTCCTCGTCCGTGCTGTCAGAGTCGAGATCCTCTCTAAACACTGTCTCTGCAGCTGTATCGATCTCGGCGTCCAAACCAGCTAGCTCTGCCTGAGCTATCTGCTCAACTGTGGCATCGGCGACCTCGGCTGACTGTGGTGGCACTCCGGCCTGTCTCGTGCCTGGTCTGTAAGCTCTGCTGGGGCGAGGCAGCTGCCCATGAGCCACAAGCTGGCTCATCGAATAGACAGGGAACTCTGTCGTTGACCTCGTGAGGGTGACTCTCATAACCCCTGACCCAGTCTTGGCAACTACCAAGTAAGAGATCCAGTGTGCGAACTGTAGCTGCCAATGACCTCTAAATCCAGCAGCTATGATGTCCTCGAGCTCGCTCACTATCAGATCCCATAGATCGAACTGCTCTTTCCGGACAATGTGAGCTAGGAGCCAAAGCTGAAGTCGAGTGATAGTATCCCTAGCTCTAATCCTGGGTAGAATGGTCCGTCTGAGAACCTCGTGGAGGATCCGAGCCAGAGGAGTGAGGTCTCGTGGCGTACGGCTCGAACCCTCAGTGAACGGCTGCTGAAAGCACGGACTGACAAAGTCTGTGGATGGTACTATGCCATCGTGAGGTCTGCGAGGAGCCTCCTGATCCCCATAGCAAAGGCTGTGGATCCTGGTAGGAGAAGATCCAAGGTGAAAGAGCTCTCGGAACCTGGCAGCTGTAACCCTGAAGTCACGTCCCTTATATGCGGAGTGAAGGAACTCGTGATCAGGTGAGATCCACAGAGAGGCGTAGAACTGATACACCCACTCCTTCTGATATGCCCCTGAGCGACCCATCAGATCTGTCAATCCTTGGATGTATTGGAGATGCTGCAGGATCTCTGGACCGCCGATCCCCTTGATCTGAGTAGCTGGGCACACTCTGTGGGCCCTGAGGGGAGCATCGGTGTCAACATACGCTCGGTAGAAGTCCTCGTGCACTGTGGTATAGAAGTCTGGTCCGGCACGGGGGTCCCTCTGAGGTGGGAACCAGGACTGGAAGTCGACGAACCGAAGCATCTGTACTTGCTTTGCTGTAAGTGTCCTGACCTGGTGCCTCACGGGGTCTGGGAGCCGGGGTCCTGGAGGGCTGGGTGGAGCACCTGAGCCTCGGGAACGAGTGACACGACGGCTCATCAGCTCTCCAATGGTAGAGTGGCCCGTGGCCTCTGTCGGTCCAGTCGCTGGGACTGGCTCTGTAGCTGGTGCCTCTGTAGCCTCGACGGGCTCTGACACTGGAGGTGGAGGGGAGTCACTACGCGCTCCACGGCGAGGTGAGAGCCTCAAGCCGGCGCGACGTCCTCCTCGCTCAGCTCTCTCGGCTGCCTCTGCTACTGCAAGAGCGGCTACTAAATCGGGATCCATGGCCGGCCTCTTGCGCTTCCTCGAGATAACCTTCTGTTTGCCCTTCCCGCGGTCAGTGGGTGGACGCGGTGGAGGTGGAGGGTCACCACCACTACCGGGGACGGGACCTGCATTCTTCGTCCTGGCCATCTTTCCAAACTCTAGCAACCAAAACACTGACAGGAAGACTCAACAACCAAAGCACAGCTCCACTGCCAATCAGACACTGTCCCTGATCCTCTAGAACCAAGCAGATCAAAGAGTGGCACGCCGGCCCTGGACTGTCCTCGCGAGGCTTTGCCTCGATCCGTACTCGCGGGCTTTGCCCCGAGTTATCTGTCACTGCCCACTGTCTGAGTCTCTGATCAACTGAAAAACTGACCCTGCTCGTCAGAGATAGACAGAGAGATATATACCATAAGCATATAACTAGAGGTACGAATCTATAGAAGCATGAAAATAAGAAAGAAAGGAATCGATTGATATTCACTGCCATACCTCGAGCCTCTGACCAAAAAGAGATTAGAAAAGAGATTTCCCGATCCGTCAACCGCCAACCACAATCCACAAACCGTACTCTAATCAAGGCAGGAAGAGGGGTTAAAGGGTTTGGCAAGGTGATTTGCGAAAGAGAGTAAGAGTCAGTGAAAACGAATTTCACCTTGGCACCTTCTTGAAGAAGAACCCCTTGGCAAAGAGTGACCACCACGGCTTGAAGTACTCAGAGGAGTGGCAAAGCTAGAGCAAGGAGCACTTGGCGCGGCGGTGGAGCAGAGGAAGGGCTCTGGCGCGGAGTGCAGTGAAGGCACGGCGTCGATGGTGGAAGGTGCGCAGGGCAGGGATGGCGGTGCTAGGTGGAGAAACGCGGTGGCGCAGGGAGTAGGGATCCGTGGCGGCGCAGGAGGAGGCGCGGCGGTGCTGGCAAGGGCCACGACGGCGCAGGGAGAACGGCGGTGAGAAGAGCGGCGGTTAGGGTTAGAAACTCGACGCGGCGGCGGACTGACCAGATCTGGCGAGACACAGAGGAGATCGGGAGTTTTAAAAAAAATTTCGCCGATTAGTTCGCGACGGACGGTCCGACGCATAGGCGACGGACGCTCCGTCGGCATGCGACGGACGCTCGGGGAGCGTCCGACGACATCGTCCGTCGGGCTTCCAGAGCCGAATTAGAATGCCCAGCCGCATTGACCGCGACGGACGCTCCGCGACGGACGGTCCGTCGGAATGCGCCGGACGCTCAGGGAGCGTCCGACGGAATCGTCCGTCGGGCTTCCAGAGCCGATTTGGAATGCCCAGCCGCATTGACCGCGACGGACGCTTGGGAGAGCGTCCGTCACTCTTTTTGCGGGCAAGGTTAATCTCCGGACGATCGCGACGGACGCTGAGGCAATTGATACCGAGCGTCCGTCGGCAGCGTCCGACGCATAAAAAGTGGAATTTTTTAAATTTTCTTTTTGCGTCTTTCTCCCAACCAAGTTCCAATCCCAAGAAGATCCAAATAACACTTGATTGGACTTGATATGAGAATCATATCTCAAACACTCATTTTCAATTATTTTGCCATAGGCTTAACTTTAGTTTTTAGCTCAAAATATTCAAATGGAAGCGCCAAGGTGACATCATATGACCACAAAGGGGGTAAATGAGGAACTTGAGCTTGGAATGCTCCCCCTAAGTGGACAATCATAGAGGATGCTCAAGAAACTTAACCGAAAAGGAAAAGGGCAAACAACACACATGCATATGCTTATGCAATACGAAAAGAGAATCTAGGTTGCTTGCAAGTTTACACCGCGGTTAAGCTTTGTCACACGCTTTGAGGGCGGTTATCTTAACCGCGTTAGCCAAGCCTATGTGCATTACCATATTAAACATGTTATATTACATATGAATGCAAGGTTCACACAAGATCATCTTTTAGTGAAATTAGAGTGATCAAGCACATTTAACTCGCTTCTCAACCTACAAAAGGTTGTTTCATCGAGTGGTTTAGTGAAGATATCCGCCAATTGCTCTTCGCTCTTAACTCCAACTAGTGTTATATCTTTCCTAGCCACATGATCTCTAAGAAAGTGATGGCGAATATCTATGTGCTTGGTGCGGGAGTGTTGAACCGGGTTGTTTGCAAGCTTTACGGCGCTTTCATTATCACACAATAGTGGAACTTCTTTTAAAAACACGCCGTAATCAAAGAGTGTTTGGGTCATGTATAAGATTTGTGCACAACTTGCTCCCATGGCAATGTATTCCGCCTCGGCGGTTGACAATGCCACACTATTTTGCTTCTTTGAGGACCAAGAAACAAGTGATCTTCCTAGCATGTGGCACCCGCCGGAGGTACTCTTCCTATCAACCTTACACCCAGCGTAATCCGAATCGGAATAGCCAACTAGATGGAAGGGAGCTCCTTTGGGATACCAAAGACCCATGCTAGGGGTGTGCCTTAAGTACCTAAGGATTCTTTTAACCGCACAAAGGTGCGACTCCTTAGGGTTTGCTTGAAATCTAGCACACATACACACACTAAACATGATATCCGGCCTAGAAGCGGTGAGGTAAAGTAAGCTACCGATCATAGAACGATATAGAGTTTGGTCGACCGGTTTACCTTCCTCATCGAGATCGAGATGCCCATTTGTAGGCATTGGGTCTTGATTGGCTTGCAATCCTCCATCTTGAATTTCTTGAGCACATCATAAGTGTACTTCTCTTGAGATATGAAGGTGCCCTCCCTCAATTGCTTCACTTGGAAGCCTAGGAAGAAGGTTAGCTCGCCAATCATCGACATCTCGAACTCCTTGGACATCAATGCACCAAATTCCTTGCTATGACCTTGGTTTGTTGACCCAAATATAATGTCATCGACATATACTTGGCAAACAAAGATCTCTCCATCTAGCACCTTGGTGAAGAGTGTGGTGTCCACTTTCCCGATCTTGAAGCCCTTCTTGAGTAGGAAGTCCCTTAGCCTCTCATACCAAGCTCTTGGAGCTTGCTTCAATCCATAGAGTGCCTTGGACAACCTATACACATGATTAGGACAATTTGGGTCTTCAAACCCGGGAGGTTGTGAGACAAAAACAAGTTCATTAATGAAACCATTAAGAAAGGCACTCTTCACATCCATTTGAAAGAGTTTCATTTTATGGTGTGAAGCATATGCCAAAAGGATACGAATGGCTTCTAGTCTTGCAACCGGTGCAAAAGTCTCCCCAAAATCCAAGCCTTCAACTTGGGAGAACCCCTTTGCCACCAATCTTGCCTTGTTTCTCACAACCACGCCTTGATCATCTTGCTTGTTCCTAAACACCCACTTGGTGCCAATGATTCTTGCTCCTTTGGGCTTTTCTACTAGTGTCCACACTTCATTCCGGGTGAAGTTGTTCAACTCTTCGTGCATGGCGTTCACCCAATCCGGATCCGCAAGTGCATCCTCCACACTAGAAGGCTCAACAAAGGAGACAAAGGAGTGATGTTCAACGTAAGAAGCAAGTTTAGATCGTGTTGTTACCCCCCTTGATGGACTCCCTATGATGAGATCTTGAGGATGTGCTTGAAGCATAGGTGTAGATCTTCTATTGATCACTTGGGGAGGAGGTTGCGGTGTTTCAACATTGCTTGCTTCGGCCTCGGCTTGATCTTGAGGAATGTGAGTGTCTTCTTGAGCTTCCCTCACTTGATCTTCTTCATCAACTTGAGGCGTGTGAGGTGGAGAAGGATCTTGATTCGCTTCATCTTCAACTCCTTCCACCTCTTGTGGGTTGATAGCACCAATTGGCATGTTCTTCATGGCCTCCCTCAAGGGTTCATCACCTATATCATCAAGATTTTCATGCTCTTCTTGAGAGCCATTAGTTTCATCAAACTCTAAGTCATACGTTTCTTCAACTAAGCCGGTGGCTTTGTTAAATACACGGTATGCTTTGGATTTAAGTGAATACCCAACTAAGAAACCAATGTCACATCTTCTTTGGAACTTGCCCAAGTGTTGGCGCTTCTTGTAGATGTACACTTTGCAACCAAACACTCGGAAATAGGATATGTCCGGTTTCTTTCCATTCACAAGCTCATAGGGAGTCTTCTTGAGAAGCCTTTGGACAAATAACCGGTTGGCCGCATAGCATGCGGTGTTGATTGCTTCGGCCCAAAACTTCTCGGGGGTGTTGTATTCATCAAGCATTGATCTTGCAAGTGTGATAAGTGTCCGGTTCTTCCTCTCTACTACACCATTTTGTTGAGGAGTATATGTGGCGGATACTTCATGCTTGATTCCAACTTCATCACAATAGTCTTCAATCTTGGTGTTTACAAACTCGGTCCCATTGTCACTTCTTATCTTCTTGATCTTCACATCAAATTCATTTTGGGCTCTAGTTGCAAACTTCTTGAATATTGATTGAGTTTCTCCCTTGTCTTGAAGAAAGAACACCCAAGTGTATCTAGAGTAGTCATCAACTACCACCAAGCAAAAGAGATTGCCGCCAAGGCTAGCATAGGTAGTAGGTCCAAAAAGATCCATGTGGAGTAGCTCTAGAACTCTTGAGGTTGACATGAAAGCTTTGGTTGGATGAGTGTTTGCTACTTGCTTGCCGGCTTGACACGCACTACAAAGTTTATCTTTCTCAAACACCACATCCTTCACACCTCTAACCAATTCCTTCTTGACAAGCTTCTTCAACGTTGACATTCCCACATGTGCTAATCTTCTATGCCATAGCCAACCCAAAGAACTCTTGGAGAAAAGACATGTTTGCAAACTAGCTTCATTTGAGGTGAAGTCCACTAGGTAGAGATTGTTGTGTCGAAACCCTTTGAATATCAATGATGAATCTTCAATCTTGGACACAACTACCTCATTTGGAGTGAAGAGACATTGGAAACCAAGATCACATAGTTGTCCCACGGATAGCAAGTTGAAACTCAATGATTGTACTAGCAAGACATTTGATATAGATTGATCATTTGAGATTGCCACTTTGCCTAGACCTTGCACTTTGCCTTTTGAATTGTCCCCAAAGGTAATCTTGTCTTGCCCTTCACAATCTTCCTCAAGTGTGGTGAACATCCGGGAGTCACCGGTCATATGTTGAGTGCATCCACTATCAATCACCCAATGACTTCCACCGGTCTTGTAGTTCACCTACACACAAGCAACTTGGCGTTAAGCTTGTTGTTTGGGAACCCACACTTGGCGAGGTCCCATAGCCTTGTCCACCAACTCCTTAGCAACCCATAGCACTTTGGGCTTGTTCTTCATCTTTGGACCGAGAAAAACAACTTGAGGTCTACCCTTGGAGTCCTTGTTAATGATGAAGTGTGCATCATGAGCGAAAGGCCTTATGTGCTTGGGCAAGGTCTTGGGAGGTGGAGTCTTGCATTGGGATTGAAGATGACCCTCTTGACCACATCCAAAGCACTTCTTGGGTTTGGACTTTGGTGTGTCATAGTTGCTTCTCATAGCCTTGTTCTTGTAATAGTTCTTGGCTTCTATCTTGACCTTGGCCTTCATGATTTGGTTCTCCTTGAACCCAATGCCGGTCTTGTCGGTCTTCATGATAGTGTTCATCAAGAGCTCACTTTGAAGGTTGTGGCCCTTGGTGAACTTCTCCAATCCACTTGTAAGCTTGATCTTCTCAACCTTGAGCTTTGCATTTTCCTCTTTGAGAGACTTGATCAAGGTCATTGCATCCTTGTCATCTTGTTTGGCCGACTTGATAGTGAGTGGCTTGCTTGCCTTGAGGTTGATTAGCTCTTCCTTGAGCTTGGAGTTTTCTTGCCTCATCTTCACATAGTCATCATGCTTGTCGGCCTCAACTACCTTCTTGCCCTTGCACTTTGCATTTTGCTCACTAGCAACTTCATCAAGCAAGTCCTCACAAGAAGTAGCTATATCACACTTAACAACCGGGTTAATAGCAACATGTGTAGCAAGATCATTTGAAAGCAATTCATTAGCTATCACAAGTGTGCCATGTTCATTTTTAACTTGGTTGTAGTCATCTTTTAGCAAGTTGTACCTTGAATGGAGATCTTGTGTTGACCTCTCAAGCTTATCATGTTTCTCATTTACTTGCTTGAGTGAGGCTTTGAGTCCCTAGTGCTAGATGAGAGAGATTTATTCTCAAGCTTCAATTCATCATTAGCACTAGTCAAGTCATCAAGCTTAGCATGCAGGTTGCCATTTGCTTTCTCTAGTGATTCACTTTTGCCTTTATACTTCCTAATGAGCTTAGTATATTTCTTGCAAATTTCAATTAGCTCATCATAGGAAGGTGCCTCAAATTCATCATCACTATCATCACTAGAGCTAGCCTCATCATCACTATCCTCTTTTTGTACCTTTTTGTCACCTTTAGCCATGAGGCATAGGTGTGTAGAGGATGAGCCCGGAGATGACGGAGGTGGTGGCGGTGGAGTAGATGAACCAATCACCAAGGCGGCCACCTTTTCTTCTTCACTTTCATCTCCGGATGAGTCACTTGAGTCTTCAATGTCGGTGAGCCAATCACCAACAATGTAGGCTTTGCCATTTTTCTTCTTCTTGTGGAAGTTGAAGTTCTTTTTCTTCTTGAATGGCTTGTCATCCTTCTTCTCCTCATCACTTGACTCAACCTTGTTGCCCTTGTTGTACTTGAACTTATTGTTAGTTTTCTTGTTCTTGTACTTGTCTTTCTTTTCTTCGGGACATGCATGAGCCAAGTGTCCAAGTTTGCCACAATTGTAGCAATCCATCTTGGAGAGGGGCTTTCTTGAAGAGCTTGTGAAAAATTTCTTCTTTGAGTCAAACTTGACTCCATTCTTGCTTAGCTTCTTCAACATCTTGGTTGTTTTCTTCACCATGAGAGCGAGATCATCATCATCATCATCATCATCGCTTGTGCTCTCATACACGACTTGCATCTTGTGCTTCTCCGACGAGGATGCCTTGAGAGCCAAGTCCTTCTTTTCCTCCTTCTCTTTTTCTTTCTTCTTGGAGGAGGAAGATGAGCCACTATCACCAATCTTCATGTACATCTCATGGGCATTGATCTTGCCCAAGATTTGTGTTGGTGTAGCGGCGGAGAGATCTCCTTGGTGAAGCACCGTGACGATGTGGCCATACTTCTCAATGGGCAAGACACAAAGAATCTTGCGTACCACATCGGCCAGTTCCATTTGGTTGAGACCGAGCCCATTCAATTCCTCTACAATAATATTTAGTCGTGAGTACATTTCATTTGCATTTTCATTTGCATGCATAGAGAAAGAATTTAGCTTAGCCATAACCAAGTGATAGCGTTCTTCACGCTCACTCTTTGTGCCTTCGTGAAGTGCACAAATAGTGGTCCACAATTCAAATGCGTCTTTGGCATTACGCACTCGGTTGAAGACATCCTTGCTAATGCCTCGAAAGAGTATGTTCTTTGCCTTGGCATTGTGCTTTTCAAAGTTGAGGTCCTCCGCGAAGAGAGTACCTCCCTTTGTGGCGGCTTTGAGCACGCCCACGTCAACGGCCTCTAGGTAGGCCTCCATACGAACTTTCCAATAAGGAAAGTCGTCTCCATCGAACATGGGAGGTGGTCCATCCCCATGGGACATCTTGCTCTAGGCGGTGAAGCCTAATTTAGAGCAACCTCCTCTGATACCAATTGAAAGGATCAAGATGCCCAAGAGGGGGGGGGTTTGAATTGGGCTCTTTATAATTTCTATACAATAATTAAACCTATAAAGAACCAATTAACCCCTAGTGCCTACCGCTTGTGTGTCCTAGCTAGAAAGCGGTAAAAAAGCAAAGGAAAGCGAAAACTTCCTACACAATTCTAGTATGAATGGAAAGACAAGTGCGGAAAGTAATGCGGGAATAAGGAGCTAAGAAAAGAGATGCTTGACACGGCGATGTTTTGCCGAGGTATCGAGGAGTCGACACTCCCCCCTAGTCCTCGTTGGAGCACCTCGCAAGGTATAGCTCCCCCTCAATCCCGCGCAAGGGATGAGTGCTCTCTACGGGCTGATTCTTCGCCACTCCGGCTCGGTGAATCGCCCACAACCGATCACACACGTCGATGGAGAAGGGCCGCCGACAATCTTCCGGCGATCACCTTCCTCCGAACACCACCGGACCGTCTAGGTGATGTCGATCACCAAGAGTAACAAGCCTCGAACTTTGCTTGACTCACTCAAGCTTCACAACTAGAGGATGCACACTTGAACTCTTGGATGAACTAGAGAGAGGATGGATGGATTTGCGAATCACTCTGTCTCTCTAGGGCTCTTGCTCTCTTCCCAACCTTCTCAACGAACTCAGCAACTCAAATGAGCAAAGACACCATGGGAGAGAAGTGGGAGGGGCTATAAATAGACCCTCTGAAAACTGCCTCGGGCTGGCATTTTAAGTTGGCGACGGACGGTCCGTCGCATGCCCAACGGCTAGTTTCTGTTCATAATTGAGGCGACGGACGCTCCGACGCCTAGGCGACGGACGGTCCGACGCCTCTGTCTAACGGCTAGTTCTGACACAGTGTTCCCAGCGACGGACGCTACGTCACTGGGCGACGGACGCTCAGCCATAGCGTCCGACGCTGAAAACTGGCTAGGGTTTGAAAACACCCTCTCTGGAAGGCCGACGGACGCTCTTCGCAGCGTCCGACGCCTGGCCGACGGACAGCGTCCGACGCACCCTGAAAAACTTAGCCAGAAAACAACCTCTCTGGAAGGCCGACGGACGCTGTGGACTTAACCACCCAGCGTCCGTCGCCTTTGTCCGACGCGTCGGACAGCGTCCGGCGCCCCTGCCAGGAGCGTCCGTCGCCCAGAAAATGATTTTGACAACTCCGTTTTTCGTCGCGATGAATATGGAAGTTGTTCTAGGCTATCTTACGGTCACCATAGGCTTTCTTAGAGCTAAGTAAATCAAGTGTGCACCACACCTAAACATGAAGCTTTCCTAAGTCAAGCTACTAGTCTCAACCCCTCTTAATAGTACGGTCAAAAGTAAAAAGAGAAGCCCTATCTAATTCTAAGTGCCCTTCATCTCCTTATGGCACTTAGCCTATCATTCTAGGGTCTTCATCATGTCTCCTTAACAACCGAAACGATATCCATCTTGGGAGCTAAGTGATGACCTTTAGAGCCCATTTTCCTTGATCACCATGGCTAGGCTACACATAGCCTCTGTAAAACACACGTTAGCCATAATAATCTTAGATTGTCGTTAATCACCGAAACCAACTAGGGCCATGACTCTTCAGCCCAGCAAGAGAACCGTCTATATAAAACAATTTACACAGGCGGGTCTATATAAAACAATTTACACAGGCGGCTGACATTATAAACCGTCTGTGTAAATATCTATACAGTTAATTTTTTTGATTTTTGTAAACGACCTCTGATGGAAAAACTTTCTACATGAAAGTTGTAGATCTCGAAAAGTTATGAAACTTTGTAGTTCACAACTTTTTCATTTGAAATCATCTTGTCATCGAAAAATACGTTTGAATGTGTAAAATTTGAAATTCAAATTTTTGTAAACAACCTCGGATGAAAAAACTTGCTGCATGAAAGTTGTAGGTGTCGAAAAGTTATGAAACTTTGTAGTTCACAACTTTTTCGTTTGAATTCGTTTAGTGACTCAAATAATCAATTTACGCTCGGTTTAGTATAGAATATGAAGAAGTACTAACGAATCTAGACACAAGTGAGTCATGGGTGGAGTGGTAGAGGAGGTATCGCGCGAGGGTGAGGTCGGTTCGAATCCCCGGCGGAGCGCGTTCGCGAAAAAATGCGCGACTTGCGACTTCGACGGAGACGGCCGGGTGGATTAATTCTTTTTTTTTCGATTTTAAAAATGCGATTTTATTCTGCGGATTAATACAGGCGAGGCGGAGCGCGTTCGCGAAAAAATGCGCGACTTCGACAGAGACGGCCGGACGGATTAATTCTTTTTTTTCGATTTTAAAAATGTGATTTTATTCTGCGGATTAATACATGCGACTGACAAAGTGAGCCGCCTGTACTGTGGGTCGATTAGTACTGACCCCTAGTACAGGCGGTGGACTTGGCCGCCTGTATAAATGCCTCTACCACCGCCTGTGAAAACGTTTTCTGTACCAGTGAGGCCTTTGCGTGATGGACCTTTTCTCCATTGACTGGAACGGCTAATCGGATCCTGCCTTAAAAATAGTTGCTATGTTAAGCATTAGATTATCACATGTTTAGAGTACCCCTTACCTTTATACCCGACATATCTACTAATGCCTAAGTTGTTGGTCATGAGCTCCAGCATCATCTTGCCAAAGCACAAAACATCATAGGAACAAGTGGCCTCGTGAACATGTCTGGACAAATTCGCTCGAAGGACTATGTATCGGACACGGACACATGTATCCGATCTTCGTATCGGTAGGATGTGGACTCGTGAGATCCATGTGAAAAATGACATTGGACATGAACATGAACGTAATGGTCTTTTTAGGTGTAAAGATTGCCAATATTAAACGACTTTGATATATTATATGAAAGGCGACTTACGTCCTCGCAACGAAGTCAAAGTTATTTTAGTGCTACGCATGAGCATATTTGCTAGTACAACAAAAGTACACGTCGGCGTGTGCAGCGGCAGCCGCTAGGGTGCGGCGGCGGCCACGAGGAGCCGGCGGCCAGCAGCACTGCGACGGCTGCGACGGCCCGACGTGCTCCGTGCAGGCCTGCAGCAGCCAGCAGGCAGCATCGCAGCAGCAGGCGCGCATCAGCGTCAGCTCGTTCTCGTCGTCAACCATTCTCTGATGTCTACCTCCCAGTGCTGCTGTACAAGTAGAGGACGACATGGCTAACAATCGGTATGCTGATTTCAAAGTTCCACACTCCAATCACTCGTTTGTATAGACGGTTAATGTTCAGATTGCATAGATCCAAAGAAACGAAATTGCTTGCATTTTAATAGGCTTGTTCATAGATTTAGTGTTCAAACTTTATACATATAGTGAATGAAAACAATTTCTTCTTCTTTGTGTACTAAATATTTAGTGTATAATTTCTTAATGAGCATAATTTTCTTAATGATCAGTTGTATAGTATGTTACATATTGTTAATTATCAGGCAGTATATTGGACCGGTTCAATTGTATTTGTGACCGGTTCACTTCAACGGTTCATTGTTATTGAACCGGCGGTTCAACTGGTTCATAATGGTCGAACCATTGAACCGAATGTCTCACTGGTTCCATGACCGGTCCAGTCCTAATAACTATGAGGTCACTGACTGGGGGGCTCTCACCCAAGGTTCAAATTCTGGGTGCGACATCATTTCGTTGAAATTTGCGTTGTGGGATACTCCACAACAGTTTTTTTTTTAGAAAAAGACTAAACTTTAGTTCAAAACATCCGCTAATGAACATGGTCCCATACTGTTCGTTTGACGTTACTCTCTTTTTTATTGGGATAAACTACTACTTCATCATATATACTGATATAATAGGTTTATCCCAATTCAAAAAAAAGAAAAGAAAACAATTTGACTATCAATAACAAATATTCTATAAAGATTCACTTCTCAAGTTTATTAACATTACTAAATTCATGAAAACTACTTTCATAACAACATATAACTCTTTTCGTAAAATTAATACCCATTGCCGGTCATTATCACCGTTATAATAATAGTTTGAAATGGGTTTTGGCATCAGTCTATGTTTGAACACTAGTTAGGAGTATGAAACATAGAGTAATGACAAAATCCATTTCATAATCCCGTACTAATTATACGTGAGACGAATCTATAAAGCCCTACTCCAAAAAGTGCAGTATAGTTTTGTCTTTAATACTCCAAAAAGGAGGTTTGACGACCCACTGAAACCAGGACTTGATGTTTTTTTTTTCCTTTTGCAATGTGGTGGCTGCTTCTTCATGGATTTTCTACCAGCTTTTGGACCACCAATTAAATTGGCAAATAATTCCACCCATGCGCGCAAAAATAAAGGGCAGCAGCTAGCAGAGGATTGGTCTTGCTGTGAGCTAGTATATATGATATGACACAGTGCACGTACACGTGGATTATTTGGACACGTACGCGACGTCGATCTGGTTTCCGAAGTCCGTCGCGAGCGAGAGATGGATCATCTTAATTTGCCAGCAAAACCGCAAAAAGCTAAGTATGGTAAAACGGCCAAACAGGGAAATCGAAATCATTTACTACGTACGTAAGTAATAGGAGTACTCCGTAAATACCAAGCACCCCAGGCTGTTGGGTTTTGCGTGATTTTTCCGCGAGGCAGCACTGATCATTCCCTGTACACTAGGTAAATTAGCTACCTACTAGCTATTCCTAATACTCGTAGGCAGACTGATCTGTAACGCCAATAGGTACATACGCGGGCACATGCATCACGTCCAGAATGTGGCCGGGCGGCTCTCCTACAGCGTGCGGCCGTAAAACGGGTTAGCTAACGTGCAGAGTTGTTACAGAAACAGTAGCAAAGCAAGGGTACCCGGCCGGCCGCGTAGCTCGATTGGCACGTCGAGTGACGCGCCGTGCCGTGTCTGCCGCGCTTGAAGTTGGGAACGGGCCGACGGGATCGTCCAGCACCAGCCCTGGCATTTGGAAGAGGGAAAAGCTTTCAGCTTTTGGACGCAAAAATACCAGTATAAAATTGAAATTCTACCCCTACCATGGACGGACAGACAGGGGAGAGAGAGAGACGGAGGTGAAGGCAGGAGAGAAAGAGAGAGTGCACGTACGAGATGACGTCGGCAGCAAAGGGCAAAAGGTCGTGGGCCCCGCCTCATTTACTCCTCCTCTCCTGTCCCTCTTCATTCCACGGGCGGCGCATCCATCAACCAATCAATCAATCATGCACCACTCCCCCAAACCCCGGCCGGCTGCGCGTGCTGTCCCGCGGGTGGGTAATAGCAGGAGCCGCGGCTTGCTTCCTGTCCTGGGCCGGCCCGGGCCCGACTGCGACCAGCTCGTTGCCCGTGGAGTCGGGCCTGGATTCGGCTCGGCTCGTGATCACGTGATGAGCCTGACCCCCCTTCCCGGCAATCAGCCAGCCAGGCCCACCGCTTGCATGCGCACCTTCTACCGGCCGGCGTGTCCATGCGTTCTTTCTTTTTTTTTTCATTTTCCATCCAATTTTCCATACTATTTTTTACTCAACTAATTATCCCCCTTTTATGCGTATGACATATGTGCATAAATTGTTTAACAGCACTCCGATTGCAAGTTTCGTATTTCACTCTTTCAGATGTTTATCAGCAAAAAGGCAAACAAGTACTGATCGAGCGGATAATTTGTTTGTTGTCCCAAGTACTATTAACAAAGCTACACTTGCCTTGCCACTTTGCCAGCGAGAAGCCATCTTTCTTTGAAATCATTTGCGGATATTATTTTTCTACCACGATGGCTTTGTGTAGCAGCACTACATGTATGTAATATAAATTTACCACGTACAGTATCTGGTGGAACACTCAACAGGCGAGGTTTGGACGACGAGAGACCAACAATACCTTCTACCCGCGTAATCCGTGCCTCGATCCATCTAAGATCTGAATGCTCTTGCTTTACCATTTGATGAAAATCAACCAGATTTTCTTCGGCGGGGTAAAATTCCGCGCGAGTTCAAAAACCGCGCCGCGGCGAACAGAGTCAGTTCGGCTTATCCAAACGAGTTATTTCGATTTATTTCTACTTATTTTCTCTCATACAATACCATTCAATCTACCAACCGAGTAGTATTGCCGAACAGGCTCACAGTCGCCCACGCGCTCCTCCGCAACCGCCGCTCCTATCCCTCTGTGACGCATGGGCCGCTCCGCTCCCCACCACCACCCCAGTTTCATCAGGGAAAAAGAAAAGCCGCCGGCCGACGCCTCCCCCATCGAGGACGTACGCGACCCTTCCCATTCCGTCCGGGCTTCCTCGCCGCCGCAGCCACAGAATTGAGCGAGCGGGATGCCCAAGCGGAAGCGCGGGCAGGGGAAGCCGCGCGAGGCCCTGTCCGCTGACCCTACAACAGAGGTAATCAAGCGAGTTTATCTTTCGAGCAAGCTAAGGAACCCCATGCTATACTAGCTTGCTGCTGCTTCATGTGCTCTTCTAGTGGAGCGGGGACGACCCGACTCCTGTTTCAAACGAATCAACCAATGTACTACTAGTAGGGGTCGCTTTCGTGGGAGGAAGGTCACTTGATCCAGATCCCCGAACCGGCCTTTTACTACAATTTTGCCACAACCATTTTGTTAATTTAGGACCAATTCTGTTGCGCCATGAAACACGCCACGAACGGAATCAAAACGTTGTCAGTGCTTACATTAATTGGATTTCAATATTCCAGGAGAATGCAGCTGGAGGGACGAAGACCATAGCCTCAATACCTGCACGAAAGCACGGGAAAGATCATGCTGAAGATACGCCATCTGTTGAGATTGGAAGTATGCAATTTGGGAAGAGGCCGAATGCCGCTCCAGCGGTAGCAGCACCTAAGGTGGGGAATTTCCACCCTTTCCAGGCCTTCCGTAGTTCCATTTCTAGATTTTATCAGTAGAACTAGAATCGATGGGCAAATGTTCTAGCTGATGCTTCCATTGTATTGCTTATTTAGTTTTTGTTTTTCTAATATGGTCAATTTTTTTTAGAAAAGGGAATATGTAATATGGTCAGTTTTAATGTCCATTATTACAGTTCCATATAAGGCACACATTTTGTACTACATTTATATCCACTTCTATGAAAAAAAGGAGGATATCATACTGTGTATGAAAGTTGCATGATAGTTACATGAATTCTAAGAAAGTCTGTCAAACCATGTATTAGTGACTAGTTTTTATCCACTTCAGAGGTATGCGTAAGAATTGCAATGATCAGTATGGGCACTAAGCAATTTCTTAAGCCCTACGCTTCAGAGTACCAGTGAAATGTAGTATTGTTGCATTTACCTTGGCTTTTCATATATGTGCATGCATGAGTATGTTCCCTTATCAAAAAAATTGCATGAGTATGTTGCTTTCTGGAATTGGCAGAAGCCAAGAAGCACGGATGGTACTTCAAACATGTGTCATCAGTGCCAGAGAAACGACAAAGAAATAGTTCTTCACTGCCGTAACTGCACAAGTTATCGGAGGAGATACTGTAAGGGGTGCATCGAACGCTGGTCCGGATACTTCTCCCTTTTGTTTGTCTGATCTCTTATTCTATTGCATCTTCCTTTCAGTCACCATGTCATTGCACATGTTGATTTATTTTCATATTAGTGTTATTAATTAATGTTTACTGCTTCTGCTTATGGTATGACCCAAAACAGGTATCCTCGTTACGATTTTGCAACAAATTGCCCATTTTGTCTCAATATTTGCAATTGCAAGGCCTGTTTGCGGTCACATAAAACAAGTGAGGTATACATTTTCTTTTGGTTTCATTTCTATTTTGTCACCTGGACTCAGTGTATTTGATCTTTTGTCTAATTTCCTCCACAGGTTGACAAATGGAGTGTATCTGATGACATGAAAGTAAAATTCTCTGTGCGAATTGCACACTTTTTGCTCCCTTGGTTGAAGGAATTTCAGCAAGAGGAGATGGAAGAGAAAAATATTGAGGCCATAGTTCAAGGTATTGATAATTTGAGATTGCAATGTCAGTTTTTGGATATCTAGCTTATCGATATGGTTGCTCATATTTATGATCTGTTCTATTTTTGCTTTTATGGCAGGCGTTGATGCATGCAAACTGGAGGTTCCTCATGTTAAGTGTGAAGAAGATATGCGGATTTACTGGTGTGTCTCACTTTACTTATCAAGCATATGCACAATATCTGTTCCTTATGGATATCCACTTTACCATTTTATTTTGAACAGCAACAACTGCAAGACATCAATTGTTGATTTCCACAGAAGCTGCAAGAAATGTCCTACGATCTCTGCCTCAGCTGCTGCCATGAGCTTCGTCAAGGTCCCAACCCCAGTAGTGGTGTCACTAGTGACACGGTTCTTAGTCTAGCTCAGTTAGGTGGCAAGGGTGGCTTACAACAGAGAAATAGTCATAATAAAGCTGCAAGCCAAGAGCCATCTAGTGGACAGAATGACGTGTTGACAGATAGTGCTGTTCCTCTTGAAGATTATCGCATTCAAAAGTCAAGATGGTGGAAGCTAAATAGCAACAGAAGCATACCTTGCCCACCAAAAAGACTTGGTGGTTGTGGGCATTCTCTTCTTGAACTTAAGTGCTTGTTTAAGGAGAAATTTATTTCTGACTTGCTTGAGAAAGCCAATTCAGTGGTCAATAGTAGACCTATGCCAGAGTTTGGAGGTTCAAAATGTTCCTGTTTTGCTGAATTTAGTGACATGAACAATGAAGCATCACGGAGATCAGCTTGCAGAAAGAACTCAAGTGATAACCACCTATATTGTCCAACTGCTAGAGATGTTCGAGATAGAGGTTTGGACCATTTCCAGGAGCACTGGTTGAAAGGCCAGCCTGTGATTGTTCGTGAAGTACTTGCATTATCTTCTGGATTGAGCTGGGAACCGATGGTTATGTGGCGGGCCTTATGAGAAACGAGAGACAAGATGGAGCATGAGAGGCTTTCAGTTATGGCTGTGGAATCTCTGACATTGCGTGAGGTATGTGCTACTATTTTTTATACTTTGCTGTATTTGAGCATGGTTAACATTTGCTGTACACATACATTGATACCATGGTGGAATGAATGTGGTTTGTTTGTTGAAACATGGTTGTGGACTTTTTTAAAGGGGAATGAATGCTCTTCCTTTTCTTTGCTATTTTTATCTTTATTCGCCCATTTAGAACAAAGAAAGTGAGTTGCCATTGTTTCCAGGTGGAGAGATGAGGAGAAAGGAAACTTAGATTGGGTGGAAGGAGGGGTGTAGGGTGTTATGATTAATCTTTTTACTAGAGAGTCATGTTCAGGTTCAGCTAGCGTCTCTAGGTTCATTCATATTAGACCAGGGGGGCAGAGACGTTCCTCTGATTTTTATGTTAAGAAGATGTGCCACGACTCAGAACCTGGGCTGGCTCAGCAAACCGCTTCTCTAGCATGTTTGCCTGACAAGTTATGTGAGAGTGTCAAGGGCGTTAAACCCTTGGCTGGCCGGCCCCCTACTACGGAGCTCGTAGCCGTCGGCCGTCTTCTCCGGTGAGGTTATTCCCCTCTACCGTAGGCTTAGTAGATTAGATGGAAGAAGATAATATATATTGCTTGATTCTTATTGTTCGCGTACAACATACTTATAAGCCAATCGGCTAACAAACTAGGTAACCAATTCCTCCTAATTTCTAGGCCTAATTCTCTCCTAGCCACTGAGAACCGCCTTGCCATCCTGGGCCGCAGTGATCGCGGTCATCTCCGCGCCGCGCGCTGTCACCTCCGCGTCGCGCGCTGCCGCGCGTTCCGCTGCCTTGCGGATGTCGCGCGCCCTGTGATGGCGTGTATACGCCGTGCCCCACATGACATCTCTCCCCTCCTCGAGAAGCAGCTCGTCCTCGAGCTGGAATAGTGGAAACTGCTCGCGGAACGCGTCGAGGTCCTCCCAAGTAGCGGACTCCGGTGGCTCGCCACGCCAATGAACGAGTAGCTGGCGGACACCACGCGCCAGCCGTGCACGCTCCACCTAAACCGGCTCCGGGGTGACCACTCCATGGTGGATGTTTGGCAAGGCTGGTGGAGTCGACAGGGGTGTGCCCACGAACTTCTTCAGGACGCTGATATGGAAGACGTCGTGGATGCTCGCCTGTGGAGGGAGAGCCAAGCGAACCGCGACGTCGTTGATTAGCTCCTCCACACGATACGACCCGATGTAGCGCGGCTTCAGCTTGCCCGTGGTGGCTTGCGGTAGGGAAGACATGGTGCGCTGACGAAGACGGAGCAGCGCCCAATTGCCCACTTGATAGGCCACGTGGTGATGTCGACGGTCATAGTGGCGCTTATGCAGCAGCTGCGCTTGCTCCAGGCGGTAGTGGACGTCGGCGATGAAGGCGGTGCGCTCTTCCATGTCGCGAGCCACGACAGCCACTCGAGTCTCCCCAGGCTCGTAGGAGCGGAGGGTGGGCGCGTCACGGCCGTATACCACGCGGAACGACGTCTCCCGGAGCGAGGTTTGGTAAGCCGTATTGTACACGTACTCAACCCAGGGAAGCCATCACAGCCACTGTCGGGGTCGATCACCTGTGAAACACCTGAGGTACATGACGATGACGCGGTTAGCGGACTCCGTCTGGCCGTCGGACTGGGGGTGGAAGGCCGACGACATTTGCAGCTTTGCGCCCATAAGCCGCATCAGCTCGCGCCAGAACAGCGAGGTGAACACCGGATCGCGGTCGGAGACGATGGACTGCGGCATGCCGTGCAGGCGCACGATGTCGTTGAAGAACGCCTGAGCCACGGTCTCGGCGGTGTACGGGTGCGCCAGGGGAATGAAGTGGCAGTATTTGCTGAAGCGGTCGACGACGGAGAGGATCACCGACTTGCCGTTCACCCGCGGCAGAGTCTCCACAAAATCGAGGCCAATGTCGGCCCAGACCGCGGTGGGGATTGGTAACGGTAGGAGGAGGCCGGCGGGGTGGAGGTGCTTCATCTTGTACCGCTGGCAAGTGAGGCATTCCCTCACAAAGTCCTGCACACACCGATGCATATTGGGAAAGTGAAAATCATGGCGAAGACGATGCAGCGTGCGCTGGACCCCCTCGTGTCCGTCGTCGTGAACGACAGCCACGATCTCCTGCAGGAGTGGTGACGACGGCGGTATGTACAACCGGCCATCGAAGGTGACTAGGCCGTCGGTGATTGCCCACGGCTCGGTCCGTGTGCCCGCGGCGATCTCGTCGTGGACGGCCACCAGGGCCGGATCCATGGCTTGTGCTTGGCGGAGGCGGCTGATGAAGTCGAAACGGGGACCAGATGCCGCCAAGAGTGCACCCACAGCGGCCTCGTCGGTGTCCCGGCGGGAGAGAGCGTCGGCCACGTGTTCTTCGCGCCGGACTTGTACTCCACGGTGAAATCAAAGCCCAGCAGCCTGTCGACCCAGTGATGTTGCGGGATCGTGGCGAGGCGCTGGTCGAGGGGATACTAGAGGCTGTAGTGGTCCGTCTTGAAGAAGAAGCGGCGCCCCCATAGGTACGTTCTCCAGTGGCGGACGGCGAGGACGAGGCCGATCAGCTCCCGCTCATATGCCGCCAGTGAGCGATGGCGGGGAGCCACCGGCCGACTGAAAAAGGCGATCGGGTGGCCCTCCTGTATGAGCACTGCCCCGAAGCCGTACGTGGATGCATCACATTCCATGATGAAAGGCTTGGTGAAGTCCGGGAGCGCCAGCACTGGCGCGGACGTCCGACCCCTTTGAGGGTACTGAAATCCGCGGCGGCGTCGCTGTTCCACGTGAAGCTGTCCTTCTTCAGGAGCGCGGTGAGGGGGGCGGCGATGGAGCCGAAATTGTGGACGAACTTTCTGTAGTAGCCTGCGAGGCCCAGGAAGCCGCGCACTGCGTGCACCGAGCGGGGTTGTGGCCACTCATGGATGTCTTGGACCTTGGCGGGGTCCATGGCCACTCCCGCCGCCGAGATGGTGTGGCCGAGGTAGCCGACGGAGTCGACGCCGAACGAACACTTGGACCTTTTGACGAAGAGGCGATGTTGGCGTAGGAGGTTCAGGACGACGCGGAGATGTCGTAGGTGATCGGCCCAGCTCCGGCTGTAGATTAGGGTGTCGTCGAAGAAGACGAGGACGAACCGACGTAGGTGGGCGCGCAGCACATCGTTCATGAACGCATGGAAGGTTGCCGGGGCGTTGCACAACCCGAACGACATCACCAGGAACTCGTACAGGACGTCATGTGTGCGGAACGCCATTTTGTGAATGACCTCCGGCCTCATCCGCACCTGATGATACCCCGATCGCAGGTCCAGCTTGGTGAAAAAGCGCGCCCCGTGGAGCTCATCCAGAAGCTCGTCGACGACGGGAATGGGGAACGCATCTTTGACGGTGGGGGCGTTCACGGCGCGGTAGTTGACATAGAAGCGCCAGGAACCGTCGGCCTTCTTGACGAGGATGACCGGGGACGAGAAGGCCGAGTCGCTGCGGCGGACGATGCCCTGTTGGATCATGGCGGCGCATTGACGCTCCAGCTCGTCCTTGTGCGCCGCCGGGTACCGATACGGACGGACTGCGACAGGTGCTGCGTCCGGCTTGAGGACGATGCTATGGTCGCGGCCGCGTGGCGGTGGCAACCCTGTGGGCTCGGCGAAGACGTCCTCGAAGGTGGCCAGCAACTCATCGAGGAGCGGCGCGCTGGCCACGGTGGAGTGGAGCTGCGGCGTGGTGGCTGTCGGCACGCCGGACCAGTGGAAGATGCGCCTGTGAAGCTGGAACGCCAAGGAGGGCGCGGCAAAGTCCCAGACAATTGGTCCGAGGGTGGCTAACCACTGAGTGCCGAGCACCACATCGTATCCTGCAAGTGGCATGACAAACAGGTCGATGTTGAAACCGGTGTCGTCGATGGTTACAGGTGCCGCACGGATGACCCCTGGGCATGATATCCGCTCGCCGTTGGCCACGACGGCGGTGAGCCGAGGTCGGGGCGCCACCCGCTGCCCCGGCGGAAATGAAGTTGTGGGTCGAGCCACTGTCGAGGAGGGCGACGAGCGAGGCAGCACCCAATGTGACGGCGATCTGCATCGTGCCGCCACAAGGCACGCCGGCGACCGCGTGCAGGGAGAAGACAGGGGCTTCCGAGTCCCCGATATCTGCCGCCGCATCCTCGCTGGCATCGTCGATCTCCACGCCCTCGACGAAGAAGATGCGCTTGCAGAACCTGTTATGGCCACGCGAAAACTTTTCGTTACAGTTAAAGCAAAGGCCTTGGCGGCGCTGTTCCGCCATGTCCTCCGGGGAGTGGCGCCTCTGGATGCCCTCGCCATGGCCCTGCTGGCGAGCCGGTGGTGGTGGTGGGAGCGCCAGGAGGGCCGGGGGTGCTGGCAGCACGGGCCATGCTGCGGGCGCGGGGAAGATGCCGCGTTGTGGCGCCCGAGGCGGGGGAGGTGGCGGCCGGTCGGACTCCATCAGCTCCACCTGCCGCGCCAAACTCATGGCCGCCGCGAGGGACTCCGGGTTGTGGATGCGGACGGCATGGCTGAGCGGCGGCCGAAGTCCGCCGGTGAATAGCTGGACGCGCTGCGCTTTGTCCAGACGACCCGCTCGAGGCAGGAGTGCCTGGAAGCGGTTGGCGTACTCCTCCACTATCCCGGTACGCCGGCACTCGGCGAGCTCGAACAATGGCGCCGATCGAAGGGGGGGCCCGAACCGAAGGTTTAGGAGTTCCTTGAATCGCCCCCAGGTTGGCGTGCCCTCGTCCTCCTGGAGCTGCGTGTACCAGAGCTGCGCGACGTCGTCCAAATGGTAGGATGCCCTCCCCACGCGCTCCTCCGCCATGGTGCGATGCTGGCGAAAGTAGCAGTCGCACTTGTTGAGGAAGAGCAGGGGATCAGTCGTGACGTCGTAGCGGGGGAAGTCCCACTTCTTGTGCTGGGGCGGATGATCCTGGGGTGGACCGTCCGACCGGCTTTCCCCTCCGCCACCGGAGGACGACACGGTCTTCTCCTTCATCGATGCCATATCGGCCTTCATGGTGGACATGTCGTCGGTAAGCACCTTCAGGGATTCCAGGACGTCGGCAAGGGTCGGCTGAGCCATGGCTTGTGTTTGGGGAGCGGACAAAGCGGAGGTCGGGGAAGGCGGCGCGGCAGGGTCGGGGTGGGCGGCTGCGGTGGAGGATTGGGTGGAGCGGGTGGGAGAGGATCGTCGAGACCTTGATACCAGGTTGTCAAGGGCGTTAAACCCTTGGCTGGCCGGCCCCCGACTACGGAGCTCGTAGCCGTCGGCCGTCTTCTCCGGTGAGGTTATTCCCCTCTACCGTAGGCTTAGTAGATTAGATGGAAGAAGATAATATATATTGCTTGATTCTTATTGTTCGCGTACAACATACTTATAAGCCAATCGGCTAACAAACTAGGTAACCAATTCCTCCTAATTTCTAGGCCTAATTCTCTCCTAGCCACTGAGAACCGCCTTGCCATCCTGGGCCGCGGTGATCGCGGTCATCTCCGCGTCGCGCGCTGCTGCGCGTTCCGCTGCCCTGCGGATGTCGCGCGCCCTGTGACGGCGTGTATACGCCGTGCCCCACATGACAGAGAGTGTTGACAGTTCATTCCTATTAGTGCTAGCTATATTTTAGCTTGTAGTTGAAGAGAATAATATGCAGATCATTTGGGCATTGACTGCATTGGTTAGGAGGATATCATGGGTAGATGTGCAGCCTAGTATCAGGGTACCAGCTATGTGTGTGTGAAAAACGGTGAAGACTATAGTGTCCAGCATAGTCAGGGCTGTACCAAGTAGCGAGAAGCTCTTCATTGGAGGGGACCTTAATGGCCATGTAGGAGCATCTAGTACAGGTTACGAGGCAGCACATGGAGGTTTTGGTTTCGGAAGAAGGAACCAGGAGGGAGAGGATATCCTAGACTTTGCTACAGCTTTTGATATGATGGTAACAAACACTTTCTTCCAAAAGCGAGAGTCCCACTTAGTGACCTTTAGTAGTGGCTTGTCCTGCAGTCAGATTGACTTCGTCCTTGCAAGAAGGAGAGATAAACGTGCTTGCGTGGATTGTAAGGTGATACCTGGGGAATGTGTGGTGTCTCAGCACAAGCTAGTGGTGGCTGACTTCCGCTTTCTGATGCAAACTGGTAGGGCTAAACAAGCCAAGATTGCAAGAACAAAGTGGTGGAATTTAGAAGGGGAGACATCAAAGATCTTCAAGGCAAGAGTTATTGAAGAGGGCCCATGGAAGGACGAAGGTGACGCCAACAATATGTGGGAGAAGATGGCGACATACGTTCGAAAGATTGCTGCAGAGGTGCTAGGTGTGACCAAAGGAAGTGGATGCGCTATGAAAGACACTTGGTGGTGGAATGAGGATGTTCAAAAGGCAATTAAGGAGAAGAAGGAAGGCTATAAGAGCTTGTTCCAGGACCGGAGTGCAGATAACATAGAGAAGTATAAGGTGGCAAAGAAGGCTGCAAAACGGGCAGTGGCGGAGGCAAAGGGACGGGCTTATGAAGATTTGTACAAGCGTCTTGATACGAAGGAAGGAGAAAAGGACATCTATAGGATGGCTAGGACTCGTGAAAGGAAGATGAGGGACTTTACTCAAGTCAAGTGCATTAAGGATGAGAGGGAGCAACTCTTGGTGAAAGAGGATGAGATCAGACAAAGATGACAAGAGTATTTTGACAAATTGTTCAATGGGGAGAACGAGAACTCCCCTGTTCAGTTGGACGACTCGTTTGATGACAACAATAGGCGCTTTGAGCGGAGGATTCAAGAATCGGAGGTCAGAGAAGCGTTGAAAAGGATGAAAGGGAGCAAAGCGATGGGCCCGGATGGTATCCCAATCAAGGTGTGGAGATGCCTTGGGGATATAGCTATAGTCTGGCTAACCAAGATGTTCAATAATATCTTCCGATCGAACAAGATGCCTGAGGAATGGAGAAGAAGCACTTTGGTACCAATCTACAAGAACAAGGGTGACATCCAGAGTTGTAATAACTACCGTGGGATTAAGTTGATGAGCCACACTATGAAGCTATGGGAGAGAGTCATTGAGCACCGCCTGCGAAGAAGGACACGAGTATCTACCAACCAATTTGGTTTCATGCCTGGAAGGTCAACCACAGAAGCAATCTTCTTGTTAAGACAAGTTATGGAGCGATTTAGAGAGCAGAAGAAGGACCTACATATGGTTTTCATTGACTTGGAGAAGGCTTATGACAAGATACCAAGAAATGTTATGTGGTGGGCTTTGGATAGACATAAAGTCCCAACAAAGTACGTGGCCCTCATCAAGGACATGTACAACAATGTTGTGACTAGCGTTCGAACCAACGATGGTAATACTGATTACTTCCCGATTAGAATTGGGCTTCATCAAGGGTCAGCCTTGAGCCCGTATCTCTTTGCCTTGGTAATGGACGAGATTACAAGGGACATTCAAGGGGACATCCCTTGGTGCATGCTCTTTGCCGATGATGTAGTGTTAGTTGATGAAAGCTTGGCGGGAGTAAATAGGAAACTTGAGCTGTGGCGGCAGACCCTTGAGTCTAAAGGTTTTAGACTAAGTCGGACTAAAACCGAGTATATGAAATGCGACTTTGGCACAACGGCTCAGGATGAGGGAGATGTGAGTTTGGAAGGTCAAGTCGTGCCTAAAAAGGACACCTTCCGATATCTGGGATCGATGCTACAAAGGGATGGAGATATTGATGCAGACGTTAGCCATAGAATCAAAGCAGGATGGATCAAGTGGCGTCAAGCTTCTGGCATTCTATGTGACAAGAGGGTACCCCAAAAGCTAAAAGGCAAGTTCTATAGGACAGCTATTAGACCTGCGATGTTGTATGGAGCCGAATGTTGGCCCACAAAGGCTCGACATGTTCAACAAATGAGTGTTGCAGAAATGCGCATGTTGCGTTGGATCTGTGGTCACACAAGAATGGACCGAGTTCGGAATGATGATATACGTGATCGCCTAGGGGTGGCACCAATTGAAGAAAAGCTTGTCCAACATCGGTTGAGATGGTTTGGCCATGTCCAGAGGAGACCGCCAGATGCACCAGTGCGCTGTGGAGTCCCAAGCCAAGCTAATAATATAAGGAGAGGCAGAGGAAGGCCGAAGTTGACATGGGCGGAGGCGGTGAATAGGGATTTAAAAGCTTGGGATATATCTAGAGATCTATGTTTGGATAGGATTGCCTGGAAAGCAGCTATTGAAGTGCCGGAACCATGAGTTGGGTATCTTGTTGGGTTTCAACTCTAGCCTACCCCAACTTGCTTGGGACTACAGGCTTTGTTGATGTTGATGTTGATGTGACTATAGTGTCCAGCATCAAGAAAACTTGTGTGTTCTGATGTGTGTGCCACTGAGAAGGAAATACTAGCGTGTTTGTGATAAACAGCTAGAAAGTGCAGGAGCGATTTCCATCCTAGGCATGAGGCTGCCAATGCAAAAGACAAGAAGAAGACGATTCATACCCGTGATGGAAATGATGCTACATTACAACCGTCTTTTGTTTTCCCATGTTGTTTCCACACATGTTGAGTATATTGTTGACATCAGATTTTGACTAGTGAATCCAGGCTAAAGGACACCAAGTTTTGGTGTCAACACATATATGGATACCTGTGGTCAAGCCTATTTATAGGATGAGCTTTGTTACTATCTGTTACTCACCATTTTTATATTACTCTTCATTTAACATTTACCATCGCCATGTATACTAAGAAGATTTCTATTTATGGAATTCAAAAAATATTTATTATATTTCTATGTACCACCATGATGTGTACTCATAGTGGTGGTAAAATGGAAGTTATGCCTGTGCTAAAATCATGTGACCTCTTAAACCTCCAGAATCAACACTTGGACTATTCCTTTTGGAGAAGTGCATTGCAGTTACCATATAAATCGTTGCTGTATTGTTTTTTTTTTCTAACACTAACATTTCTTCCATGCCCCTAAATGCAGGTTGATGTAAATATCTGTACCTTTTTTAGAGGCTATACACATGGAACTGTTGATCCAGAGGGTTTGCCTGTGTTACTGAAGCTTAAAGATTGGCCACAACATAGTTCATTTGAGGATCGACTGCCACGACATGGTGCTGAATTCATGTCTATGCTACCATTTCGTGAATACACAGATCCTAAATCTGGTCCCCTCAATCTGGCAGTGAAACTGCCAAAAGATGTTAAAAAGCCAAACCTTGGTCCAAAAGCTTACATTGCATATGGTGTTGCCCAAGAGTTGGGAATTGGCGATTGTGTTACGAAGATTCATTGTGATACTTGTGATGCGGAAAATATATGGATGCTGCTTATGCTTCCTTTTTTTTTGTGTTGAGGTTTTTCTCTCACTTCAGGCTAAGTAAGTAGTATGAGGTGATATTATTATTATTATTTTACTTTTTCCCCATGCTTAATTTTCAAGGGGTAACTTATGCCTATGAAATCCTTCAACGTTGCACAGATTTAATAATTTTCTTGTGCATCTTCACATTCTACTAATGAACTTGCGAATAGCTACTTCTATGTGCTGTTGTTTGAACTTGTTTATATATTTTTATTCAGTCCTCTTTGCAATTGATTACCAATGCGAACACCTTGTAATTGAGTTAACACTGCATGGAAATTCTTGGTAATAAGTTCCTGCAGATTTACTGTAAAATTTCTCAGTTTGTTTGAACTTGTTTATATTTTTTATTCAGTCCTCTTTGCAATTGATTACCAATGTGAGCACCTTGTAATTGAGTTAACACTGCATGGGAATTTTTGCTAATAAGTTCCTGCAGATTTACTGTAAAATTTCTCGGTAATAATTTACTGTAGATTTGAATTCGCTCTTGTTACTTTTTGGTGCAAGAGCCATTCCTCACATTTGATGCTGCAATAACAGTTAGACGCATACCATGGTTCAAAATTAACGTTTTGATTGGAAAAATCTTGGAAGCATTGATCCATGAAGATGGATTTGATACAAGCTGATGCTATTCCCAGATTTATCATTGCTTCAGTCACTCAATTTTAGTCTTCATTGGTTTTCCTTTTTTTTTTACTGTTTGACGAAAGGTATCATGTGTTCCATCATGTAAACAGATCAATATCCTCACACACACTGATGAAATAAAGCTGAGAGTCAAAAGAATTGAAGCTATAGAGAAAAAGAAAGAGGGTTTAAACAAAATGCAAGAAAGCTGAATTCTTCAAGCTTCACAAACAGATCCTGATGGTCATGGGTCAACAGCTCTCTATGAATTAACCAATGTGCCAAGGCATCAAGGTTTAAAAAGTGGTTCAAGTACTAAGCAGCCAGTGCTAGATGTTGCTCCAGATGAGCAGAAAGGGAAATTTGAACATACTGGTAAATCATATAGTGAAATAATTAAGGTGGGTGAGACTGGCATATCCCTTGAGCCAAAAGGTGGCACAGACCCTCTCGCTGAGGGAAACCAGCCAGAGGGTGGTGCACTGTGGGATATCTTTCGACGGGAAGATAACCGGCAAACTACAGCAATATCTAAAGAAGCATGCAGAGGAGTTCAGGGATTGTAACTATGAACCAGTGAATCAGGTGCTTATTTCCACTTAACATTTTACCATGGAATTTCCCTATGACATCTGATTCTTATGTCACATGATTAATTGTTCTATGTTGGCAGGTTGACCACCCTATACATGATAACTGCTTTTATCTAACAAATGAGCATAAGAGAAAGCTCAAGGAGGAATATGGTCAGTGAAGAATGCTGATGTATTTTGGATCTTGATTGTCCCCTTGTTAAAGTGTTTACTGGTTTTAGTTCACTGCATATACAGGAATTGAGCCTTGGACATTTGTACAGAAGCTCGGTGAGGCAGTTTTTATTCCAGCAGGATGTCCCCACCAAGTCAGAAATTTGAAGGTCAGACATGAAAACAACTGCCCACTTGCCCAGTTCCATATAGTGCCATGATTTTAAACCAAATCACTGTATTTACGTTACCCATTTGTAATTGTGCAGTCATGTGTAAAGGTTGCACTTGACTTTGTTTCTCCGGAAAATTTGCGGGAGTTCATCAGGTTGACAGAAGAATTCCGTCTGCTTCCGAAGGGTCATAGGGTGAATGAAGGGCCAAACATTTGTCCATACTGTCGTGTTAATATTTGCAAGATTGTGGATCCATTGTTTTTATCAATATGTAACCATTATTACAGTCACATATAAATTATTCTGAGCATAGTATGTCATTTTGATAGCTTAAGAACTTCTATATTGTCTATTAGTGAATTGGATTTTTAGGCTGCATTTTAAATTCTGTGTGCATCCTAAATTACCAGGTCAAGAAGATAGCTCTTCATGCCCTCAGCAAAGCCATTGCAGACATCTCTGTATATGAACGCAAGGAAAGGTTTGTGTGGCACCAAATCTTTGCACTGTCACAATTTGCTTCTTATTTCTGATTATCTACCTTCAATATTGCACAAATACTGCATTTGTAATAATTTCAATTTGATTATCTTGGACATTTCTTACTTTTGTAATTGACATAAAACTCAGGCTTGTTTCTTAAACTTCGATTCTTGAAAGTTTGTAGGGCCTTAGTTTGCTGTGCTTCAATGATTATAATTATCACCTAGGCAGATTGTTGTTTCTAATCTAAACAGATGTTTGTGAATTTCCCTTTGGTGTTTCGTATGTGTGGTACCCAGCTAATCTTCTTTGGCTGATTTTTACTTACAAATAACATCAAGTGAAATTTGTTTAGTGACTAATGTTAGTTTCATTATATAGCATCACGTACAGTTGCTTCAAAAATATATATATCAGTTATAAGATATTTCTAAGTGGCATTGTAAATATATCACTAATAAGTGTTTTTTTTTTCTATCAGAACAAGTAAAGTTGCTGAAGATGAACTTTGATCAAGTGAACCTACAGAAGTGGAGAAGCATTAAAAATAACCAGACTCAAGGCACAGGAAACCTAGATTAAGCACCAGGCCTGTGTTTGTTGGATTTTGCTGGCGTTGCCTTTTGATGGTAGTTTCTGTGGCCTGCTATGTGTCGATGGTGCTTTTGCAGGTAGTCTGCATTGTAAGTTTTGTAACATTATGCAACAAGCCTGTTAGTTCTTGAAAGCTGACCAGTACTTTACGTATAGCGTATATGATCTTATGCAGTCAAGTGGGGGATTAGGGATGATCCGTGATCACATGTGTGACAGTACGAGTCACATAGTCACCAGTCTACAAAATGATAGAAAGTTCAAGTCTTAACTGAATGTCGAGTAATTATTATTTGTTTTAGCGCGAGGCTTGTTCACATTTCAGAGTGTGCATTGCAACAGTCAGTTAAAGTTGAACTGAATAGTACATTACTGTGTTTTGGTTAAATCAAATCTTTGGCAAGTCAATTCCAAAATTGACCTTTCTGTTTGTTTGCCTAATTAACTTCAATCTTCAAGCTGGCAACAGAACTTCAGGCATTCACGCTCGATCATTTTTTTCAAGTTCACTGCCGGAATATTAATATTAATACCACGATTTGCATGCCCCTTGCCCCGTGCATTGTTATGGCAAATTTTCGGTGCCACAACTTCGACGCTTCAGCTTGCCAATTTCCTTAGCCAAATCTACCGAAGACATCTCGTCGCCCGCTTTCTCTGATGTGTGTCCCAAATCGGCAAGCCCTCTCACAGTAATTAAGCACCTAGCTTGTTTTGACCACAACGGTCAGTTTTGTGGAGTAAGTACTAAACAAAACATAGTACAGTACAATACAACAACAGTTCATTTAATTTAACCTATAAATGCAGTTGAGCTAGCTAAGTATTTGCTACAAATCAAATAAAACCCGAATGAAGACAGAAGACGAACAAGTCAAACTCCTAGCCGACCCCACTCCCAATTTTTTTTTGAAAAGGATTGATACAGATTTTCTCTATTTTAATCAAATGCTAAATGATTTTGTACGAGCGTACGTGAACCCCAAGTATTTTTGTAGAAAGATTTTCTTTGTTGCGGGGTAGATTTTAGTTTCCCACTATTGTTTCAAAGAAAAAAAAATGAATTTTTGATTCAAGTATAGCAAAAGTGTGTTATTCATCCCTTGTTGGGAGAACCAAAAGTCATACCCTCGAATGTTCAAGGAAAAAGACTAGGAGTCAGACTCCTTAAGGGAAAGTTCAATGAAAAGGAGTCTGATGGTTTCTAATGAAATATCGAAGCTTCGAAGGCATATCTATGTTCATTTTCTTTCTTGCAGGAAATCCTTTGGCTCCGACAGTAATTCGGATTCGGGTTCGGAGCTCCGAGGGGATGGCAAGACTAAAATAAGTCTGGGCTCCGATCGTAATAACACTTTATTTCACCACTGGATGTGAGGTCGATAGAGTCCGAGTCAGAGGACGAAAGCAGCAGCTCCGATGCGGTCGGAGCCCCGGGTGGCCAAGACCTTGGCGCGTGACGAAGGACGAAGCTTCGCGGGGTCGAAGCTGTACGATTGAAGACTAGACCATGAAAGTGCAAAATGAGGGAATCGTCGCAAGCACGGAAGAAAGAGACGTGTTCAAACACGCCGAAGGTAGCGTGTGAAGCATGAACTCTAGGAAGAGACGTGTTCGACTTGCCGAGGGTAGCGTGTGAAACGTGAACTATGATGACAGGGGTATTTTCGGGATGTAAAAAGTGTCCCCGGACACTATAAAAGGGACCCCTCCCCATTCTGTGTGGGTGGGGGGGGGGGGACGGAAAAAAATAAGAGAGCGATAATTGGTTACATTTTTTTACTTTTTTCCTATCTGTTTGGAGTTCTTTGCGCTGCCAAGAACCAAACAGAGGCAGCAAAGAACTCAACAGAGGCGCCCACCGTGTTCTTAGCCGTAAAAAAGCCATGATGGCTCCATCAAAGAAAAAAGGAACTCAAGTACCCCAAGAAACCGAGGAAGCAAATGGCATAGAAAACAGGCTAGCTTCGGTCCTAGAACCGGAAGCCGAGGTCGAGGAGGAGGTTCCTACAAAGGGTGAAAGGAGAAAAGTAGCAGATAATCAGCAGATTATGGACCCTGAGACAAGCATCAGGAATGATAAGGAAGGGGCGATGGAAAGAGAGCTAGCTACGATCCTGAAGCAAATGGAAGTTTTAAAACTTGAAAAGGAAAGATTGGCCCAAGAGCTAGAATCACGAAAAAGAGCATAGGAAAAAATACAAAAATTAACAGTTGCGAAGCTAAAATTAGCTCAGATGAAGGAGGAACTTGAGGAATTGCAATCTTCCCAAGGAATCCCGAATGTTCAAAATCCACCCTTTGAAAATCAAAACTTAAGCTTCCAGAATCAACAACCACCAGTGTACACCAACCCAGTGTTCACTTTTGACACATAGTATGGTGTCAGCTCTTATGCGCCCATTGATCCCAGCTCACCACTGCAATTGAGGTTGCAGACGGCGCCATGGCCACCAAATTACAAAACCGTCGCATTGCCCAAGTACAACGGCCAAACTAACCCTAGGCAATTCCTAATGAGCTACGAAACTGCCGTGGCCTCGGTTGGAGGAGATGAGATAGTATTGGCAAAGTCGTTCATCATCGCTTGCAAAGGCGCAACACTGAATTGGTAAAATCCACCAAATCGATACAGTCAATCCACAGTTGGATACACCTCAAAACAAAGCTAATCCAAAACTTTCAAGGCTTCAACACGGCCACAACGGATGAAGGAGATTTATTTTATTGTATTCAGAGAGACAAGGAGCCTCTAACCAGTTATGTAAAGAGGTTCTTGCAGCTAAAATCACAAACCCCAGATGTTGCTGAGAAAGTAGCCATAACAGCATGTATAAAGGGATTGAATCCAGGACAAACAGCTTCACATTTGTCAAGGAGAAAACCAAAAACTATGCAAGAGTTGCTATTTGAGTTAGAGCAATATTGTAGATCCGACGAGGATCACAGGAGAAGAGTAGCTGAAAGGAATCGCTTGAGGCAAAGCCAGAAAGAGCAAGAATGGATGCCGCCACACAAGGGCGCACACAACTACAGGCCACCATATCGAGTCCAAATATTGCCAATCGAAGGTACACAATCCGCCCAACATCAAGACCAAAACTTTGACCCAAACCTCAGTCAAAATCCAAGGCCGCAACAAAACCAAGCACAAAGAGGAGGGCGCGGAAACCAAACAAGGGGCCGAGGCGGCGGCCGAGGACCTTCGAACCAAAATCGCCAGCCACGTTTGTTCTATTGTACTTTCTGTGGCAAGCAACCGCATCATTCCACAGACTATTGCCCGGAAACAAAAAGAACATTCGAAAGAATGGCGGAGGAGAAAAAAGCTGCTTTACAACAAATCCAACCCATGCCACCACCCAAACCTGTCAACCACACTTGGCCTCAACCAAATTTCAACCATCCCCAAAATTTCCCTAGCCAATCGTCACAACCTCATTTCAATCCATATCGAAATCTCGAAATCTTGCCTATTGCCGGTGGATCTTCATTGGAGTTTGAAAACAAAAGGCAAAGGCAAAATTACTTCAGACAAGTACATACCATCATCCCCGATGGCCCCTCAGTGAAACCCCCATGGGCATATATGCCAATTTCCTTCACGGAAGAAGATTGCAAGATAAAAACAGCTACACATAATGATGTGATGGTCATTAGAGCCATAATAGCAGGATGGGATATAGGAGATGTGCTGGTGGATAATGGCAGCTCCGCTGATATCCTGTTCGCCAAAACATTCAGAGAGATGAAGTTGGACCCTCATTTGCTGCAAGAGGCCGAGGTGCCGCTGCTAGGCTTCGGAGGTAAGCCAATCAGGGCCTTGGGAAAAATTGATAGATAAGCCTTGGCTTCTTGTGTACTTTAGTTTGTTACACTTTAGTTGTTAGTCTTTTCAGTCTTTTCAGTCTTGGACTGTTGTAGCTCCAGTCTTGGACTGTTATAGCAGTAGACAGTTTGGACACTTGTAGCAATAGACAGTTTGCTTTTGCTTTAGACTAGCTTTACTTGTACTGCACTAGGAAAATGCTCTTGGAGCCAACCTGTATCCACGAAGCTCTGTTGAGCTCTTGTTCTATATAAAGGGACACAAAGACTAGAGGCAGTAAGGCCCTAGCAGAACAATCCTGAGTCCTATTTCACTGACAATTGGTATCGGAGCTCTGGTTGCTAGAGAGCCAAGAACACCACCTCTCCACTTCCCCAGCCATGTCTTCATCAGTAGAGCGCGCTGCAGCGGCCGCCGGCAAGGCCAAGGCCGTGGTCATCGAGGATGGCGCATCTGTCGCCGGTGAGGGGGCGTAGGGCGGCTCCAACACCCGGGCCGCGCGTCTGCTGGCCGCAGAGGAAGCAGCAGCGGCGGCGGTACAGGCGGCGAGGCAGGCGGCGCGGACCGCACAGGCACTGCGAGCGGAGATCGCTGCGGAAGAAGAGGAGCAGGTGGAGGAGGGCGCCAGGCGTCCCGAAAGCCCGCGCGATCGGAGGGATCGGCGCCGCTCTCTGTCCCCGCGCGACCGCAGGCGAGGCCGCGGCGGCGGGCGCCATGAGTCGCGGGACAGGGTGGTCTACCACGACTCCGGCAGCAGCACGGCGTGGCCGATGCTGGACAAGACCAACTACCACGAGTGGTCGCAGCTCATGAAGTTGTGGATGCAGGCGCGCGACATGTGGGAGGCCGTCGAGGGAGGTCCGGTCCAGTACCGCGACGACCGGCGGGCGCTCGAGGTGATCGTGGCTGCTGTGCCCAAGGAGATGGGCATCCCGCTCATGGACAAGGCATCGGCAAAGGAGGCATGGGACGCTATCGCTGCAGCAAGGATCGGCGTGGACAGGGTCCGACGGGCGACGCTGCAGCGACTTCGCTGAGACTGGGAGAACATCGGCATCCAGCCCGATAAGCAAGTCTAGGACTTTGCCATCCGGCTGTCCACTCTGCATCAGCAACTCGTCATCCACGACGATCGGGACATCACCGAGGAGCGTGTGGTGGAGAAGTACCTACGATCGGTACCGGCGAAGTACGCGCAGATCGTCGTCGCCATCGAGCAATTCCTCGACTTTGAGGCGCTTACACTCGAGGAGGTGACTGGGAGGCTCAAGGCGGTGGATGAGTACGAGAGGCAAGCACCGATCGGGCCAATGGCCGTCGGAGGGAAGCTGATGTACACTGGGGAGCAGTGGAGAGAGCGCTGGAGGAAGGAAAAGAAGGGCGTTGCCGATGCCGATGGCTCTGCCGATACCGATGCATCGGCACATCGGCAGCAGTGAGGTCGCAGAGGAAGGAATCATCGGGGCCGTGGCGGCGCGCGTGGCCGAGGGCGCGGCGCTGGCCGCGGAGATGGCGGCGGTGTTCGAGGTCCGGGTGACAACTGTGGGCCGAACACCTGCCTCAACTGTGGCTTGGAGGGCCACTGGGCGCGTAATTGCCGATTGCCATGACGAGAGCGCGGCGGAGGCCGCGGCGGTGGAGGTGATCGTGGCGGCCGAGGAGGTGACCAAGGAGAAGGCCGCGGTGGCGGTGCTGGTGGATATGCTGGGTGTGCCCAGTACGCCGAGTGCGAAGGAGACGGTGGGTTGTTCATGGCGCACGCGTTCATCGAGCTGGACAAGGGTCCATCGGCATCGGCATCGGCAACTCCATCGGCATCGGCAACCGCATCGGCATCAGCAACCGCCCCATCGGCAGCCTCTCTGGCTGCGCAGGAAGTCGCTCTGGAGGAGCCAAGGGCTCGAGCCTTCCTCGGTACCGATACCGATGAAGAAGAAGAGAAGATGGGAGGATGGTACCTCGACAGCGGAGCAACACACCACATGACGGGGCGCCGAGAGCTCTTTGCCGATCTGAATACCGATGTCCGCGGTACTGTGCGTTTCGGGGATGCGTCCAAGGTGGACATCCGCGGCATCGGCACCATCATGTTCCAAGCCAAGACCGGCGAGCAGCGGATGTTGCAAGGTGTGTACTTCATCCCTGCCCTCAAGAATTCGATCATGAGCCTCGGGCAGTTGGACGAAGGTGGTTCCAAGGTTGAGATTACCGATGGCGTGCTGCACATCTGGGATCGCAGTCGTCGCCTGCTTGCCAAGGTACATCGGCAACCTAACCGCCTCTACATTCTCCACTTGGAAGCTATGCAGCCTTGCTGTCTCGCCATGCGCAAGGACGACAAGGCGTGGCAATGGCACGAGAGACTCGGCCATCTGCACTTTGATGCACTACGACGCCTGAGCAGAGGAGAAATGGCTCGTGGGATCCCCAAGATCGACCACGCAGAGCAGGTCTGCGACGTCTGCGTCACCACCAAGCAGAAGTGGCAATCTTTCCCATCGGCATCGGCATACCGTGCTCAGAAGCACCTGGAGTTGGTGCACGGCGACCTCTGTGGGCCGGTGACACCACCAACATCGGCAGGCAACCGATACATCCTCGTACTGGTGGACGACGCCACCCGATTCATGTGGGCGGCGCTTCTGCCGACCAAGGATGCTGCTGGGGAAGCAATCAAGCGCATCAAGGCTGCAGCAGAGGTGGAGAGTGGCTGCCAGCTTAAGGTTCTGCGTACCGATAACGGCGACGAGTTCACCGTCGCCGAGTTCAGCCGCTACTGTGCCAATGAAGGTATAAAAAGGCACTTCAGTGCCCCTCACTCCCCTCAGCAAAACGGAGTTGTTGAGCGCAGGAACCAGACGGTAGTGGCCATGGCGCGAGCTCTGCTCAAGCAGCGCGGTCTACCGGCAAGATTTTGGGGGGAGGCAGTGACGACGGCGGTGCACCTCCTGAACCGTGCCCCGACGCGTGCACTGAAGGGCATCACCCCCTATGAGGCATGGCATTGCCGATCGCCGACGCTGGGCCACCTCAAGGTGTTTGGCTGCGTTGCCTACACTAGGCGCCTGACTCAGCTTCGCAAGTTGGATGACCGCGGCGAGGCCGGCGTGTTCATCGGCTACGCAGAGGGCGCGAAGGCATACAAGGTCTACGATCCAGTGTCTCAGCGCGTGCGCATCAGCCGCGACGTCGTGTTCGACGAAGGCCGCGGCTGGGACTGGACATCGGCATCGGCAAGCACATCGCCAGAAGGAAGCAGTGACTTTACCGTCGAGTACCCCTGGGAAGAGGTGGTGCCTGGATCGGCATCGACATCACCATCGCCATCGGCACCGCGCTTCACTACACCGGAGCCGACACAAGGTACCGCGCCATCGGCAACTCCTCCATCGGCAGCGGCACCATCGGCAACGGCTCCATCGGCAGCGGCACCATCGGCAACCGCTCCATCGGCAGCGGCACCATCGGCAACGGCTCCATCGGCAACCGCGCCATCGGTAGCGATGCCATCGGCAACAAGCGGATCCAGTCCTCGGGTCGAGTACGTGACTCCCCCGGAGGACGATGAAGAAAGGGTGGACGCCTACCATGGCAATGAGCCACCGCGCTACCGACGCATCACTGACCTCATCGGGAATGAGGCCAATCCGCCGCTGGCTCAGAGGCTGTTCGCCGAGCTGAACCTCTCCTGCTCGGGCGAACCGACTACCTACGATGAAGCTGTCGATGATCCAGCTTGGCAAGCTGCGATGAAGGAAGAACTGGGCGCTATTGAGCGCAACGGCACCTGGGAGCTGGTGCCACCTCGAGCCGACCATCGACCGATCACTCTGAAGTGGGTGTTCAAGCTGAAGAAGAGTGCTGATGAAGATGTGATCAAGCACAAGGCAAGGCTTGTGGCTCGGGGTTTTGTGCAGCAAGAAGGGATCGACTATGAGGATGCTTTTGCCCCTGTGGCAAGGATGGAGTCAGTCAGGCTGCTGCTGGCTTTGGCTGCTCAAGAAGGATGGAGGGTCCATCATATGGATGTCAAATCGGCATTCCTCAATGGAGAGATCAAGGAGGAGGTCTATGTGCGGCAGCCACCTGGGTTTGCTGTCCAAGGAGAAGAAGACAAGGTCTATCGGCTCTACAAGGCACTGTATGGGCTGAGGCAGGCACCCAGGGCGTGGAATGCAAAACTGAACTCAACCTTGAAGAGGATGGGGTTCGTTCAAAGCAAGCATGAAGCTGCCATCTACAGAAGAGGCTCAGATGACTCTGTTCTACCGGTCGGAGTCTATGTGGATGACTTGATCATCACTGGAGTCAAGGAAGAGGAAGTGAGGGCTTTCAAGATAGAGATGCAGTCCATTTTCGAAATGAGTGACCTTGGGTTACTCAGCTTCTATCTGGGAATAGAAGTGCAGCAAGGGAGTAGTGAGATCACTCTGAGGCAGAGCCACTATGCCAAGAGGATTGTGGAGTTGGGGAGCATGGCCGATTGCAACCCTGCTGCCACACCGATGGAGGAGAGGCTGAGCAAGGAGAGCACAGCAGCAGAAGTGGATTCAACACAATACAGGAGATTGGTTGGAAGCTTGAGGTACTTGGTCCACACTAGGCCAGACCTGGCTATTTCAGTGGGGTTTGTGAGCAGGTTCTTGGAGAGACCGACCACTGAACATCAAATGGCAGTCAAGAGAATTCTCAGGTACTTGGCTGGTACCCTTGACTATGGCCTCCACTTCACTAAGGCACCCTCATCGGCAAGTCCCTCATCGGCAAATCCCTCATCGGCAAGGTTCCCATCGGCAAGGTTCTTGGGGTATTGTGACTCAGACTTAGCCGGGGACATTGACTCCAGCAAGAGCACAACTGGCTGTCTTTTCTTCCTAGGCAGCAGCCTGGTCAGTTGGCAATCGGTAAAACAGAAGGTAGTGGCACTCTCCAGCTGTGAGGCAGAGTACGTGGCCATGACTACAGCAGCAACTCAGGCGCTATGGCTATCAAGGCTGCTTGCCGATCTGCTAGGAAGGAAGGTAGAAACTGTGGAGTTGAAGGTGGACAACATATCGGCACTTGCACTTGCCAAGAACCCAGTGTTCCATGACAGGAGCAAGCACATAAGGACCAAGTTCCACTTCATCAGAGACTGCGTGGAAGACGGGAGCATCAAGGCCGATCACATCGGCACAAATGAGCAACTTGCCGATATCCTTACCAAGTCACTTGGAAGAACCAAGTTCGAAGCCATGAGAGGCAAGATCGGGCTCAAGAAGATCACCAAGGGTGGTTGAAGCAAGGCTTAGGGGGAGAATTGATAGATAAGCCTTGGCTTCTTGTGTACTTTAGTTTGTTACACTTTAGTTGTTAGTCTTTTCAGTCTTTTCAGTCTTGGACTATTGTAGCTCCAGTCTTGGACTGTTATAGCAGTAGACAGTTTGGACACTTGTAGCAGTAGACAGTTATCTTTTGCTTTAGACTAGCTTTACTTGTACTGCACTAGGAAAATGCTCTTGGAGCCAACCTGTATCCACGAAGCTCTGTTGAGCTCTTGTTCTATATAAAGGGACACAAAGACTAGAGGCAGTAAGGCCCTAGCAGAACAATCCTGAGTCCTGTTTCACTGAAAAAAATATCGTTACCGGTATCTTTCGGGAATGTTGATAATGCCAGAACTGAACATATCACCTTCGATGTGGTTGAAATGTATTATCCATACACATCAATCTTAGGCAGGGGGTTCATCAACAAATTTGATGCAGTCATCAGACAACTCTTTCTATGCATGAAAATACCTGCGCTTAAGGGGTGATCACGATATACAGAGATCAACAAGCGGCTAGGGATATAGAAAAAGGCATAGCTCCGGGTCAAAGGAGCACCCATCATTTATCCTAGAACAAACTTGTCGAAGCCGAGGAATCCAAAAAGAAAAGGCCATACGTCGAGCCTAAAAGAGACAAGGAGAAAATAAAAATAAGTACAGACGGGGAAACAAAAAGAGTCCAATTGGATGAGCACTTGCCAGACAGAGCGGTAGTGATCGGAGCCAGCCTCCAGTCAAATGAAGAAGCGGAGCTAATCAGTTTCCTCAACAAAAACAAGGATGTGTTCGCATGGTCCGCTAGTGACCCAAAGGGGGTTGATAGGGATATCATTGAGCACAAACTGGAGGTAGATAGCAAAATTAGGCCTAAAAAGCAAAAGCTCCGAAAGATGTCGGACGAAAAGGTACTAGCAGTGAAAGCGGAGGTACAATGGCTGCTAGACGCCAATGTAATCCGGGAAGTAATGTACCCAACTTGGCTGACCAACATAGTCCCGATCAAGAAAAAGAATGGAAAGTGGTGAATGTGTGTAGATTTCACATACCTCAACAAGGCTTGCCCAAAAGATGATTATCCATTGGAAAGAGTGGATAAAATCATTGATGATGCGGCAAACAGCGAAATGCTCTCCTTGTTGGACATGTTTTTGGGATATCACCAGATAAGAATCAGAAAGGAGGACGAGGAGAAAACAAGCTTTATCACTCCCTTCGGAACTTTCTGTTTCTTAAGAATGCCAGAGGGGCTTAAGAACGCAGGCCCAACATTTACAAGAATGACAACATCTATGTTCCCATACTAGCTTCGCAAAAATTTATTGGCATATGTGGACGACATTGTGGTGAAAAGTAGCAAAAGGACAGAGCACATTGTAGAGAGCGGCCAACTTAAGATTAAATCCTGAGAAGTGTGTGTTCGGTGTTCAAAGAGGCAAAATTTTGGGGTGCCTAGTCACCACCAAAGGCATCGAAGCCAATCCAGATAAAGTCCAAGTTTTGATGGATATGGTAGAGCCAGCGTCAATAAAAGATGTTCAAAAGTTGACAGGAAGAATTGCCGCATTAAACAGATTCATCCCGAGAGTAGCAGAAAGATGCTTGCCATTTTTTCAAACTCTCAGAAGCAATAAAAAATTCATTTGTGGAGAAGAGCAAAGCAAAGCTTTTGCGGAGCTCAAAAATTATTTGTCTCAGTTAACAAAATTATGCCCGCCGGAGCCAAATTCTCCTCTACTGCTATACGTCTCAGCTTCTAGAACTGTGGTATGTGCAGCTTTGGTGCAAGAAAAGGAAATAGAAGGAAAATTGGCACAAATCTCAGTATATTTTGCTTCTGAAACTCTCACTGGCTCAAAACTTTTCTACACGGAGCTGGAGAAAATTGCATATACCGTAGTCATGGCTGCTCGCAAGCTAAGGCATTACTTCGAGGGGCACAGAATTGTGGTGGTCACTAGTCAGCCATTGCATGATCTTTTCAATAATAGGGAAGCTTCGGGAAGAATATCAAAATGGGCATTAGAATTATCCGAGTATACAGTAGATTTTGAAAAACGAAGTGCAATCAAATCCCAAGCTCTGGCAGATTTCATTGTGGATTGGACCTCTCCTCCCAGCTCTGATAGCACATAGGAAGAAGAGCCATGGGTCGTGCATTGTGTGGGGCTTACTGTCATAAGGGGGCTGGAGTCTCGACTGTAATTACATCACCATCAAGCATTAAAATGAGATTTGCTGCAAGATTAGATTTCGCCGAGAGCGAAAGAGCCACTAACAACACAACAGAGTATGAGGCATTGCTCCTCGCTCTAAGGAAAATGAAAGCATTGGGATGCCAAGTTTTCATTGTGAAATCAGACTCAAAAGTTATTGAAAAAGATAGTGAAGCTAGACAGTCGGAGATGATAAAATATCTGGCTGTCGTAAGATCCATGGAGAAAAATTTCAAGGGGTTCACTGTCGAACATATTCCACGAAACCTAAACAGTGAGGCAGACATGATAGCCAAAGCAGCAGCTCAAAATCAGTAGCTTCCGTCTGATGTATTCTACGAAATACTCACGACGCCATCCGTGAAAGAACAAAGCCCAAAAACACTAAACGAAGTCGAAGTATATGATTGGTGAGCACCAATTTTAGCTTACCTCAGAGCCCACTTTGAGCCCTTAGATGATAAGGACTTGAACAGAATGAAGCAAAGAGCTAGAGCTTACGGGATGGTTGACTGAGAATTGTACAAAGCTGGGATATCCACCCCTTGGTTAAGGTGCATTAGCTTCGAAACGGGAAAAGAATTGCTAAAATAAATCCATGGAGGTTTTTGTGGGTCGCATATTGGCTCAAAAGCCCTTGCCCAGAAAGCTCTAAGACAGGGTTTCTACTGGCCAACTATAGTCAATGATGCCCAAAAAGTGGTAAAAACTTGCTAAGCTTGTCAAAAGAACACAAACAATCAAAAGAGTCCATCGATGCCAACTCAACTCATTCCACCCTCTTGGCCATTGCAGAGGTGGGGCATGGACTTGGTAGGACCACTCCCAATGGCCCAAGGAAACCGCAGATTCGCAGCTGTGGCAGTTGACTATTTCACAAAGTGGATCGAAGCTAGGCCTTTAGCATGCATAACATTTCAAAATGTTCAAAAGTTCTTCTGGCAAAATATCATTTGCAGGTTCGGAGTTCCAAGGGAGCTAACCGTTGACAACGGAAAACAGTTTGATTGCAACGAGTTCAGAGAATTTTGTTTGACCATGGGCACAAAAGTAAAATTTGCCTCAATATATCACCCACAATCCAATGGGGCTGTGGAAAGAGCGAATGGGCTTATCTTCTCAGGCATTAAGAAATGTTTGTTCAACTAGAAAATAGGGAAATGGGTTGATGAATTGCCGAAAGTAATATGGTCACACAACACAACGGCGTCAAGAGCCATAGGGTTCTCGCCTTTCAAACTATTATTTGGTTCCGAAGCCATGACTCCAAAAGAAATTAAAAATGAAAGTCTGAGAGTGCAAAAAACTTCATCGAAGTCGATGTGTTACAAGCAGCAGAAAACTTGGACAAATACCAACTCGAAACAAAGAAATGGAGAGACAAGAAGGTAGTGAAAAAAGAGATAGAGGTAGGAGACCTCGTCATCAAAAGAAAGAAAAACTAGGAAAACATTGGCAAATTACAAGAAGTATGGGAAGGACCTTTCATTGTGGTGAAAAGCTCAAGGCCTGGATCATATCACCTGGCGGATCAACTGGGAAACGAGCTGCCGCATACATGGAATGCGGACAGCCTTCGCAAGTACTACCCATAGTTGAATCTAAAAACTTCTGGCATGCATGTCTATAAGAACGACCAGAAGAGTAGTTGTTCATTTTAAATTTCATGCATTTACATTTCCAAAAGGACCGTACTCTTTTCCTTGCTAGGGGGCTTCATAACGGAGGCAAGGTTTTTAATGAGGCGCGTCCATGTACAAATTTCCCAATTAATGAATTACAATTCCCCTAAGTCGCTTTTTGGTTCTCAATTTCTTACATTCTCTTAATATTCAATGCAGGGGGGTTTCTGCCCATAACAAAGCTTCACAGCACACAAGTTGTTGCGTAGTTTTAAAAATCTTGGGTTTCTGCCCAAGTGCTGGGTTGTGAAACACAACGTATCAAGTTGTAGCACTAGCTCCGCGGCACATGATTTGCCACACGAATTTGAAAATCTTAGGTTTCCGCCTAAGTGCTGGATCGCAAAAAACAACGTATCAAGTTGTAGCACCAGCTTCGATCCCAGGGGCTCCGGATACAAATGCAATTTAGCGTAAACATGTTGAAGAATCATGACCCTAGTTGGTTTCGGTGATTAACGACAATTTAAGATTATTATGGCTAACGTGTGTTTTACAGAGGCTATGCGTAGCCTAGCCATGGTGATCAAGGAAAATGGGCTCTAAAGGTCATCACTTAGCTCCCAAGATGGATATCGTTTCGGTTGTTAAGGAGACATGATGAAGACCCTAGAATGATAGGCTAAGTGTCATGAGGAGATGAAAGGCACTTAGAATTAGATAGGGCTTCTCTTTTTACCTTTGACCGTACTATTAAGAGGGGTTGAGACTAGTAGCTTGACTTAGGAAAGCTTCTTGTTTAGATGTGGTGCACACTTGACTTCCTTAGCTCTAAGCAAGCCTATGGTGACCGTAAGATAGCCTAGAACAACTTCCATATTCATCGCATCGAAAAACGGAGTTGTCAAAATCATTTTCTGGGCGACGGACGCTCCTGGCAGGGGCGCCGGACGCTGTCCGACGCGTCGGACAAAGGCGCCGGACGCTGGGTGGTTGAGTCCACAGCGTCCGTCGGCCTTCCAGAGAGGTTGTTTTCTGGCTAAGTTTCTCAGGGTGCGTCGGACGCTGTCCGTCGGCCAGGCGTCGGACGCTGCGAAGAGCGTCCGTCGGCCTTCCAGAGAGGGTGTTTTCAAACCCTAGCCAGTTTTCAGCGTCGGACGCTGTGGCTGAGCGTCTGTCGCCCAGTGACGTAGCGTCCGTCACTGGGAACACTGTGTCAGAACTAGCCGTTAGACAGAGGCGTCGGACCGTCCGTCGCCTAGGCGTCGGAGCGTCCGTCGCCTCAATTATGAACAGGAACTAGCCGTTGGGCATGCGACGGACCGTCCGTCGCCAACTTAAAATGCCAGCCCGAGACAGTTTTCAGAGGGTCTATTTATAGCCCCGCCCACTTCTCTCCCACCTTGCCTTTGCTCATTTGAGTTGCTGAGTTCGTTGAGAAGGTTGAGAAGAGAGCAAGAGCCCTAGAGAGAGAGTGATTCGCGAATCCATCCATCCTCTCTCTAGTTCATCCAAGAGTTCAAGTGTGCATCCTCTAGTTGTGAAGCTTGAGTGAGTCAAGCGAAGATCGAGGCTTGTTACTCTTGGTGATCGACATCACCTAGACGGTCCGGTGGTGTTCGGAGGAAGGTGATCGCCGGAAGATTGTCGGCGGCCCTTCTCCATCGACGTGTGTGATCGGTTGTGGGCGATTCACCGAGCCGGAGTGGCGAAGAATCAGCCCGTAGAGAGCACTCATCCCTTGCGCGGGATTAAGGGGGAGCTATACCTTGCGAGGTGCTCCAACGAGGACTAGGGGGGAGTGTCGACTCCTCGATACCTCGGCAAAACATCGCCGTGTCAAGCATCTCTTTCCCTAGCTCTTTATTACCGCGTTACTTTCCGCACTTGTCTTTCATTTCATACTAGAATTGTGTAGGGAGTTTTCGTTTTCCTTTGCCTTGTTACCGCTTTCTAGCTAGGTCACACAAGCGGTAGGCACTAGGGGGTTAATTGGTTCTCTATAGGTCTAATTCTTGTTTAGAATTTAAAAAGAGCCCAATTCACCCCCCCCCTCTTGGGCATCTTGATCCTTTCACATGTTCTCGAAGTAATTTTTCCTTGATCAAGTTTCAATGCGACAGAAATAGCATATCGCATCAATAATAGGGGTCGAAAGCAACAAGGTTGCTAAATTCAACCATATGTAAAGTTATCTGAAGTCCGCAAAACTCGGAGCAAGTTTTACAGGACTTAAAGCTTCAAGACCAAAAGGGTGTGAACGCAAGACAAGCTTGTGTCACGATCAAAGCTGGCAGGGAGCAATCGAAGCTCGAACATTTAGCGAAAAAGCTTGTGTCACGATCAAAGCTAGCAGGGAGCAATCGAAGCTCGAACGTTTAGCAAAAACCATGAAACAAAACAAAGTTAAGAGCATTTCAAATCGCAACGCTTAGGAAATAACGAAAAGGGGGGGTGACGTTTTCTTCAAAAACATACAAGTTTTGGTTCTATCCTAAGCTAGTTATGGCATTGTTAATCATCACACAGTGCTGAATGCTTAACGGATCAACCATATATTTACAAAAATACATATACCATACAAGAAGTTTCACAAATGTTTGTTCACAATTAAACAAGCTAAGTCGTTTTCTCCGATTGACCTTCAGCGCGAGAATCTACAGCTCCGCTTGCCGATGCGCCCTTGTCGGTGGAAGGATACTTCGGGGCTTCACTATCATCGTCCTCTTCGTCTTTCTTAGACTATTAAGAAAATAACAAAACAACAAGTCTTAGAAGCATCTTCAAAATTTAATATCCCTAGCAAGAAAGAAACGAATAATACCTCAGCAAGAAGCTTTCTAGATATAGCCTTAGTGTGCTCCTGACCACTGGCTTCCCAAAACAACTTAAGGAAAGTTTTCTTCACAACTTTAATATTCTTCGAAGTTTCTTGTTTTTCAAGCTCGGAGGCACTAGGAAAAGGAAAGCTCCAGCAGCAAGATGAAGGAAATGAGAGCAATTTTTTTATTCTAAGAGCTTCAATAGGCCTTCAACGCATATAGATACAGCATAATCGTTAGCTCCGGTGATCACTGAGGGAAGTGAAGCAAACTCTTGCTTCATCCAATCAAAAACTGCTTTGGCATCTTGGTCTTTAGGAAATTCTAGGGGCTCCGCTACAAATTCTGCCAATGCTCGAGTATACTCATCACAGATCAATTGGAATTGCTCTTTAAGAACTTCCTCAGCTCCGTCAAGGTAAGCGGTTTGTTCCTTAAGATTTTTTTGCCATATCATGCATTGCTTCATCTCTTTTCGAAAGTTCTTTCCTTAGGCCATCAATTTCATTCACATCGCTTTCAACCAAGTCACGCAATTTATGAAGAATAGCCTCATCTTCCTTAGCATGTTTTTCCATCTCTTGCACTTGTTTCTCCAAAGCCTCAGCTGCTTGTTTCCAAACTTCTCGGTTATCCTTCAAAAGCTCGTTCTCTTCATTTTTCAAGTCTTTAATTTTGACCAAAGCTTCATTAGCTTGTTTTAGTTCCGATATTTTCTTGGTTTTCTCAGCCATCTCCTTTCTCATTTCAGCAATCTCATTTTTTAGTGCGGCATTCTCAGCAACAATGGTCAGATGGTCGCTTTCCGGAGCACGAATGCGATCCATAGCAACATGACCAGTGATGACGGCTTGATAGCCAAGGGCGGTGGAAACTTTGGCAAGTTGGCTAGCATTTAGACCTTCCAGGGATTTTTCGTAAGCTGAAAAAGAAAGAAAAAAGCAAAAAAAAAAAAATTATGCACACGAAAAGTAAAAAGAAGAAGGAAAAGGTAAGGTACAGCCAAACTTACCGTCGACATCGAAGGAGGATGCTCGGTTCGCTAGGGCTGGAGCGGAGGTAGGAAGGGAGACCGGAGCCGTCTCTTGATCGCCAGATCCACGAATTTCCCCTTCCTCTGGCTCCGCAGGTGCATCCGCCACAGCCTTAGCGCCTGCAAGCTGTACAGGATCGCGTAACTCCCAAAGAACAGTAGAGTCTTTAGCTCCACTACTACCCCGATGGATGGGTTGGCGTACATCTAAAAGAGTCTTAATTTTTTTCGTACCAAAGCACTTGTTGTAGAGGATTGTAGAAGGATCGAAAAAGTGTTTTTCAGCAACAACGACCTCCAGCTCCGGAGCCTCTAAACATCCTTTCAAGCCCACGGTCTCTGCCAGCTGAGCGAGAAATCCGCTCGAAACTCCTTTCTCCACCATGATGTTTTCCGCATCATCCTCAGCAAGGGATTCAGGTCTATCGGGCCGGGCTTCGGTGGAATCCACAACGGTGAGTTGGTTGGAGGGCTCAGAGCTTTCCCTTTCTTTTTCTCTTCTTTTTCTTTTTCTCTTTTGCTTTTGGGGTCACTAGCTGCGGTTTTTCCCTTAGCCGCAGGGCTGGAAGACTTGTTAGTCCCGGGCGCAGTTTTTTCGCTATGAGAGTCAGGCTTTTTAGCAGAAGCCACAATCACGTCAGTGTCCAAAAACTCAAGCTCATCTTCATCACCAAGAACTTTCACAATTCTCTGAGGTTTTTTCTTCTTTCCCGGTTTCTTGATGCGCATATTAACAAGCACGGAAGCGGTGAGAGCAGCAGCTTCGGAAGCCTTAGCAGACTCTTGAGTGTCCTCAATTTTCTTCTTAGAGCTCTTGGGGTTAACATCAGTCTTAGGCCCCTTAGCCAAAATAGATTTTTTCAACTTTTCCAACTGACGAGTCTTCAGCTTGTCTGAGGGAGCAAGAATTTGTAGCGCCTCGGACATGGTCCAAGGACCGCCAGGATAAGTCTTGGGTGGATCGACAAGGCTCGTCGTCATAACAACTCTTTTGGGTCTTTTGCCTTGGCCACCGATAGCCTCCGACATCCTTTTCGCACGGACTCGAGGCTTCACGCGTTCTACAGCATCGATGCCCATCTCCGCGAAAATTCTGTTCACTCGGTGACCTTTAGTCACCAACCTCCATGCAGCTTGGTATTCGGTGTCGTGATAAGCCCCCAGAATGTCAATGGCTCGACGTTCGATCTCGCTAACAAACTCAAAAGCATTTTTCCCTTCCGGGAGTCTCCGACCAAAAATAGGAAATGGAAGAGCTCCGTCATACCAGCCCACTTGTTTCCATATAATCTCCTTTGGAGCCCAGCCAAGAGAAAGGGGCCAAATATCAGCTATAAGAAACTCTTCAACAACATCTCGGCTAGGTATGAACTTGGTAGCTAAGCTATAGGCATCATAGCACTGAGCGAAGCCGCGAGTACGGGCGAACTCTGGAGTAGCAGCATAGTTCAGGAGCATGATTGAGGTATAAAAGGGGTAAAAGGACTCACCATCGGAGCCTCGGGGCATGTCCACTTTCACATAGAACCAATAAGACAGCCAGTCATCTTCCCACTTGTTCTTGTGAGAATGAGACAGCTCTATTCTCTCAATCTGATGTTTGGAATTTTTGCATCTGGTAGCAAAAGTCCCGCAGCCGAAGTGATTCTCATAGACCACAGGGTCACCTTCGAATTTGACTTTCTGCTTTTGTATATGAAGTTCAAAAAATCGGACAAAGCCATCAACATCGGCTTGGCCCCCCACAAGTACGAGTGGCATAGAAAAACTTGGAGAGTTGGGTGAATGAGTTCGGAGTCAATTGGTGAAGTTTAACACCATACCGATCCATTGCTCTACATGGCTATCATACAGTGGTAGATTGGAAATGATCAACTCAGCTCTTACTCCTATTGTAACTTATACAATGTGCACAGTCAAGCTACCTAAGGGAGTTATTGATAATATTGATAGGTGTTTCGCTAAAAAGAAACATCTCCCGGATAGGGAGTGATCCTAAAGCGTGAACGAATAAATAAATGCGGGCGTGCCAGTATACATAAGTATACAAAGTAAGTAAAAGGGACACAACAATTCAGGGAACTCCGATCTTTATTAATTCATTTGAGAATTATAAAATACACGTTCTCACTGGAATTACATTGAGTTGCGCCTAATACATCTGACTAAATAGACAATCATCGATTGAAAAGTTCTCGGTTCCCGGGACCTCGTAAGGTTGCCGGTTAATTACATCCACGGTGTTGGACCGTGGAAAACCTCCAATTAAACTGCACGAATGGCCGTCATCTTGTAATCTGCATAAATATTCTCCAAGTATAACTGATAGCAAAATTGCCATATAACATGACTAGAGCCTCGTCGGTCTTTGGTGAAAGAATCCAACCTCGTCGGTCACAGAATTCATGGTAAAGTCTATGAAAATGCTCGGCCTCGTCGGTCACGAACAAGTTGTCTCCTGCCTCGTCGGTCAGGATTGAACGTCTCCGGCCTCGTCGGTCACGGAGTCTGGAATGAAGTCTGTGAAAATGCTCGGCCTCGTCGGTCATGAACAAGAACAAGTAATGTCCTGCCTCGTCGGTCAGGATTGCACATCTCCAGCCTCATCGGTTACGGAGTAAACTGGTAACTCATTTCCTAGCCTCATCGGTCTAGGAATTTGATCATGACTTCACCACAACATACTGACATGACTGACAATTCCGAAAATAGAGTTGCACGTCTTCGTGGAGGTGACGGAAACTCCGGCGCTACCATTGCCAATAATTCATGCACTCACAATTTAACAGCAAGTGTACGTAATCAATTAGATCAGCTGGTAATTAACTAACATTGACTTGCTAACTATCTTACACAAGTTACTGACCAAGTCAAGGCAAATCATAGGCTTGGCACATTCTCTTGCATAAATACAGCCCGCCTGACTTACTACACACGCCATTTATCTTGCTTGATTTCTAATACAATATGAATGCTCTCAGATTACAGTTGTGCCAGTTATTCTGAAAGTTCAAAAATCTGTCACTGATATCACAGGGCCAAACTCGTAACAGGCCGCTAACAATGTGCATGTTTACATATTTCAAACTTGTGAGAATTACATAGTACATGCTATTTCTTCGGGTTGAATCTCACAACAGCTCGACATTCAATTCAGAGCACATGCTAATTACTATATTACATTTTGCTTGCTTTTACATAGCACACGTACTGTCAAAATACTGAAAATGATGGCACACATCTACTAAAGTCTTTACTGTAGCGGAGGCAGCGTCGCTCTTCAGGAAAGACCTCTGAATAAAATACTAGCCATGGTCCTTGGCTCTACAAATTTTATTGCAACATCCCTACACTGCTGTGAACAGCTGAAAGCATATCTTGCAATGTTCAGAGCTCTATTTTTGTTTTTTCAGAGCCATGCATGAAGTAAGATAAAAGAGAGATGCCCAGCTACCTGCAGAATCAAGATGGCCACGTCACCCGCATTTTTTTTAACCGTCCGATCTGCCAACCGACGGTCCAGATCTCTTTACTCGGATTTTATCGGAAACCGATTCTGGTAAATTCTGGTGCTTCTTGTTATTTTTAACAGCTTCCCTCTAGCTTCTCCAGCTTCTCATCGGAATCCAACAAAACATATATATACTCAGCTTAAGCTTACTCAGCTTCAGCTTCTCTTCCCCTCGTCTCTTTCTCCTCTCGATCCCTCTCTTTCCCGAAGACGGGGCGACGGCGCGAGCTGAGCCGGTCTCCGCGGCGGGCGGCCCTCGGCGGTGGCGCGGCGGCGGCCACCCTCCGCCCCCATGCGCAGCAAGGGCAGGACGACGGCACCCCCGATCTGCACCGGCGTAGTGGGTGGCCGGCTCAGCCCTTGCACTAATTTGTACGCCTCCATTGATCTTGCCTTCTCTATACAGCACTACTAGATTGAATATGCAATGCCTGCACGCTAATTGCATTTGTCTTATGGGGACTTCTCTGACTACTGACTACAATGCTCTATACTTTTGTCTTCAAAATGTGGCACGACAGATGCAGTGTCTTTCAATGAACTGCTAGCTGCACTTCTCTCAGCTCTACAAGCCTCTTAATGCAACATCACCAGATTCCTACTGAATGGCTTGATACATGCTTCTGCACCCAACTTTGCTCCCCCCAAAATCATCATCATCACTGAACCCCATAAGGTCCAGGCATCTGCATTTCTAAAAGCAACTAATACCTCCTTGCTGGGACTCTAGCTTAGCATTCTACAACAAAGTAAATCAGTCAACCATGAATTGTTTCTTGAGTTCAGTCTCTGATGCCTCTTCTCGCTGAACTTCACTGTAGTATGGTTATCTTTATTTCTGAACAAACTACTAGCAGTCCTCCCAGCTCTGCAAACCTTCGACTGCATCATCACTGTACTGCTACTGATTTTATTTCTTCAGAACCCTGTACCACCAGGCATCATCTGATCAGCTTGCACGAATTTGTGCCTTCATTGGTCTCCATTTCTCTATGCATCACCACTGAACTGAATGTGTGGCGCCTTGGCATCTCTTGTGAATCTCATCATTCTAGGATTGTTTACCGTATCGCTCTCGCCCGCCGTGGAAATTGGGGCCTTCTATATTTCAACAGCACTTCACACCTCACCAACATGTAATTAGTGATGCTGATACTGATCTACTACTGTACTTTATCATATCTCTGACCCATCACTCAAATGCCTTGCTGTATCTATTGCAGTCCATAACCACTCCTTCCTAATTTCAGCACAAGACCTCTGTCTCCCCAGCTTGCTTCTGCCAACACATGAACCTATCAACAAATCACACATACTACATTCTTGAGACATTTGACTCATTTCTAATGTTCTTCAAGACTTCTCTTTCACTGAACATCTATTTCTTCCTTCTTTTAAACTGCAACACAACACTCTACTTGCCATCAAAATTCAGATTTCCTTTCTCCTTGACTGAAACTGGCTTCACTTATGAATCGCTATTGCTACCCTGCCATTTATCTTGCTTCTGCAACCGCCTCCCTTCTCAAAGAATTTTCTGTAAACTGTGGTGGCAAAATTGCAGCTACTGCTCTATCTGTATCTATAAGCACGCTTCTCCAATCGGCCCTTCCCTCTGAACATCACAACACTTGCAAACTGCATACTATCTTGTCTTGATTTGCTACTTCTTTCTAATTTAACTTGAATCATCAACAGCTGCCTCTGCCTCTGATCTTCTACTGAAAAAACTGCATCTTCTCCTCTAATCTTGTACTGAAAACTGCATCTACTATCTTCTGTAATTGAGCTTCATTAGGCCCTCTTCATCTTAGGACGACCACCACTTCACGGTTTGCTGAACAAATTTCCTCTTCCTCGCTTTCTCGCCTAAACTGATCACACCCACACGCCTGCAACATCACAGCAGCCAGCACCTCCTCTCTGACTGAAACATGTATAAACGCTTCTTCTGTTCTTCCAACTGTACCATCTACACTTCTATTGAACTCTGCTAACACACGTATTCTTCAACCTTCCACCCCCACCTCACTGACTGATACTACAACTAGCTTCCCCCAGCACCTGCACCTGTCTGACCTGCCACAGACAGCTCCTCCACGGTTGCAAGCACTACGCCATGGCCAAACCTTCAGTCGCCCCTGGCCTTCACTCTCTCTGCTCATCTCCACCTCTGATGCTCGGCAAAACAAAATGCCTGTAAAAATCAAAGAACCCACAGATGGGGAATCTCACCCTTCGATGCAAACATGATGGCTGGTCTCCAGGAGCACGCGACGTCAACCCTCCTCGGTGTGGAGCTGTGTCCGGCGACGACGGCGGCGTAGCGTTGAGGTGGGCGCGAGGTGAAGGGCTGTATGTGGGGAGCGGCGGCAGCAATGTGTATGTGCGGCAGCCTGGTGGCGATCTGCAGGCGTGTGTGTGTGCAGCCTGACGGCGGTCATGCTCTTCGGATGGATCCCCTTTGGCAAAGAACTGCCTAGACTATATAGCCGAGGGCCCTGGGAACTAGCTGGCGTCGTGTTCAAGGAATCCGAGGAGATGAACACCGCTGCTCCACTCGTCGTGGGGAGCGTTTCTCGCTCGCGTCGTGGGGAGAGGATCCGAGGATGCGGGCTGACCGGGTGACTGAGTCGCTGTGGCTGGTATCGATGGAGCTTATCCATTCAACGTATATTTCCGTGCAACCTGAATGGGAGACGAGCACATACATGTACGCCCGTATACTACGTATGTCAGGCTAGAATTGTAAATGGGCTGCTGACCGTCTTTGCTTGTCAATATCTCTGACCATGGCCCCTCTAAAGCTTTTAGTCCTGCTCAGCCCATGATAATAACCCATAAACGAGCACACCTCAATTATAGTGAATTGATCATATGCCTCCGCAAGATTATGCAAAATATTCTGTAAAAATTATTTCTCTTACTCGAACATTAATCATCATACCACACAAGATCGAGCAGACAAAAATATTAAGCCACACGTAAAATGTGACAAAATATCGTATTACACACATTCAAGTGTAAGATGCACAAGCGGGCAAAAAATTATAGCCGCGCGTAAAATATTACAAAATCTCGTATTACAATAGGATAAGAAAGCAGTGTCTTTGGAGAGGTAACTCTGAAAATAAAAAGGGAGGTAATCTAGTGGCTTGGCCCACAGTTCTGCTACCTAAAGATAAGGGAGGTTGTGGCATCATCAATCTCAGCCTACAGAATGATGCTCTTTTGATGAAGAATTTGTGCAAGTTCTATAATAAAGATGATATCCCATGGGTAAGGCTCATTTGGAACAAATATTATATCAATAAAGTGTCTCATGCTAGTAGAGAAGTGGAATCCTTCTGGTGGAAGGATGTCCTAAGGCTAAACACAATCTTCAGAGGGGTAACTAGATGCACATTGGGCAGTGGTCGGTCCACATGCTTTTGGGATGACCTTTGGTTGCAGGAAGTTCTACTCCATAAATATCCAAGACTGGCATCCTCTGCCATCTCAGATAGTATCTCAGTTTTTGAAGCCTTGCAAGCAGAAGAGCTGGATACACTCTTCTTATTGCCTCTGTCTGACCAAGCTTTGGAAGAGTTGGAATCTCTTCAAAACCATCTACAAGACCTAGATTATGATCAGGACAGAGATGACAAGTGGACGCCCATCTGGGGGGACATATATACATCCAGGCAGTTTTATAAACATGTGTTCAAGGGGATGGAGGCCCATCCTGTATACAGAAAACTATGGAAATCCAAATGCATTCCCAGAATTAAATTCTTTGCCTGGCCTTTGTTTATTGACAAGCTCAATACCAAAACGATGCTTCACATAAGGAAAATGCAAGTGGAAGGTGGGTTAAATTGCATCATGTGCAATGATGGTGTCCCTGAAACAATTGATCACCTTCTGTTCGACTGCCCCTTTGCCCGTGCTTGTTGGCAGAAGATTGGTATTCTTTGGGACATAACAGTTGACATTAAGGACAGAATTATTGAGGGGCAAAATATGCATAACATCCCTTGCTTCCTTGAAACAAGTTTAATTGCGGCATGGGAACTGTGGAAGCTAAGGAATGATAAAGTTTTCAATAGAAGAGAGTCAACGCCGGAAACCTGGTTTGTTATCTTTAAATCTCAATGTCTTCTTTTTTCCATTAGGTTCAAAGATGACCTACGGTCATCCTTTTGTTTTTGGCTAGATGCTTTTAGCTAAACTCCCTGTAAGTGTCTTTGTTCCCTCTTTAATATAAAATTTGGTGTGCACTGTGGGGATCTCCCCCATAGTTTTTTGTGTAAAAAAAAGATATCTGGCAGTATTTTTTGGCAAGGGAATCGGAGCCCTGTCGTGAAAAAATCTCGGAAAACAACAGTTTCGCCAAGTTCGGGTACAGGTGTTACCTCATCATTCGGAGCTCGCCCAACACCATCAGGAAAATAACCTTTTTCCACATAAATTTTGATCAAATTCTCTAAGACCAAGGAAGCCCCAAAGTGAAGGGAGGGAGTACGAGGTTTCTTCAACGGAACAGGCTCTGAGACATCAGCATCAATAGATGAAAGATCTTCACTTTCTTCACCTCCTCCTTCACCTCCGCCTGAATCTTGATGATCATGCGAAGGTTCGTAATCGACCGCGTCAACACCGGCATCTTCCTCAGCTTTCCTAACCTCAGCCAGTTCTTCCTCGGTCATCGGGCGAGCCGTATGTCTAACACGTGCCAGCTAAAAAGAGAGAAAAAAAAAGTATAAGGGAACCGAATAAAAAACGGAAACCAAAAGAGCAAACGAATGTAAAAGGAGTAAAAGAGAAACGAGAAACCACTTACCTTCGAAGGAATGCACAGGTGAAGGAGTAGCACGAATCTTAAAGCAGCAAATCAAGGAAAATGGGGGGTAGTTAGGAGCTCCGGAAGATGAGAATGGAGACTCCCAGGGTCCCCTTTTATAGGGACGAGGAAAGAGAAAATGAATGGTCGTCTCAAAACTCGAAACGACGCCGGAAACCGCTGACGCATGCCCTCGCGAAGCTACGATCTGTCATTCGAGGGTGACGTTTTCTTCCAAGAGATCTGGAAAATATCTCAAAAATTCGAGGATTCAGAGCGACGAATGTCGGTCGTTTCTCCTCGAGGGGCTACTGTTGGGGGAACCAAACGTCATACCCTCGAATGTTCAAGGAAAAAGACGAGGAGTCAGGCTCCTTAAGGGAAAGTTCAATGAAAAGGAGTCTGATGGTTTCTAATGAAATATCGAAGCTTCGAAGGCATATCTATGTTCGTTTTCTTTCTTGCGGAAATCCTTTGGCTCCGACAGTAATTCGGGTTCGGAGCTCCGAGGGGATGGCGAGACTAAAATAAGTCTGGGCTCCGATCGTAATAGCACTTTATTTTCACCACTTGATGAGAGGTCGATAGAGTTTGAGTCAGAGGACGAAAGCAGCAGCTCCGATGCGATCGGAGCCCCGGGTGGCCAAGACCTTGGCGCGACGAAGGACAAAGCTTCATGGGGTCGAAGCTGTACGATTGAAGACTAGACCATGAAAGTGCAAAATGAGGAAATCGTCGCAAGCACGGAAGAAAGATACATGTTCAAACACGCCGAAGGTAGCGTGTGAAGCATGAACTCTAGGAAGAGACGTGTTCGACTTGCCGAGGGTAGCGTGTGAAACGCGTGAACGTTCATCAGAAGATGCTATGATGATAGGGGTATTTTCAGGATGTAAAAAGTGTCCTCGGGCACCATAAAAGGGACCCCTCCCCATTCTGTGGTGGGGGGGGGGGACGGAAAAAATTAAGAGAGCGATAATTGGTTACGTTTTTTACTCCTTTCCTCTCTGTTTGGAGTTCTTTGCGCAGGCAAGAACCCAACAGAGGCAGCAAAGAACTTAACATCCCTCACGTTTCATTTGATGCAAACCAATCCTTTAACAAACTAAACCGGTGCATTTTCATGCCCTCATTAGTTTAACAATGATTTTAATGTCATATAACATCAATTTAGGCTGTGTAGTCATCTTTATAATAATTGTTTAGTCACGTCTAATGTTAAGTCAATCATTCTGTGTGAATCGGTTCCTATAATTTTTCAAATAAAATTATTATAAATAAACAATTTAGAAGACTTACTAATTTTTGTGTAGGGTTTATATCTTCGACTCAACATATTGCATCGCCAAATAGGGATTAGTCAAATGATTTTGTGGCATGATCGCCATTAGATGACACTAAACTAAGGCTAAAGTAAGGTGGGGGAGGAAAATGCACCGATTTAGTTATTAGTTAAGAGTTGATTTGCACTAAATGAAATATGGAGGATGAATGTCACACTTTTGCAATATTCGATAGATGAAAACTACAAAAAAAATTCAATTGCTCGCGGCTGCGGTTTCACTTTCACATGGTCACGCCGCACTGGAGAGAGTACAAAGGTGGTGTTTGGATGGGAGGGTGAGAATTTTTCACTTTACTGTTCACAACTTTGACTAGAGGTATTAAATAAAGTCAGTTTACAAAACTACCTTCACAACCCCTTAGGCTAATCGCGAGAGGAATCTAATAAAGCTTTTGACCGCATGATTAGAAAATGGTTACTATAGCATTACTGTAGCAAATCATGGATTAATTAGACTTAGATTCGTCGCGCAAAATTGTACTTATATATGAAAAAGTTTTACAAATAGACTTTATTTAACATTTCATGCATGCAAGATTTTGTTTGGGTGAGATTTTTCTCACCCTATCCAAACACGTTGAGAGTAGGAGTAGAGGTGTCCCCAGACTCCTAGCCTACCGAACCCTAACCCTCTGCCCCCAACAAGTAACGCCGCTGCCGGTGTCCTCTACTCAGCGGCTCCTCGCCGCCGCCCCTATACCCCCGGCTCGCCACCACAGTAGAAAACGCCGCCGGCCACCCGGCCTCATCACTGCTGGCCAATGGGTGCCCACCGCACTAAACAGCGACAAGATCGGGAGGGGCTCGCGGCTACTCCATCGGCGTTTACTCCCGCGGCTACCCCATGATCACCGCCAGCATCCTGTCCTACAGGTCTCCGTCCCCCCCCCCCCCAATTTCTTATTTCCACCCCTTCCTTTGGCCCTAGAGGCATGATGATTTCCTTTTAGATGGTTTGAAGACTAGGCTGTAGATGGCTGATCCAGTTCTAGCTTTTTTTAGAAAAGGGAATATATTAAAATATCCCAGCTTCTGCATCGACTGATGCATATAGCTGTTCAAAATTACACTCAACCAAGTTCAGAGGACCAAGCAATCTCAAAAACAAAAAAATTATCCAAGAAGGAAAGAGGTAACAATTCCCAAAGCAACATCTAAAGCATAATTCTATTACTGAAACTCCAGCCATTTCTAGCAAATAACTCCATCACTGTTGTCTCAATCCTCCTGCAACCCATCATTATCAAAAGGCGATCCTTCTCCTTCTGAAGTAGGGATCAAAATCTGATCCAGTGAGTCCCCCTAAAGATAACCTGCAAATAAGATGGTGCTAGTACCTTGTCAAAAACTTTGTCATTCCGAGTTAACCATATTACCCAACAAATTGCACTCGCACCCACAAGAATCTTGGATTTCAGCTTCCTATCAAACCCGTGTAACCAATCTGTAAACATATTGTGCACGCTAGTTGGTGGTAATAAATTGAAGGAAATGTAAATGGTTCGCCACACAAACTTAGCAAAATGACAATCAAAGAGTAAATGTTGTATGGACTCCTCGGATGAACAAAAACAACATTTCCTATCTCCTTGCCATTGTCGTCTTGCTAAATTGTCCTTCGTTAAAATTACTCCCTTGTACAAATACCACAAGAATACTTTGATTTTAAGAGGTAGTTTCAGCTTCCAAATTAAAGAGTTAAAAGGTAGGGCTTCAGAATCTAATAAAGCTCCGTACATGGATTTTACCGAAAATAATCCATTCTGATATAACCCCCACATAAAACGATCCCTCTGGTTTGTTAATTGTACATTTAACACCATGGCAACAACCTCGTGCCAAGCTTGTAGATTAACACCTACCACGGATCTCCTGAAAGCCACATTTAAAGGAGTCATAGACATCACCGTTCTCACAGACACCCCTTTCCTCCTAACAATATTATATAAAGTAGGAAAGAGCGATTTTAAAGGTTGTGGCCTTATCCATGCATCCTCCCAAAATCACACTTGAGAGCCATCGCCTAGTTCGAACTTGCCTAACGAGAGGAACTCCCCCTTGATCTTCATGAGACCAGCCCAAAAATGTGAATCCCTAGGCATATGTTGAACCTGTGTTAGGGTCTTGTGTTTTAGATATTTATTCCTAAGTAATTGTTGCCAAACCCCATCACCATTTAGCAACTTAAAAAGCCATTTACTTAGGAGACACTTATTTTGAATCTCTAAATTTAAGACTGCCTAACCCCCCTTGATCTTTTGGTGTACAAACTACCTCCCATTTAGTCAATCTGTATTTCTTCTTGTGTTCATCACTCTGCCAAAAAAAAACGTGATCTGAAATAGTCTAACTTTTTTAGAACCCCTTTTGGTAATTCAAAAAAGGAAAGCATAAACATAGGAAGACTGCTTAGAACCGAATTAAGCAAGACTAGCCTTCCACCAACTGACAAAATCTTACTTCTCCAACAATTCAACCTTTTTTGAAAACACTACTCTACATGTTTCCAATCCTTATTCATGAGCTTCCTATGATGCATAGGAATACCCAAGTACCTAAAAGGAAACGAACCCAAATCACACCTGAAAATTTGTGCATAACCAAATTGATTTACTCTAGCTGCTCCGTAGCAAAACAATTCACTCTTATGGAAATTGATCTTGAGCCCCGACAACTGCTCAAAAGCACAAAGAAAAAGCTTCATATTTTTGGCCCTCTCAAGATCGTTATCCATGAAAATAATTGTATCATCTGCATATTGAAGGACTGAAAGGCCTTCGTCTACCAAGTGTGGAACAACCCCTCGGATATGATCGGCCTCTTTAGCTCGAGAAATAAGGATAGACAACATATCAACCACTATGTTAAATAGAATTGGAGATAACGGGTCCCCCTGCCGCACTCCTTTCCTAGTTTGGAAATAATGGCCTATATTATCATTAACCTTTACAACAACACTTCCTTTAGATATGATCTTTGAAATCCACTCACACTAAGTTGGTGAGAATCCTTTCAATCTGAGAACTTGTTGAATAAAAGGCCACTTTATTTTATCATACGCTTTTTCGAAGTCTAACTTTAAAATCACCCCATCTTGTCTTTTTCTTTGTAACTCATGAATCGTTTCATGCAACATAACAACACCTTCCATAATGTAACGACTTGGAACAAAGGCCGTTTGAGATGGTCCTATCATTTTGTCTGCCAGTTTCAAGATTCTATTATTTAACACTTTCGTAAAAACCTTAAAACTCACATTTAGCAAACAAATTGGCCTGTATTGTTGTATTCGGACAGCATTTTCAATCTTAGGTAGCAAAGTAATAATCCCAAAGTTTAAACTGTGAATAGGCAGTCTCCCAGCATGGAATTCATTAAAAAGATTCATTAAATCTGGTTTTACTACTTCCCAAAAAAATTGATAGAAATTTGTAGGAAAACCATCTGGTCCAGGTGCTTTGTTGTGTTCCATATCAAAGACTGCCTTTTTGATCTCGTCCTCAGTGAATGGAGCTGTCAACATCTCATTCTCCTCCTCCGACACTTGAGGTAAGTCATACCTCAAAGTCTCGTCCATTGAGAAAGAATTTGATGTATGAGGTCCAAACAGTCCTTTATAAAAATTAGTGATGTAGTTATTCAGATTCGCCTCTCCAACAACTATTCCCTCATCTTGTTCTAACTGTATAATTTTTGTTTTCCTGTGTCTTCCATTTGCCACAAGGTGGAAGTACTTAGTATTATCATCCCCTTGCGGTAACTTTGTTGTTTTCGATCGTTGGAGCCAATATATCTCCTCTTCTCTCAACAACTTAGTTAATTGCCCTTTGAGATGATGTCTAAGATCTTTCTCCTGAGTTGACAGCAAAAATTACTCTGCCTTTATATCCAGCTCATCTATCTTAGACAACAAAAAAGATTTATGTTTCTTATTTTGAAATGTTATATTCCTAGACCACCCCCTGAGGAAACTTCTCAACCTTCTAATTTTATTTTGCCACTTCACCATAGGTGTTGTACCCCTATTCTCAGATTCCCAAACTTCTTTAACCAACTCAAAAAAACCATCTCTAGTCAGCCATGCTAGCTCAAATTTAAAGTTCCTAAAGTTTCCTCTGTGAGATGGTGTGACGGAATCCCTTAATCAATACAAGATCAAGTATAGCTATCACCGCTAAACGCGTTGACAAGCACATACAATCACCTATATGAACCTGGAAATCCGCCGAGTGTCCCGAAAGACCTCGGTAAATCACGATACAACCCAGATTGTGAGATTAAGTAATACCTATCAAATACACAGAGTTTTGCAGTGGAAATATCTTTTCAAAAGAGTTTACAAATAAATTTTCTTTTGAAATAATTAAATAACATAAGTTGAAATACATTGCTAGCTTTAAAATGACATCCTCCAACAAAAGCATAAGGGTAAGAAGTTACTAGAGTCACCGTGCCCACCGGTAGTTAGTTACATCAGCCCTTTCAGGAAAGACCTTCACCTGCAACAGGGGTTAACAAACCCTGAGTAGGGGAGTACTCAACAAGACTTACCCAGCTAGTTTAATCTTTAGTGGACAAAAGATATGCAGGTTAAGTGGGAATCAAGGTACGTCTTACCAAGATCAAAACTTTTGCATAAATGAGCATTTTATAAAACATTTTAAATTGATTCAGTTCTGATAAACAGTTACTCAAGTAACGATCGCAGTTCTGATCGATAACGAGGTAACAACCATAACCATTAAAAACACCCAAGTATCTGGTTCAAGTTTCATTAACTACGTTGAGGAAAAGTGAGTCGAGTCTCCATAACCGAGGAGCACGACGATTCGAATCGATTAAACTCAGCTGGGGATTCCTTATCACACGACATATGTATCCCTAAAGATCACATATGTCAACCTTACTCCGGAACCTCCACTAGAGACTGAGGCCCGCCTCCCGAGAGTATAGTACTCCACCGCCCTACCCCGTCCCCAAGGACAGTTTACCCAGTAGGGTGGGTACACATCAACTCACGAAGTGGATGGTGCCGAAGTTCAGCTTACCGGAGCATGTGACCAGTATTGCAAGGTCTCGTCTCATCGCTTCAACAACAGACGGTTCCTAATCGACACAGGCGGAAAGAACCCGCTCACAAGATATCCACCTCTTGTGGCTCACCAACACCGTGTCCGCCCGGTCTCAGTTTATTACTCCCAATATTCCATCATCCATTTCAAAAGTTCATAAACATTTGCCGAAGCAACATGTTTAGCCATTTTTCGCAGATGACAGGAAATCATCTGACTTCTACTAGTTTAAGCATACTAAGCATAACAGGCAAAACTCATATTTTAAAAAACAGGTATCAAGGTACAGTATTGAATAATCAAGGTAGGCAATGCATCAAATATGTAATCATTTTCAGAATATTCAATGCAATAATTAACCATAAGTATAAAATAAATACTTTTCGAAAACACAAGGAAGTGTTTAAATGCACTGGGGCTTGCCTGGGTAACAACACTAGTTTAGTGTGTTAGATGACATCAACTCAACGAAGAGCTCTGATCGACATTTGAATTCCAAGATATATCCATCTTCTGGATCCACGCATCAAGATAGTCTTCGAGTGAAATCCATGAATTTCCGTCTTTTGGTGAAAACCATCAATCACCGTCTTCTAAACCACTTCATCAAACTCCATCTTCGGGTTTGATATAAACCACCACGTATGCATCTATCGTACCTTAATGAGATGCAGAAATGCAAGCGTATGAATGCAAAGGATAAAAACATACAAGATACACCAATCTAATCACACACAATTACTCAAGATAAAACAAGATTATGCAAGACTTAGGCACTTTTAGTAGTTATTTAATGTTTATATCTGTGACCTGTTCTTCAAAGGTTATTATCTTTGCACGTATAGGAAGAAGCTTGATTAATCTTATCTGATGCAGAGACCATCAGACAAGTTATGTAGACATAAACAAGGAAAAGTGCACATGAAGATATCACTTCGATGTTATTCCATAATGGATCATGACTAGCAATCTCGATACCAGCACGTGCCGAGCAACATAACCTTGTGTATGCATCCACATGAGGCTCTCGGTTTCGTCACGGCACCATAGAGTCTAATCACGACACCATCACCAAACACACAACCAAAGCAAAATTTCAAGTGACACTGACTGAGTTGAACAAACCACACGCTATACAATGGAAATATAGCAATCAAAGGTATTCACAAGGATTGGAGTCAATAAGGGATATTCCAAGGTATAGACAACAAAGCGTGTGATTCATAATTTAAACTGAGGCTTAACAAAGATAAAAGAGACTTGCATGGTTAAGGTGTACAGATTAGTTAAGCCTTGAGTACAACTTTCCTTCACGGTCCAATTGTAAACTAAAGGCTTAATTAATGGTTAAAATTTAATTAACCTAAACTAATCAAGTTAATAATTACTTCTAAAAGTACTAAGCAGGATTATGTTTTATTTGCATTAAACAAGATTAAATTTTATTTTAATTACCAAATCAAGTTAATAATTGTATCTAAAGCACTAAGCAAAGCATTACATGATCACTCATCAAACAAGTCCAAAGCCATTAGGGTTAACGACTTTGATTAGCAAACAATCCCAAAAGTCACTCAAAACCTAGTAATCAGGGTTTTCTAATTATTAAACAGATATTTAATAATTTATTTAACATCTGAAAATTAAACTTTATCTAAATGAGCTTAACATTTGAACCTAGAATCTACACAAGATAAGCATGTGGCACAATGAATTCCATGGCTATAACATTTATCATTTAATTCTTTAATTAAAACCTTATTATTACTAATTAACAATTAACAAAACTCAAACAAAGAATTAGTTGCCAAAGGACATCATGATTATGCCCTAATGTCATCAATCAAACCAAAAGTTCACACAAAAACCTAAAATTTTCATTAACTAAATAAGCATTTATTTATTAATTTAACTAATAGGCCAAGATTCAACTTTATTTATATAATCTTAAACTTTTTAAATAGCATCTACATAAGAAAACTAAGCTGCACACTAAATTTCATGCTTTTTGGAATTACAAACAACTCATGAAAAAGCATGGAAACATAATTACCATTTATTATTTAAAAAACAATTAAAAGGTGATTTTATGAACTTATTCAAATTAATCTCAAACTTTTAATTTAATCTAATCAGATCATATAGATATTTCAAAACAAGTTTCATAATTTTTGGAATAACATATGATTTATTAAAAATCATTGAAAAGACATTTGTTAATTAAATGGAGCATTTTTATATCAAATAAAATGAACTGAACATGGCTATTTCATATATTTTTTCTATTTTTCTACACATATCAGAAAGTCTACTCCAATTGTTTCAGAAATTATAGAGCTCTACAATTAATCAAGAAAAATTAACAAAATTTTGAACTGTTCATATTGAATAAAAAGAAAAACAGCACTGCTGCTCACTGCCAGTCGGGCATCACTGAGTGTCTCGCAGCGCCGGCGTCCAAGCTGCTCGCAGCGAAACCCGCCGGCGACGACCAAACACGGCCAACTGAGAACACCAGCGCCTTCACAACATCCACTCGAACCCAACGAACTACTTGGATGAAGCTGAGGAGCTCCAGGGTACCCTTGCCGGCGGCCATGGCGACGGCACGGCTCGGGCGGAAGCACGCCGGGCACCACAGCTTGCCGGCGTCACAACCAAGCAGCGCAACAGGTTCTGCGACCCAGCGCGACACTAGCGCACCTGTCAAACGGACCCTAAAACTACGGAAACGGGCGGACGACGAACGACGATGACACAGCGGTGGCGGACGCTCGGACGCGCGTGGGCAGCTCAACACAGGGCATGTCGCGATCAACCAAGCACAGATAAAGGATGAGGAGCTCACCGCCGTGCGGACGCGCGCGCTGGATTGGTCAAAGCGGCAGCAGAAAGGTGTTGCCGACGTCGGGGACGGCGGCGGCGGCGCGACGCTGGTACAGCCCCCCTGTTACTGTTTGTAAATTTACAGAACTGCCCTTCGTTTTTACAAATCAAATTACTTTGAAAATTTGAACTGAACTCGAAAAACTCCAAAAATAAAAGTTTCTCAGTTTTAAAGACTCTACAACTTTGGTAAAAGGTCCATGTTCAAATTCTGTCTGGTTTTTAAAATACACTTTTAAATTTGAAATAGAGTTTAAAATTGATTTTCCCCCTTTTAAATTACTCCATATTTTTGAATAAAACTTGAAAAACTCCAAAAAAAACTTTTGCTTGAATTGAAGAGATCTACAACTTTTCTTGTACACATTTCATCAAATTCTTTTTAGTTTTTAAAACCATTTTTGAATTTGAATTTAAACTTAAAAACCAATTATTCCTTTTGCAATTACTTTAAAAAGTTGAATATAAATTGAAAAACTTTCAACATAGCTTTTGTTAGTTTTGAAAAGATCTACAACATTGTCAATACACTCAAGTTTTTAAAATCCATGTTTAGGTCAAATTTTAATCCCCCTTAATTATGGTTTTTGAAAAGGAAATTTTCAACATTTTATAACTGAATTTAAACACTTTTCACAACAGAATTAAACACTCTAAAATTTCTATGCTCACTCAAATAAACTTATTTTAGCTTTAAATATCACATGTGTTCAAACATATACAAGTAATCTCCTACCCGTCATCTCCGGCTCTCTTAAGTTCAGAGTCTCAATAATAGCATTAAATAGAAGTGGCCATTTATCGTTATACCTTGAATTGTTTTTCTCAGACAGGCTCCTAATTATATTGAAATCTCCCCCTACTATAAAGGGGAGATTCCCACAGCTAGTACAGGCTCGTACTAACTCTGATAAGAAGTTTTCTTTATGCTCTTCCTGTGCTGCCCCATAAACAGACATAAGAGCTCAACGAAAACCATCTGTTTTATTTTTTATGATAAATTTGATAAAAAAAAACACCATCCTCAATACTCTGGACTTCAAAACAATCCTGGTTTATACCCATCAGCATTCCCCCGGACATACCCCGAGGACATCTCCAGTGCCAAATAAAATTAGACCCCGCACAAAAGTTCTCTAAACACTAAGTCGAGAAGCTATTTTTATTAGTCTCTGAAAGCGCTATAAAATCAAGTTTATTATCCCCAGCCACATCGTGCAAACTGTTCGTGCACATACTCCGGCGCCAAAGCACAGGGTTCGCGAGGGGGAGCTCAAAGTGCCATGGCGTGATACTGCACAAGTACGTGTACGTGTGTCCACTGGGAAGCTAGGATGGGGCAACTTCTTGGCAAGAAGTAAGCTGACATTAAAAAGTTGACCTGCATATAGTAGCGCCTGTCTTTCCCTTTTTATACTATGTTAGCTTCACTTCAAATGTTTTATGCATGGTTGTGGGCAAAAGTGCTGAGATGAAGTTGGTCTGATTTTACATTGGACATGGGGGTGCTCGATGATTAGTTCGACATATTTTAAGTTCACTGCTACAAGTGAAGAGTATTTTTTATTCATTTTTTTTTGTTTTCCAGGTCATGAGGAAATATACTAAATAATTTTTGCATGGACTGGAATATTTACATTGTAATGGAATCATACACAGGGATATAGAGACAAGAAAATTTCTCATGTATTTGTTTAATGCTTATTAATGTAAGGACAATGTTTCTATATCAACGTGCTGGTGATTTTTAAAACAGTTGGGATGGGTTTCTTATAGTTGGATGCCATTGCTTAGTAGAAAGAAAACACAAGATCATAACTCATAAGGCCATTTTTAGTAGGAAAGAGCTGGTGTGCATGAAAAGTCATTATTCTTGTTTGACACTTGATTGTAACATTATGAACTATGGTCAGTTGTAACACCCTAAAATTTGAATTAGCAAATTAGTTTGAATTTAAATTTAATTTGATTTAATTCAAGCATTTTTGTGATCATAGAATTAATTAAATAAAAATAAAATAAATCTCATGTTAGGGTTAACTTGTTTGTGCATAACATGCATTTGCATATTTTCTTGTGTTGCTTGGTTGACAAAACCCTAGAAAACATTTCAAAATCAATTTTGAAAATCAATTTGGAAAAGCAAAATAAAAAGAAAAAGGAAAAGAGAAAACCTTTCCTCCCTCCTTTCTGGCCCAACCAGCCCGACCTGCTCTCCCCTTTCTCTCTCCCTTTCTTTCTCCTTGGGCCGGCCTCTCCCCGCTCTCGGTCCAGCACCCACAGGCCCGCACCGCGCCTCCCCTCTCCCTCTTCTCTCACTGACAGCCTGGGCCCGCGAGTCAGTCCCTCTCCCTTCGTCCTCCTCGTGTCCGCAGCGGACTCTGCTCCGTCCGCACCGCCGCATGCGGACTCCGCGCTCGCGCTCGTGTCCGTAGGGGACTCCACCCCCTTGGCTCCTTTAAATAGCCCCGACCCCGCGCTGCTCCTCCCCATCGCCTCGCCGCCTCGCATCGCGCCCGCCGTCGAACAGAGCGCCGCCGCCGAGCCCCGCATCCCGTCTCCAGCCGCCGTAAGTCCTCTCTGAGCTTCGCATCCTCTCCGTGAGAGCCCCGAATGCCCTGTCTCCCTCTTCTCCCTCTCTTTTGTGCTCTGGTTCATCGGGTCGCCATGCACAGAGGTCCCGCCGCCGCTGCCTCTCGTCGCCGGCCACCCATGGCTAACCCCGAGCCTCGCCGTGGCCCTAGGCGAGTTCGCCGTGTCCTCCTCTCGCTCCCCGACCCCTTGGTTTGCGAAACCGAGCACCGTAGGGCCCTAACCCCCTCGCGCCGCCGTGCGCCGGCCATCAGCCATGGCGCCCCGCCGCGCGCCGCTCTGATCCGGTGGGGGGAACCGCCCTCATCCCCCCCCCGATCTAATCTCCACCGTCCGCTCTGGATCGGATGGATCAGAGGGATGGATACCCCTTCGATCTCGCAAACTTGCTAAAGAGTCCCTGCCCTTTTCTCCTCTCAACCCGCAGTCCATAAAGCGGATTCCAGCTTTACGCTTTCCCCTCGGGAAAACGTATTCTCTATTTAATTCAAAATTAAATAAAAATTCCTATTTACAGTTTTGCCACTGATATTCAAATGCTTATAATTTGCTCGTTTTAAACCCAAATCGATCCGTTCAAGTTGCGTTAGATCCGTAATTTTATGCTCTATCCAGTAGTATAGATTTCATCTATGTTAATTACTTTTGAAAATCAAAGTAAATTAATTCTTTAATGCTTTAATCTTGCCCTTTTCAAAATCTTGTTTAATCTATAGTTTATTCGTTTTAGATCCGATTAGCGTGGTTCTCGCGTCTTTGTGATCGTAGTAAAGTATAGATCTGTTTTATAATCTTTTTAAAACCTCTTTATTGTTTATGGTGTAATGTTCTAATCATATCTTTATTACTTCGTGTATGATTGTTCGGATGATTGCGTGGTGATGTTGATCGAGTACAGCCGGTGAGATCTTCGGTGAGCAAGAGTTCTTCGCAGCAGGTCAGAATCACCAGGAGCTTTGTGATCAAGGAAAGTTTAACATGGGATCATCCTTGTTACCTATTTCACCCTAATTCACCTAGTCATATTGCATGTGTCTAATTTGATTCCTATTTAGATCTTTACCATAGCTTGTTACCTTTTACCTTGTCACCATGGGTTTTTATGCATATGGGTAGCTTTGCTATGCTTTACATGATGAATTTTTAATCGAATCTTGATTAATAATATATGCAACAATGAGATAAAATTTGCTTTTATAGCAACATGGAATAGGACCCCACTGTAGGGCAAAAGCTGGGACTTGAATGCAACCATGAGTGCTATAATGGCTCTGGCTTTAGTCAAGTATGAAGATTCGTACTAGCATGTTGGCAGTTCGTGAAAGACACCATTGCCGAGCTGGTTGTAGGGCATGTCCTAGGGTGGTTACCGCTTCGAAAGGTACCATCGAGTAGGGGCTTTACATACCCCTTGCCCTTGGGTCCGTAGGGTCTGTCAACATGTTGGGAAGACTTTTGAAAGACTTCATAGTGTACCCTGCCCACTCACCTTGGAAGTGTTATGAGAGTTATAAACCTCGGCATATGGGCTACACGGCTAGTGGGTAAAGTGTATAACCTCTGCAGAGTGTAAATCTATCATGATAGCCGTGCTCACGGTTACGAGCGGTCTGGAAAACTCACAGTGTAGATGATCATGTTGTTTAATTGTTAATGTTGTTTACTAATTTTATCATGTGGTTATTAATTGGGTTAAGCATAACTAAAGCTAAGTGTTGGTAAAACTTGACCAAGATAAAAGCAACCGCAGTACAGACAGTGTCAGCCTTTTGAGCTTCATAACCCTATGTTACTCTTGCTGAGTACTTTAAGTGCTCACTCTTGCTTTCTCAGCCCCTTCAGATGGCTTTGAAGACTACCGTGAGGAGTACTAGGCTAGTGGTCAACCAGTCGGCGTTCCCTGTGAAGTGGAGCTTCGTCGCGAGAGTTATCTTTATTTTCCGCTGTTCTGATGAAGAATATTATTTGTTATGTAATAAGCACTCAGTGATGGTACTATTTAAAGATTTGTCGGCTTATGTGTGTGATTGATCTCTGGGCACACATGAGTTATTCATATTCAATTTTATCCTTAAAATTGGGTGTGACATCAGTTTTTTCACAGTTTACGCTTAAGTAGAACTATTTTAGTTCATAACTTTTCTTGTGACATGAAATTGTGATGTGAGCTCGGGTGATCTTAGAACCATACATGATATCTCAACCATATAAATTGTTGAATAATAATGGTTTAAAAGCTTGCTAGACCTTGATTTAGTTATTTTTGTGTGGTAGTTTAGATTAGCTTTCACTTGCTACAAATGATCCTTTCAAGAGCTGTAAATTTATTGTTAGGTGAGGAAAGCATATTTTTTTCAAGTTTTTTTTTGCCTTTGGAAAAGGTCAGCATTCTAAAAGAAATTCAGACCTTGTGTAGTTTCGGTTCAAGAATTTCCATCTTAATAGCTGAATAATATTATATTGCTGATGACCTTACTGAAAACGTTACTATGCAAGGTTGCCTTCGCTCAAAGCAACCTCAATATTTGCATGTGCTGAATTATGTACAAGCTCTAGAATCCTCGACGGTGAGGTGCGTGCATACCCGCCGCTCCGATCCGTCTCCCCCTCCGTACCCTATGCTACCGTTTAATTTCTCGCGTGCGCTAGCGCTAGCTCCCCCTCCTTGTGAGCCGTCACTTGCTAGGCCACGCGCGTGTTGCCTCAGGGTACGTTCTTTGCGCTGGCCGCATGCGTCGCCGTATGTAGCATCATGAGGGAGAGAAGGGTGTGCTGGTCGTGTTGTTCCCGTCGTGGGTTTGAGACAACCAAAGCGGCATGGTCATCATCGGGCAAGACAGAGCTTACATCCGAGGGGTCAGGCGGACAGACCTCGTGCCCCTAGGTCGAGCGAGACAGAGCTTACGCCCGAGGGGTTGGGTGAGACAGAGGTCGAACAAGACGGAGCTTACGCTTGAGGGGTTGGGCGAGACAGAGGTCGGACAAGACGGAGCTTACGCCCGAGGGGTCAGACGAGACATAGCCTACGCCCGAGGGATCGGATGAGGCCTAGCCTACACCCGAGGGGTCGGACGAGGCGGAGCTTGCACCCTCAAGGTCGGATGAGATGGAGCTTACGCCCGAGGGGTTGGGCGAAACATAACCTACACCCGAGGGGTCGAACGAGACGAAGCTTGCACCCTCGCAGTCGGGCGAGATGAAGCTTAGCCCGAGAGGTTGGGCGAGACGGAGCTTACGCCCAAGGGGTCGGACGAGACGGTCCCATGGTCGAGGGGTCGGATGAGGCCGCATATGTCTCGCCCGACCATGTTTGCACCCTTCCAAATCTAAAAAAAATATAATGTACATAAATCTCTATGGCTACATGTCTTCCTTCCCATCAATACGACGAATCCAATTATAATAGAGATGTACCATGTATCTGATATGTATCTTGTCAATGTATCATCTTTGAAGATCTCCAATATATGATTAAGGAGTTAGGAATAATGTAAATATGTCTTCTTAAATATAAAAGTGTTTCATCTATTGTGTATAGACTCAAGTACAATTGTGTAAAAGTTAAACTATGCAAAAATAAATTGATGATTTTTACGATATTTCTTGAATAAAACTGTAGCGTTAGCACGGACATTACACTAGTAAAGTAATAGGAACAGAGAAAAATCTCCCCTTCTCCTTTCCCCTGTCCTCATTCCGCCCGTCCGCCGTCTCCTCGAGTCCCGGGCTCCCGGCGCCACGGACATCTCGCAGGTAGGGCTCCCACCTTCGACCTCCCTCTAGGCATCTCTCTGCCTCTTTCTCCTTTCTTCTACCGTCGCAATCCACGGCCGTCCGGCAATTTTGTCTGCCGACCGGCTCACACGGCCGGAATTTAGCATCCCCCTTCGATCTGTCAAAAAAATAACATTTTTTCTTTGTGATCTAGGAGAAGGATTTCGGCCGTCTCTCAGATCTGTTGCTTTGTTGCTTCTAGATCTTATAGTTGCAGCCCGTGGTGACGGTCGCTAGCTGCCTCGCCGTTGGACCCGAGGTATTCCTTAAACCCTTGTTCTTTCTTCCCTAGATCGGACTGGTCCTTAATCCCTCTAGCGAATTAGTACGTGTTTTCTTCTCGACGTCAGTATCGTAATTTGACTCCCAGTCCCAGCTACTGCTTTCTCTTTTATTGACTGCACGCTCAAAGGGGTGGTATTACCATTCAGTGTCAGTTTTTAAGCCTTTAAATGGAAATGAGGGACTGGTTGTTTCGAAAACCCAGTGCAAGTTCAGATCTTTTTTAATTTAGCCTCAATTTCTGCCTGTCTCAAGTCTTCATAGGAGTAATGTTCGTTCATGTACTTACTATCGTCCCGATATTCAGTTCAACTGGCATGTGAGGGATGTGAACTGAACTGTTCTATCACTGTTTGGGGGTCGATTTCACCTTGGCTTGGGGTCGAACGAAAGGAGAGGAAATAGATCTGGAAGTAGAGGATGCAGATCGAGAAGAAGACGAAGCAGATGCAGACGGAGAAGAAGAGGAAGACCAACGCCACAGAGTCCCAGCAGCAGCCAGAGCGGGGACGCCGCCACAAACCTCGGGGCCGGAGCGGAAACCAGCCGGAGGTCGCCGCCACGCATCACCACTCACTGCCGGTCTCTCACGAGGGAGGTGGAAGAGCAAGCAAGGAGAGGAAGAAGAACTCCAGTGGAGAGTGGCAACCCTTATAAAGGCAGGCGAAATCGGCGCCCTTTCGCTTCGCGCTCAGCAGCCATCGCGCGCGAAGGAGCTTTCCCCTTCCCGCCAGAGCCCGCGCGAGCCACCCCGCCGGCGCCCGAAATCGCTCGCGCGCACCGCCACGAGCACGGCTCGGAAGAAACGAGGGTTTTCGACGTTTTCATATATCCAGGCGGAGAGAGTGTTTTTGGCTCTGGGGAGCCAGGCCACCTCGCGGGCCAACGCCACAAACACGGAGAGTTGCAGCCCATGAGCGCAGCCGAGCCCATGGCCCCCCTCGCAAACGCACCCCTACTTCTTCTGTTGGGCCAACAGCTTGTAGGCAGTGGCGAGCATCACATCGACTCCCTGAGCAACCCCTACCTGGGCTTCAGCTTTGAAAAACAAACTTTGAAAAAAACAAACTTTTGAAAAACGTATGGCGAAAAGACGATGGGCTGAAAGTAAAGTCAACACTAAACGCATGCAGTAGCAGTCGTCTGTATCATCGTTTCCAAACCCGTAGCAACAAGCTTGCAATTCATACCCACCCTAATCATCGATACAAACAAATAATGAAGCCTGTGCAACAACTAATAAAGCGGCGTACGAAATACCACTTGCTCATATGGCTCTTTACTTATTCATATTGGCGTTTCTTTCAGCTCCCTGTCAATACGGGATCACGCTTGGAGATTCCGGCGATTACATGAATGTGAGAAAGTTGTGTTAGAATAAATGGGCTAGAGCTATTTATTTTAATAATAAAAGAATTAAAACTCATTGTATTAATGTTAAGGGAAATAAAAATGAATAATACCGTACGGGTATTTGGGGAGGCATTTATTCGACTTATGTGGTAAACCGAGGGTGCACCACTTGTGAAGTTGGATAAAGGAGAAAGGCGTGCCCCGCGCGCTCGCCTCGCCGGGACGTGGACGTGCCGCCTTTTGCCGTTGGAGGGAATAATCCTCGGAATATTCCTAACGGTGATTTGCCTTCCTTACCCGCGACCGTCCCGGTTCGCTGAACCGCGTCCCAGATCCAGATCTGGGCGTCTGTGACAACCCCGAGATAATTCCGTATTATTGTCTAAACCAAGCCATTTGGCACTTAAGCAATAATGCGGAACTAGTTCGTCGGGTGTTGCCGGGTCAAGCCCGGTGAAATCACTTACAAGTACAAAGAGGATTGTAACATATACATAAAACTCACACGAAGGTAAGTCCAGAGTACATCACATAGATAATTCAAGTTACTCCAGGAGAAGTTATTTATCACAAGACTTAGTTCATCATAATAAAGTAAATGATTGCAGAGTTTTTGAAACAACGGAAATTTTAACTAGCAAAGATGACAAAGGGAGAGGCCATCCCTAGGTCATCACTCTTCGTCCTCGATCCACTCCAGCTCCCAGCCAGGAGGGACATCCTCAGGGCATACTCCTTCATAAGTATTACCTGCACTCAGCAAGTCTTACCCGTCCAAAATTTAACTCTAGACATGCAAGGCTTTAGGCTGGTGGATTTATTTTGCCAGAAACAACTATTAGTAGATCCTTACTTTCAATATTTTAGCTCAAGTTCTAGTGATATCAATTATGCTAAATAAGCCAACTATTTCAAACATGGGTTTAGCATACAATTAAGCAAATAACAATATTATCATCAATTCCATCATAAAGGGATATCATGGTCAGTTGATTAAGCAATCTCAGTATAACGGTGAGAGGCCGACGATCGATCGATTATTAACCTTGCAAGGTAAACCTAAACACACGGAAGGATGCCCTCACAAAGAGTTCACCAACCAGGCGGTTCCCATCAATCATCGGTTTAGGATCGGATGCCACAGTCTCAAGTACATGGCTTATCTGAGCTGATCACAACGATCACCCAACCTCACCAAGTACCACGGGTGGCGAGCCCGGAGGCGCACCCCAAGATTAGTAGCGCAAAGTTCCCGCACCGGCTCAATTAGGTACTAGGCTTACCGGTCCCGTTCCCGGCAAATGTTTAGTACGTTCAAACGCTTAACTCACGAAAGCCATTGGACCGGAGTCCCATCCCAGCCCTTACCACGTGGGCAATCCAATTCATAAGGTTTTACGATTCCATCATAAGGTCCTATTCTCGTGAGTGACGAATATCACTCGACTTGTACCGGGTCCTTAGAGCATAGCATCTAACGACCTAGCACACTAGTATCAAGATATAGGTACCTAGGGGTTATGCATCTAGGGTTTCAATTCAACTCCTATACATAAATGCACATCCATTGCACAGATAATTGTAGTAGAATTTAATAAAGACAAAAATAGGTTTATGCATCGGTGCTTGCCTTCGTCAGCACAGTAGTTAGTGAGTTCTTCTGGAACGTCCTGGGCCAACTCCACGTAGTTGACCTCCTCAGTGGTTCCTTCCTCGGTGGGCACGAGCGTATAGCTTCCGTCTGGCAATTCTACACGAGGAATGCATATGCAACATTAATTTGTGTGAAAAAATCATGAGAAGGTTAATTTAGTCACGTTCACCTTGATGAACATATATTCAGCATACTCTTCCTATATGGAAGAAGGGTGGTGTGTGTTTTCTTATATTCATTTTTATGGTGATTGTGTACACATATATTAATTATTATTATTTTATTCCTAAAGAAGTTGGGGTGAGTCCTAATTATTTTAAATGAATTATTTGTCCTAAGTCCAAAAATGACTTTAGGGCCGAAAAGCACGTTTTCTTTATTCCTCTTTTTATACACCTATTAAATGTAGAATCTAATTCTGTTAGTTCCACATTGAATTTCTTAGTGAGCATTTTTGTGTGATCCCCCAGTAGCATCCCTAAGCTACTGCCAAAATTTTAACTAAAGTTGAGCTATGTGCTAAGTATAAAAAAATACTACAAGTTATAGCTACCAAAAACATAATTAAATCATAACAGAAGTTAAACTCATGTAATGGTGCCAACATTTGGTGTACAACATCCTTGAGTCTACACTAGGTTTCACACCAACAATTAGCTCATGAAACTATCTACAACAGTCTACACAAAAATAACTCAAAATAACCTAGTAAAAGAGGAAATGGTCATAAGTAAAGATTTATAAGGAGAAAAGGCCTAATATCTCTACCACTGTCCTCAGATAACACAAGAAGCAGATATCCCAAATATTAGGGTCTAACTCTTCTCATAACATAAACTATGAATTTGCATATATTAATGAGCACATAAATGAAACATATATTTATAATGGGCAAAAACTTATACCAAAATTCTCATAAGCTTCTTAGGCTACACTTAAGTCAGGATAAACATTTCAGCTACAAATTCCCTATGAACAGGGCTATACAATTTATAGATTCAAATCTAGCATTAATTCAAAGATGAACCATAACTCTAGTTACATATCATAACTTTGTGCAATTTTGGGTGACAAGCTTCCTCAAGATACCACTAACAACATGTCCAAAGCTCAACTCCAGCATAGCTCTACATTTTGAACTAAGGCAAAGATACCTTAAACCGAATCCTATTTTTCATGCATAAACCATTTACAAACACTATATATAACCTTTCTAAAAGTTGTAGATCTTGTTACCATGAAACCTACAAAATTGGTTTCACATTTTTCTGTGAATTGCTACGAATTTTACAAGGCACTGCGAAATAGTGAACACTATGCAAGAATCTATTTTAACCCAGGTCCTCGGAAGTTTTTATCTTTCACAACCATGTCCCTACATTTTATGGTAATGACCCTAGAAAGATTTCAATGTTCACATCCGTACCCCTGGCGACGGCGGCGAGTTCGCCGACGGCGAAGGGCTGCCGGACTGGGCGAACAAGTGACACGGGTGGAACGAGATGCTCACCCCAAGTCGATTAGTGGGGTCGGCGGTTCGAGTGATGGTTCCGGCGAGCGGCGGCGGCGAGGCAGCGGCGACGCTCGAGCGGCGGCGAGGATTCCGGCCAGACGGCGGCGAGTTCCGGTCAACAAGCGATGACTTGAGCTTCTAGTGGCCTTGGTGAAGTTATTCGACCGGTCAATTGCCCGTGGGAGCAAGCGGAAAAGGGGGCTCGTCGGCGGCGGTGACACAGCGGGCGGCGGCGCACGGGTTCTCGTGAAAGGAGTGGCCGGCCAGAGTAATGTGCGGCTCGGGGCTGAAGGTGAGGTAGGAGAAGGCTCAGGAGTGCTTGGGCGGCTGCGGGAAGCGGGCGGCGCAGGAGCTCGGCGATGAGGACGGCAATGGCGCGGCGGCGGCGAGACTGGGCACACGCACGAGGGGAGGACGCCTTTTATACTGTCACGCGTGTGAACGAGAGCCTCATTTGCTTCGCCACGACGGCTTCGAGGGGTTGAGGGAGACCCGGAAGCGGCGGGCGCGGCTGGCGGATGGTCGCCGGCAGGGAGATGTGTGGGGGCTCGGCGGCGGCGCGCATGCTGGCGCCACGCGGCGGCGGCCGTCTCCCTCTCGCCGACTTGTCGGGTGTCAGGATGCAGCGAGGACGAGTCGTGCACACGCGGGCTCGCAGGCGGCCGGCGCCCGGTACGGTGGCGTACGGCGATGTACGGCGGCGCGCGTGCGCGCGCGCGAATGCCGGTGCGTCGAGGCTGCATTCCTTTTTCACTTGCTCCTGTTTGGCCGACGATTACTTGAAAACTTTGAACTATCCCAAACTAACTTTGACTACCAAAGTTGTAGAGTGTTGGTATTTATTATGCTCATGTAGAATATTCCGCAAGCGCATAGAAATACCGCTGTAACATTTCACCTAGGAGTATTCCAGGGTATCGTATTTATCCTCAGGAAAGCAATGGTTAAAGAATATGATAGCTAACCATGGTGATCCACTAACTAATATATCAACTAAACTATGGTAGGGGTAAATGATATATATGATAAGTGTAATGACACACATGAGAAGTTCCAATGATAAAGAGTAGCTTAGTGAGCGAGGAGGACAGCGAGCGAGCATAAGGTTTCCAAACATCTATCTCTACTTGCATGGTTCTAACTTAGCAAGACAAGTCATATCAAGCAAGAACAATATCTGGTGCCTCATCCCTGCTTGTCGTCTGTCTGCCTCCCTTCGAGTGCGTGAGCACAGAAGCTGCAGCCTCGACGCCTCCACCCCAACACCTATGGCAGCGCCTTCCCACTGGATGTCGCGCGCTCCCTTTCTCCTCCAACGGTCGCAGCGATAAGTCGGCTGATAAGTCAAGCGAACAGGACGTGGACGAAAAAAAATATACCATAAAAATGGGGGAGCATCCAAATGAAAAATAGGAGTTATGATTTAGAGGACCATTGTTGGAGATGATCTAACTAAATCTAAAGCGTTGTAGGCCTTGTTAGGCCATGAAACTTGATCTTCTATAGAGACATCTCACCCGCCTCTACAAAGCTTTGTAGGCCTAACAAATGATTCTTCAGTTAATCCAGCAGGAGCTATGCCAAAAAAAATTAGTAAAAATTAATTCTCTGTTAATTCTGTAAAGTGATTCTTTGAAATGAATTAAGACGTTGATTTTGTAAAGTAATTCTGTAAAGTGATTCTTTGAAATGAATTATTTTCTATCGTGGTTTTGAGAGAACTAAATAATTAAAATTAATCATACTTACCTCTATAAACATATGTATGCATACTCTACTTCTATGAGCACCACCGAAAGATTGTGCCGAGACATCTCGAGATTGACGAAGTCATCACAGATTTCTCGATGTCGACGTACATCACTTACCACTAAAAGCACAAAACCATTAAATTCTAAAATAGATTTAGAAAAAAATATGAGGTTCTATCACAAGGAACCTAACCACTCGAGTGACATAGTTGTATAACAAGTGCAACTTATATTCAAATTTAACTAGATCAATAATGATTGGTATTCTACTAATGATGATAAAAAGACAAACATACAGACCAGGCCACACTGAAACTTGGCACTACTTATTCTTCTATTCGATTGCTCAGAATACTAAGACATTTCCTATAGAGAAGGAGAACAATTGTATAAATTTTTTTTGTGAAACTGGAGAACAGTTGTATAAGATAGCCTTCATTTTCAAGTTTTCAACCCAGTTATGCAACATCGGCATAAAAATTATGAAGTGTCATCCGGGCTGCTATTGGAATCCGAACTGTCTTTTCGACCTTGTACCATGTAAGGCTGCCAAACATGTAGTCTCCATGTAGCTTCCACATAGGTGATAGCTTCACCTGAAATGTGTGTACTTTGTTTGTAGAATTGAACACGAGGACGGAAGGTTCGACATCCATCCTAACTCCAGGCGGGCTCTTGATTGCAGCATGGTAAACTGCATCGACCTCACCTACATTTGTGACCGTCCTCGATACGGTGATCGGATGCCTCAAGTCTGGAATAGAGATGGACGGCAGGTTCAGGTGGTAGCCTGGTACCAAAGTTTCATTGCATCTTGCAGATGTCCTGCTGATGGCACAGCCAAAGAATGTTTTGTAATCGCTTGGATCAATGTCATAGATCAAGCCAGGATCGGCTGCCTTGTTAGGGTTGATGTTCCCACCTCCATAGTCAAATGGGTCGGCAATCTTTCGAGGCAACCCTTCAGCCAGTATGGGCATGTCGTGTTCGTCAGTTATAGACGCTTCATGATCATGCAAAATGAAACAGAGTAAGGAAAGGTGTGGCATTGCCTAGTCAATATTCACTTTCACTAGTCAGTCACTCGGTTGACCAGATTACCTGAGGTGACGATGGCGGATTTCAGTGCAGCAGGAGACCACTGGATGTAAAGCTTTCAGTAGGGCGATGATGCCAGCTACATGTGGGGCAGCCATTGATGTCCCTGAGCCAAATTCATATGCATCTTTCTTGGCTGCTAAGATGCTGGCTCCTGGTGCAGCAATGTCAGGCTGTTAAGGAAGCAAGACTGCAGTGAGATGACAGTAATATGATGGTTTATAGTCGCTAGTGAAAGCTATGTTTTCTTGTATATGCACCTTGATTACTTCAGGGTACTCGACGGATGGACCTCTTGAGGAAAAGTCTGCGATGGTTGGGGCCAGTGCCTCTTTATCTGTAATGGTGCGCGCTGGCTCGATCATGGCCACCGGAGAGCTGCTTAAAAAGTCAGAATGTTACTAATAGCAGGGCTATGGTTCTTCATTTGCGATGTTAACTGATCAGTAAATGTACCTTCCATCGCTCATGTATTTGCGGATTTGATAGGTAGTTGTCAAGTCCACGAGAACACATGCAATGCCTCTGCAATTAGTTGTGTCATCGATGATATGAGAGGTGTAGTGAGCATAGATGATACCAGAGCCTCCGGCGTTCACGACGTTTTCTAAGGCGATCGAGAAAGGCGCAAGCAGTGATGCCTGTGACGGAGAGCGGTATACACAGAGCACAACTTTGCCTCTCATGTCCGTGCCGTTCAAAGAATCGGCGGTGCATCTAACAAGAGAGAGCCTGGCCTGATCAGCTTGGGGAAATTCATACAAATTAAGCATCGATAACAACAAGGGAGGGACTTATCGTACAGGCCTCCCAATGCAAGAGGTTTGAAACTGCTTCCCGATGAGTTCTTCCCATAGTAGTAGAAGGATTGTCCCTGCAAAATAAATTAGCAGAGCTTGCTCAAGATCATTGAAGGAAGTCAAGAATCGTAAGCCGTCTGTTGTTGTTCCGTACCACGATCTGTTGATTGTTTCCAAGCGTGATCACGGTTGGAAATGACCGATCAATCTTACTCGCAGCCACAGTAATGACCCACGGAGGAGTGTTCACAACGGTCTGTGGTCTTGGACCGTAGTTTCCTCCTGCGTACACGACGGCGATCCCCTTCTGAACCGCGTGCAGGGCGCCGAACGAGTTCTCGTCCACAATGAGCGACAGCGAGAGCACGTCCACCCCGTCATGGATGGCGTCGTCGATGGCTGCGAGCACGTTGGCGGTACTGGTAGACACATCGCCGATGTCCGACCACAGCGATTTGTACACCGCGATGCGAACCCTAGGCGCTCCGCCACGTGCGGCGCCCGCGGCGAGGCCGTGGAAGCTGGCTGCCTCCACGACGGATGGCCGTTGTAGTCCCGGACCGAGAGGTACTCGGACTTGAGGTTGAGGATCTCTTCGTTGATTCCAGCCCTGTAGAAGCGCGCGCCGATGATCTCTTCGTTGATTCCAGCCCTGTCCGACATCGCACCTGCCTTTCCACCGTGATGGCACCGGGCCATACCCTTCATCGCTGAAGCTTCTCGACTCCGGCCAGATACCTGAAGCAAGATCACCACAGGATTAAAATATCTGCTTCAGTTCTAACTAAACCAGTTTGTTTGTATAGAATTGCATACTAACCACTGTCAACAATCCCGATTATTATATCCTCCCCTTGGTTACTTCTACGGAGCAGCTCACTGGGCATCTGGTAGCTCAGGCCAAGGAAGTCCCAGCTACGAGTGGTGGCAGCAGTGCAGGTTCTGCTAGGTTCGACGCTAATGACGTCCGGAAACTCTGTAAATTTCACATTACATGAATTCTTTAGTTGACAAAGCCGCCATATGGGCAAGGTTAGTTTCGCCAGATACGTAATAATTCTGTTGTTATTTGTTAATGAAGTCTTGCTTGAGAACGAATATTAAAAGACATTACCTGCAAGTTGTTCAGCTTGATCTTCGGTAAGCATTGCAGCGAAGCCTGAGAAGCCGTGCTTGTAGTTGTGGGTCATGGACGCCAAAGAATCTTCCTTGCTGATAATTGATCGATTCAGCACAGAGTGATAACTTCTTTAGCTAATACTATACGCAAAGCACAGGATTCTAATATCATGGACTTATGTGAAGATGAGTTATTTATTCACTTAAGCTCTCCCACCATTCCCTTCTTAATCACTTTCCCTCGATCCCCCGATGCCTCAACTCCAGCCCGACTCCGCCCCGCCGATTGCATAAAAAAAAAAAAAAAACTCTGCGCCCCCATCTTGGCCTCCCGCGACGCCTCCACACGATCGGCCGCCGTCGTACAAGAACACGGGTGCCTGCTGCCACAGCCACCTGCCGGTCCTCCGCCGCCGTCTCGTACAAGAACAGGACCACATTCTGTTACCGACTCGGCGCCGCCCCTCGCCGCCATGGTGCGGCACGAAGAATCAGAAGGAGACCTTTAATCCTGAACCTCGCATTGTTCTCTGGTCCGTACTATTCAACCAACAGAACAAGCACGTTCTCCGCCTTTTGTCTTGCTCCCGTAGGAAGGCAAAGAATCCCTCTTTAATCCCTCCAGGCTCCAGATCAAGAAAGAGATCTTAAGAGCAGCACCAGCAGCAGCTGAGAAGAACTCCACAAGGGCTCGGATTCAGCCATCACCAGCAACGTCGCCGGAGGCCGGACGCGACACGAACAGCGGGCGGGCGCAGAAGAAAACAGAGGGGTGATCCGGTGATAGCGAAGCAGATATCTCCCGTGACGATCGTCAAAGCCAACGATCGTGACGGACCACATCCACCATCGGCGATGGAGGTCCTGTTCTTGATCGTGAGGAGGCGTCGCCGGAGGTCAAGATCGGGACGTATTTTTTTAAGGTTTGCTATGTAATGTCTTATTGCGATTGGAGGCACGGAGTCAGGGGATCGAGCGACGGAAGACGTAACGGAGTTTGCATAGCTGGGGTTAAGTGATTAGGAAGGGAATGGTGAGAGGGCTTAAGTGAATAAATGACTACATTTACCAAATTAGAATCATGTGGGCTTTATTAGAGTTTGCGTAGTTTGCATAGTTAGTTGGTTTTCATACCATACGCTCTATGGTGTGCGTGGTTATACTATGAAAAGATAAAAGCTACAGCCCAAAAATTATCTTACAAAATATATGATGCCTATTATTTTAGTTGGGTTGGTTAGGATTTAATCACAACTAATGTATCCAAATGGACTTTGCTTGGCTTTTAAACAATATAGGATACGTACACAATAGACTAATTCCCATTTGATACTCCATTCTGACCCCAAATTAAAGTCCATTACAATATTGCATGATATAGCACTCGGCTAATAATATTAATATATGAATTATAATGTATTGTTTCCCATTAAAATAAAAGAGATATATATCATAAAATATTCTCCACGGCCAATTTATATATCAAAAATAACTTCATATTTTGTGTAATCCACATACCTTCTGAGAACAGCGGCGAGTAAATCATGGTGCGAAGCAATCACATCGTTGGGGTGTCAATGTTTCACATCCCCTAGGTAGACGATATAAAGCTATACAAACAATATGTACATACATACTAGATCAGAAGAAAAAAAAAAGGATTTTTTTTAGAAAAAAACTTATATTACTCCAACTTGGTAAGGCAATCATATGATAGCCACGGGTTGGTCGACCTAGAGAGCGAGGCAAATAAGGATTCTGTTTACACTACTAGAAAACAGACCTTTCGTCGATGGCCAAAATGAGTTTTAGTCCCGGTTATTTTTGCGTCCGAGACTAATACATCTTTAGTCCCGGACCTAGAGAGCGAGGCAAATAAGGATTCTGTTTACACTACTAGAAAACAGACCTTTCGTCGATGGCCAAAATGAGTTTTAGTCCCGGTTATTTTTGCGTCCGAGACTAATACATCTTTAGTCCCGGTTAATAACACCAACCGAGGATAAAAAGTCTTCTTTAGTCCCGGTTGGTGTTACCAACCGATACCAACCGAGATTAAAGGTCCAGAATATTTAGTCTCGGTTGGAAATATCAACCAGGACTACAGATAGACCTTTTAGTCCCGGTTGGTGTTATGAACCGGGACTAAAGGTCCCTCGATGTGAGGGTTCAAAAGGGAAGAGTTTCATCTATTGACAGATAAGGTGGGATGGTTCAGACACGCAAGGCAAGTGTGGGAGGTCTAAGGTTCCATTCTCATGGGGCGCGAGTTTGATGGAAGGTATTGATTTGGGCTAAAAGCCCTTTCTGTACTTAGTGTTAGGTACTACTACAAAACAGTATTAGCACAATCGTGCATTATTGTTGCACTTAGTGTTAGGTACTACTACAAAACAGTATTAGCACAATCGTGCATTATTGTTGCTTACCGTGCTGGTAATGGGCCTGAATTTTTTGTCTTTCTGTACTAGTGTTAGGTACTACTACAAAACAGTATTAGCACAATCGTGCATTATTGTTGCTTACCGTGCTGGTAATGGGCCTGAATTTATAGACGTGTATATGAATGAATACCCCGGAAATATTGTGGAAAAGATGCGCATGAATGCTATAAAGAGCGTGCATGGACTGATGTCTGGTTTTGTGTTAGCCAACGCGGGAAAAAGGAAGAGTCCACAAAAGGCTGCTGGTACTATGGCTACCCCTTTTGTTTTCATACTTTAAAAACCATTTGAAGAGAAAACCCAAACTAAAACTCTATCTATATCTATACCTAATGATAAAGAGATAAAATTTCACCTCCCCATTTTTTTGGTATGGCCTTCCCAACTAACTTTGTGAATATATCTGTAGCTCTATATATATGACACATGTATGATATCCTAAAATAATGAGGATACAACTAGGAATCCTAATCCTAATCTATATACTAGAAAAATCTTTTGTCTACCCCTGCTGTAACCTTTTCTGTATTGTCATCGGATGAAAACTTCTCTATGCGTTATGTCCTTCCCTTCTCTATACGTTATTAATCCTAATCTTTTTTTTATTTTTCTATATTTCCTATTTCGCTCCCCCTGTTAGTTACGTAACTTCCTAATCCTTTTTTATTTTTCTATATATTTTCTATTTCCGTAATTTTTTTCTTTTTCTTTTTCTTTTTTTCTCCTGATTCTTCTTATAAATAGAATATAAATAAATAATAACATTAGATTATTGGTATTTGAACACTTTATTCTTCCCTACCATTTCCCAATTTCTTTTTCTATTTCCCTTTTCTTGTGCCCGTGACTTTTCTGTCTTCTTTTTTTCTCCAATTTCTTCTAATATAAATCGATCTATATCTATACCAGTCATAATTTTGGTCTGGTGTGATTTTCATTTGGCTTTAATTCACCATGAATCGCACTCTGAAACAACCAAAGTTCGTATCAATCATGCATAGTCCCCACCTGATATTTTCGTAGTTGTCCTCTCCCTTTCAAATACCAATGGCATGAGGACTAGGACATCACCCCTCAATAGAGTTAAAGTTCTGAACAAGTGGCAATACAACGGAAAGAAAAAAAGGGCTAGAACGACTCCAAATCACCGACGCTTCCATTGAAGTCGAATCCAAAAAGAAATAGAATAGATAGAAATCGAGAGCAATAACCACCGTAAAATACATACATGATGCACTAACGAAAAAAATAATAAAAAGGTGCGCAACGAGGGCATCCCGACTCCAGGGCGGAGTAGCGCCATTGAGATGAGATATTTAAATTATATATTTTTTTGTCGTTACACGTGTAACTCGATTGGTAACTCTATCAACACATGAAGAGTTAAAAATTAGTATTATAATGATTTTATACGTAAATATTTATGTGCTTTACGGTATAAAAAACATATCAAATTCTTTATTGTAATTGAAGACAATCTTAATCAAATATTATCGTATAAAGAAAATATAATACATTTAAAATATATCATGAATTTTTTTTACCCGTTGCAACACGCATGCATGTTTTGCTAGTATATATAACACGCGTTCGCCGGTTAGTTGATCCATGTATACGACTCATTTGTATAATCCGACATCACAAGTGATGAATTTACTATTCACAACCTGCAATAAAAATATCAAATATTTGGTCTGTGAATAAATCAGTTTCTTAAATTGTCTTAATTCAAACTTTTTTAATATTTTAGTGAATTTACAGAGAAAGGTACAAATATTTGTGGCACCAAATGAGCACATTATGAAAAAATATTGCTTATAGTGTATCTAACGATGCTAATTTTGTACTCTCTTCAAATGGTTTACTAGCTATTATTTCATTTACGGTGCATGCAAGAGCCGAAACTCTACCAAATGAGACCTAAAAGCTTACTTTGGATGACTTCCTTTGCTTTTAACCCTTTGTAAAAAGCCAAGGACATCAATCCCCTCAAGCTGCTACTGCCATTGAGACACTCTTCTGATTTCCCAATATTGTAGTGTGCTGATGACACTGATTGTGATGGAGGCATGTAGTAAACAGTTGCTCACACTCAAGGCCATCCTTCACTCCTTTGGTGATTCAACTGGCTTCAGAGTGAACTATAACAAATCAATTATGGTACCCATATTAACATTACTGAGAAAAGGCTAGATCATCTGGCAAGGACTTCTAATTGTGAAAAACTACACTTACGCCGATTATATACTGATATAATTTGAGAAAAAGCTACTTGACAAGTTCAAAGGTATCGGTATACCCAACATTGGCTTGTTTTGATCTGCCACCACTTTTTCATCTACTTCTATCCCTGCAAGCATTTTCATAGCTAGAACAGCGTACTCTAGCTTCGGCAACAACCCTTGACTGACAAAAACGATACTTGGGGTTGTATGCTGGCAAGCATCAGGTTTCTCTGTTTCCAGGGCTTACAAACATCTAAGTGGTCATGCCACTGTCCATCCATCTTTCAAAAGAATTTGGAAAGCTCATGTCAAAGCAAACATCTGAAGATAGATTGAGAACTAGAGAATTGATAAGAAGAAAGAATATGAAACTAAAAGATTATAATTGTGCCCTGTGTAATACCATAACAGAAGAGGACATGAATCAACTATTCTTTTTGATGTGTCCATTTCCAAGTTCATGCTGGCTTGACTTCAGATTCATACATCTCAGTATGGACTTCCTGCAAAACTAGGATTATATTAGAAGGCAACTACACTTCCGTTTCTCCACAGAGGTCATAATAATCATGTGTTGGACCATATGGAAGGCAAGAAATGGTCTTATTTCGATCAGGAGCAACCTTCTCTGCAGAACTCAAAAAGAGACTTCAAAGCTGAATTTACGCTGCTTCTCGTGTGCACCAAAAGAAAGGTATTCCCCTTTAGGGCTAATTAGAAAACTCAAATCCCCCTAAATTCTCTGGCTTTTCCCAGGGTGGCAAATCCATAGGGAAATTATTTGAATACCAATTTAGTTAATTATTATGGAGGGGTTTCCATCCCGGGTTTTCCTCCCCCTTCCTTCCAAATTAGCCCTTATTGAATTATCTAATAATCTAGTGTAATTTCTTTAGTTGGCAGGGTTTTCTTTCTCCTTGTTTGTTTCGTGAACCTCCCCTTCTAGTTTCTAACTTGTCATAATCTTGTTAGAAAACCAGAATTGCACGGTAGGTCGAGAAAAAAACTGTAATTTCCTGAGACTAGAGTAGCGAATGGTCATGGTCTGCAGATTTGTCACGTGTGAGTGAGAACACGCCGCACAAGAATTACAGAACATGGAGACTATCACCCTTTGTGCATTCACTTGTTACGTACTTTGCAATGTGGTGTTTTGATTGGTAGTACTCTTAAGATCTAAGCCAGGAAAGCATAACCGTACGTCTGTCCTCCACTTGACCTTTATTCTTCATCAATCACATCTCAGGCACAGATTGACGCGCGCGCGCGCGCGAGAGAGAGAGAGAGAGAGATTTGTTGCCAACAGTAATTTTCTCCAGAGGAAACAGCAGCCATTATCAAACGTGTTCGGAGCTCAGCGCCAAGGACCCAAAGTCAGTCAAGTGTGTAACGATAGACACAGGATACTCGGGCGATCTGGCGGTAGCGACTATCAGAAGAAAAGAGAAAGGTCCAACGCCATTCTTTTCGTCTAATTTCTTTTTTTTTGGCATTATTCCTCTAAATTAAAGGGAAATCAAAGTTTAAGCCTTTAAGGGACAAAAGCTTCGGTTGGGTGCCAAAATTCTAAAAAAAAAAAGGTTCTGCTGCGACCTTTCTTCATTTCCTAGTCATTATGATGTTCTAAATTGAAATTCTACATTTCGGTGTGATTTCTAATTGCATTTTTACCTGGTGGTACATACTCTATACCTCGCTGTCGCGGGAGGAGTGATATCAACAAGATAGAGACTAGGGACATGTTTGGATACACTAGTTAAACTTTGGCCAGCTAAATTTAGCTGCTAAAGATCCTAACTTAGCTAAAAGATCAGCTAAATTTTAACTAAGTTTAGTTATTTCACCTTAGCGACAGACAACGGATCCAACAGTAAAAGTCAATATCTACACCAAAGACAACGAATCGGTAAATCAACAAAATAGTGTCAGATGGTCTCTTCGTCAGCTTTAGCGTTAGATGGTCCATCGTTAAATAATTTTTTTAGTGTCAGATATTTGATGGTGATTCGGTGTTGTTGTGTAGTGTAAAGCTATCTAAAATTTAATTGAGTCAGTAAACAGTCTAGCTAAAATTTAGCCAGAAGAATTTTTGGCGAGCTAAACTTTAATTGGATCATTGGATGTGAGTCGCCAAGAAAAAAATCTGACCCGTCGGTGCATCGGGTTGGATTTGGATTGTGATTTTCAACTCATTACTCTACCCAAACGTAAAATAGAAAAAAGGCAAAAAGAAAAAACAAGATAATATTGACCCATCGTTACACCGGGTCAAACCAAAATTTTTGACTCGACCTGTTATGGTTGCGTAGGTTGTACTGTGCAATCTCGGAAAGAAAACATAAAATGTCAATTTTTTTTTGAGCAAAATAAAATGTCAATTTGAAATGTTCATGAGTTTAGTCTCCAGCACGGAGCCCAGTTTTTGTCTGGCCGTATTCGTTGGTTTGTTGACAAGGCCATGCATGTCTCCATGAGGCACCAGCCCACCGAGAGCGCTGGTGGGCCTAAAACTTGAGAACACTTAATTGATTCCCACGTAATTCAAAGTAAGCCCACAAGGGGAATAGAGTGGGCCGAATACTGATGCTATTGGCGGTGCGCCCAAGCAGGCAGCACACGCCTCGTCCTTTATAACGAACCGGCGCTAGGCCTGTAGCGGGAGGACCCAGAAACAGACAGAGTTCTACGTCCGAGTTGTTGCATCGCCTTTTCCCCTCGATTCGCCGGCGGCGCCACCAACCGAGGTGATGCCTCCTCCCTCCTCTTCCCAGATCAATTCCGTGTTTCCGAGCTTATTAGAATTTCGAGGACCTGATGCTGGGCTCCTCCGTGTTTTGATTGATCTGTGGTCGGTCGGTCGGATTGTGAGGTCGTAATCTCTCCCCAAATCGAGCAGATCTCGGGGTTGTTTCGTGGAATGTGTGCGTTGGTGTGTTAAGGTGGAGAATGTTTGTTCCGATCGGGTTTTGGTGGTGTCGGGGAGGTGCCGATGGGTTGGCGGACCTGGCGGATCGACCTGATTTTGGGGAACTTCCCCCAAATCAAGCACCACCACTAGGGTTTGTAATTCGATACAGTTTCATGATTTGGTTACTGTGTTTTGGTATCCATGATTCCTTGTGCCATTTAGATGTATGTATATGATAAGGTGTATCTTATGACTTGTAGAATGATCGACACAACTAAATTGTATTGCAATTTAGGAACTCCTATGCAGATTTTCCATTAAGAGTTGTATATGGAATGGTTAGTATTTATAAATGATATCATCATCTGCTGAAGTGGCTGGGAATTGGGAGTTTGTGCCCACTGATCCAGTTTTAGAAGGTAGCATGTTGGTAATAAGCAGAGAACAGAGTTTTGGTTATGGTTATCTGTAGCTGTCTTATAAGAGTAGTAGGCAAGTTGCTTGTATGGTTAAGTCACCACAGGCTACTTTTTTTTTTTACTCAACGCTAGCCCCATTTCCATTATTACTCATATAACAGAAATACAATGGTTTTTACTAGAACAGCATTCTGTATAAGGTAAACAAGACCATGATATGCTATCAGCCTCCACTAAAGTGTTAGTCTGCTTCGGACCACCACTTTAGCAGGGAGATAGCTAGCTAGCACCTAGTAAATCAGATTTACTAAATCCAGATCGTCACCTCAGGCTACTGTGTTGGTAAAAGTTGTACTTCAGTTCTGTCATGTGCCTTTCTAGCCCATTCAGGCCAACGAAAGAGGAAAAATTTATTGGACCTTATCCTAGAATATTTCATTCGATTAACTCTGAGCTGTGTGGTTTCTTTCCCTGCCATTGTTCTGATCTGCCCTTGGTTATGACTTATGAGCCCAATAGCACCTCCATCAGTTTGATAAGTTTGGTATAGGTAAAACATCATGTGGCTTTAGTGTTCATTCAACCTATTTATTTCTTACCTCATGATAGTATAGGAATTATCTTGTTAGATTTGTTCTCTTCTGTATAGAGCATTTGAGTCAATATGAACATCTGCATTTTGTTGTGAATACTGATGTGCCTGTATCACCTTGGATTTTAGGTGATTGAGTTGAGTTATACATTTATTTAAGTTCTTTAATGCCTTTATGACTGCATACTATACTAGTGACTGATTGGAATGGTATTATGGTTTGCAGCTCATACACCCAGATTGATTAGTCAAACTCAGTGATCTCTTTGAGGACTAATCAAACTCAAGAACTAAGTTTCATGTCTGATCTCGACGTCCAGCTTCCATCTGCTTTTGGTATACATCGTTTTTCCTGACATGTTTTGTTATACATTTTCTCATTGAAGTAGTAACCATTTATATTGATTATAATCATTCTTAAATGGTTTCAACCGAGAATAAATCACTTTTCTGTTTCTTTCCTTACTATCTTAACCCCAAATAACCTTCAGATATAGTCTAGTTGTCTTAAGTTGTGTACTATGCAGTTCTATTGGTGGATAAGAACCAGTAATGACCTCCTCCTGAGGTGATAATGGTATACATGTCCTTTAGCGAGGCTATGTGCATTCATTGGTTATTGGGCTTATTGAGCTTTGTTTATTTGGTTTTCTTCCTAAGCTTATGTTGGCTCATGTCTCCAGGCCTGAGCATAATCTGAAGCCAGATGATGATAATTTTATGTTTTCCTTGTAGATCCGTTTGCAGAGGCAAATGCTGAGGACTCCAGCGCTGGTGCTGGATCAAAGGACTATGTGCACGTGCGTGTTCAGCAGCGCAACGGAAGAAAGAGTCTTACAACTGTTCAGGGCTTGAAGAAAGAGTACAGCTACAACAAGATCCTCAAAGATCTCAAAAAAGAGTTCTGCTGTAATGGTACTGTAGTCCAGGATCCAGAGCTAGGCCAGGTAGGAAGTAGCACTCAGTACTCACTTTTAACTTCTCTGATATTTATCTAAATGCCATATTGATATTTCATTCATCTGATATATTGTAGGTCATTCAACTGCAAGGTGATCAGCGCAAAAAAGTTGCGACTTTCCTAGTCGAGGTAAGTTTTATGACACCCAGCACACATCTTTGTTCTTTTTGTTCATTTTTTTCTGACTCAGTATCATAATTCATGTTTGTTTTCGTTAGGCTGGAATCGTTAAGAAAGAGAGCATCAAGATTCACGGGGTTTAGACTCCAATCTTTAAGTGCTTGTGTGTGCTATCGTATGATACCAAGTATTGAAGTTTCTTGAAGCTTGTTAGCCTTCATAATATCAGTAGTCGTTATTCATCTGAACCTGTGGCACTATTTGATTTCAGAAGGCTAGTATTGATGCAAGTTGCCCTTGCAGTATGTTTTGTAAGTGTTACCTGCATGGAAGTATCGTTTGTCTGGGGAACTGTCTACTGATATTGAATAACAAGAGAGGTTGCTGTTTGGGTTCGTCTATGTTTTTTTTTTAATCTTTACCCAGAGATGAGCTTTGCAATCCGTGTGCTCTCTGATACGTATTTGACCTTCATCTGAAGTTGTACGTCGCGGCCTGGGATCTGTTTGTTTCCTTTGTCTAACGTTTTAGCGGACACCACTGGATGTACTTCTGAACCGAAGCAAATCCTTCAGTCATGTGGTTACGGAAGTGTACCGATACCTCACACCGTCAGATGAATGCTCTACGGCACACTGGAAATGCACAAGTAGATGATCGGGCAGTGCAGCAAGATTTGCCCAACACCTGCCGCAGTTGATGCTGCTTCATTTCTTGTGCACTCAGCTAACAACCTAAACCTTACAAGGAAGGTCATTTCTCATCTACTAGTTTACTACTATTTCAGCATCAGACTTGACAAAGAGCAAGCTGACGGTTTGTTGGGAACAACAAACACAGACCATGTCCAATATGCATGCTGCAGTCTACTAGTAGATAGATATCAGTGTTGACGCTGTTAATAACTCGTCGCGCGCTAAGCAGTCCCCGCGCTGCCTCCCTCCGCATTCTGGCCGCACCTGAGGTGTATCTCGTAGCCGCAGGCGATGCACTGGTACGCCCAGCCGAGCCCCTGCTCGTCGCACTCGCAGCAGATGTAGGGTCCTCCCCCGGACTTGTCCGACACGATGCTGAGCTCGTGGCGGTGTCCCCGGTGGCGCAGCGACTGCGGGTACTCCTTGGCCGCCTCGTCCTCCGCCTCCTGCAGCGACCTGATCTGCGCGTCCGTGAACGGGAACGCCATGTCGAAGTAGAGGTTCACCAGGTTGCGGCCGTCCCGCGTCACCGTCTTGCCGTCGGGCCCGACCACCACCAGCGTCGGGATCTCCCGCACGTCGAAGTACCTCGCCAGCGCGCGCGACGGCTCGCCGTCGTAGGGGAGCGCGAGCCACGGCATGCCGCTGCAGGAGCGCAGGTACCCGTCCTCCTCCTTGTCCATGGGCACGTACACGATCTCGAAGTCCTCCGCCTTGCCCTTGAGGCTGCTGTAGATGGCCGCCAGCTTCGCGGTGAACTTGATGCACGGCCCGCAATGGTTCGCGGAGAAGTAGAGCCCCACCGTCTTCCCCACAAGGCTCGAGATCGGAACCTGCAGCCGGTCCTTAGCCGCGGTGAGCTACAGGCCGACAGCCGGATATATAGTCGACGTACCAATGCATGCCCGTCCAATGCAAAGCTAGTTCTAGCTAGCTCATGGCATGGCGCCCTCTAGCTATAGCTAGCTATAGCTTGCTTTCGAGAACACGTACGTACGTTGACAGCTGCTTACCTGTTCATTGCGACCACCGTTCACGTACTCTTTGCCGTTGATGGAGAAGACCTTCTCCAGCGTCTGGGAAGCGTACTTGCGCTGGTCATCAGCCTCCAGCTCCGCCACCCTCGCGGCCGTGAACGGGAACGCCCTCTCGCCGTAGCGGTGCACGAGGTCGGCGGCGTCCGGGTGGACCACCTCGCCGTCCGGAGCGAGCACCACCAGGCGCGGGATGCCCTCCACCTGGAACCTCTCGCTGAGGCGCTTCTTGCAGCGGAGGTCGCCGAAAGGCACGGCTGGCCACGGCATGGTCCGGTGGAACCGCTCGAACGACGGCCGGTCCTCGTCGCACGACACCAGCACCACCTCGAAGCCGGCGCCGCGCTCCTTGAGCTGCTCGTAGGCCGCCGCCAGCACCGGGGTGAAAGCCTCGCATTTCGGGTACCAGTTTGCCGCGAAGTAGAGGCCGATGATCTTGCCGTCGATCTCTGGAAACTGAACCTGTGTTGCCACAGCAGGAAGACGACACGTTTGGTGTTTTGATCATGATATATAATCACATGTGTGTGCAACAGAGAAATGGAAACATGGATGGATTTCGAAAAGAAAGTATAGAGAATGACTGCAAGACCATGTGAAAATATAGTAAACTCAATCTGCACAGTGCGATTCTGATTCTTGTCGTACGTAGGAACAGAATGAACTGAACGGTTCTAAAAGCAAAAGTACAACACAAATAATCGTGAGCATATATTCTGGTTCGATTTCAAGTACAAGTTATGATAAAAGGGCGGACGTACGTGGAAGTTTAGAGAGGTCCCAACATGAACACGTGTCATGTTGTTACGCGACAATAAAAACGCAAATCCATTCACGCGAGCGTTCGCTCAATTCTTGTGCGGTGAACGGTTAGGCTTGCCAGATCGGTCGCGCGGGTTAAGGAAGCTGCGACGAAGGCAAATGCGCTAGCTAGCTGGGCTGGGCAGGCGATCTGATCGGATCGGGTCACGTGAAGCAAGCCAGCGATGACGTCACAACCACAACGTGAAGAGTTATTTCTTTTTTCGCTTGTATTTATTGAATACTAATTAAATATCATGGACGTTTTTTCACTCATCATCGTATGTGAGCGCAGTTTACCTTTTTTCTACTTTTTCTTTTATCTTTTTTATTTTCTTTATTTTTATTATTGGTTTTTTGTTTTTTTATATGTCCATTTCTTTTACCCCTTCCTTTTATTTTCTATTTTTTCCTTTTACCCTTTTATTTTATTTCCTTTTTATTATTGTTTTTGTTTGTTTTATGTTTTTTTAGTATTTTTTTGTTTTTATATGTTTTAATTTTTTATAGCATTGGCAAGTTTTATATTTTAACTTATAACATACAATTCATGCATGTAAATTATATTGAATAACTTATAAAGACAAGTTTGCATTAAATAACTCATGTATACAAGTTGTATTTGATAACTTTTGTATATAAATTGTGTTTCGATAACTTTTGTGTTCTAAGTTTGGTATAAGTTAATATATTTTTTTGTGTGTTAATAACTTTCATGTTTGCAACCCTTTTTAAAAACCATTTTCCCATGTTCCCAAATGATTAAACGTAAAGATAATAGGGCGCTACTATTCGCGAACGACCGCGAGAAGTAGGATGCAGGAACGATTTCAGACAGGTACAAAACTTTCCTTTTTTGGTCAAAAAATCCCGTAACTTTCCTTTTTTTGAAAAGTTTTCTATTTATAGCAAAGGAAAAATGTAAAGTTGCAAATTCAGACGCATAATTTCTATTCTTTAACTTATACGTCTAACTTAAAATGCATAACTTAAAAACTTAACTTAGAAGACATAACTTATGTGATCTAACACATTGAAAAGTTAGAAATCTAACTTATACGTCTAACTTAAAATGCATAACTTAGAAACTTAACTTAGAAGGCATAACTTATGTGATCTAACACATTGAAAAGTTAGAAATCTAACTTATACATCTAACTTAAAATGCATAACTTTCATGATCTTACACATTGCAATGTTAGAAACTTAATTTAGAAGGCATAACTTATGTGATCGAACACATTGCAAAGTTAGAAATCTAACTTATACGTATGACTTCGTGATTTTAAACGTTGCAAAAACTAACTTATACGTATAACTTAAATGATCTTACACGTTGCAAAGTTAGAAATCTAACTTATGACGTCAATATACATATGTAAGTTAGAAAATTTAACTTATACACATAATTTTTACAGCAGAACATAGAAAAAACTTTACTGAGAATAACAGCAGTATAAGAGGAAAAAAGTGAAAAAAATCTTTAAAACATATACAAGTGGGATCTAGTTTTATTCGTCTTATCGCATAGAATACATCGGTGCAAACGGAATTAGAAACAGATACACGATTCAGAAAATATAGCAAGTTGAAATAAATGTTTCGATCTTTTACATGACGTCGACAAACTACATGCATGTACCGGCTGTCTTTTTTTAAAAACACATGCCCGAGCTGCCTGATCGTTCGCTCGATGTCAGAGTGAGCGAACGACGGCGGTAATGGAATCGCGAAGATAATATTATCATCTCACAAGAAAAAAATATATTATTGTATAACTTAGAACGTCTAACTTATTACTCTAAGTTATGTTATGTAACTCGGTTAGGCTAAGTTATGTGCAAAAGAAAAGAGAATGGTGAGTTCACGTGCGTTTCGTGTGAAAAGAAAACAAGACTGACACGTTCTAACGCACGAAAGGAAATTAAAACGACTACCTACCAAATACCAAATACAGAAAAAAAGTGAACGTTTTAGTTCGAACTGGGTGAACGTTCGCGATTTAGTCACGCCCCAGTAAAAAACATGATCGATTTTTTTCAGCTGAACAAACAAAGATGAGTTTGTGCGCATATATGGCGCGTGGGCGTGGCACAATCTGATGAAATTGTACAGGCTCGCCGGTCACCGCTCGCGCCAGGGCTATATCACGTACGCAATAATGATGGCACACTTCTAGGTAAAGGCTCACATCAGTGTTATATTTAGCGTTAAGATCCCTAGCGGTCTTAACTTTGAAGGTTCATCAGAGCAAAAGTTTATAAAAACGTTAAATTTAGCTGGTGCCTTGATCGAAAACTGTAGACTAAGACTTCAGATCTTATTAGGGCTTTTTTTTAAAAAAAAAAAGTTCTGAAACTTCTAGTGGCTTTGGACTTTTAACTAAAGCTCAACCACTAGGAGTCTGAGTCTATCGGAGACCAAACTTTAAACAGTGTTAAACTTTAAACCTGAAGCTCTCAAAAGCAATATCTTGATTAACTAGCATGCTTTCTTTGTGTGTGTGTGTGTGTCATCGATCTCCTATTTGATTTAACTTCAGTTTTGCATGTGCCAAATCGTTCCTAGTATGAAGCAAAGGTTGCACATGATTTCAACATACCAAAAAGAGGAACGGGAAATCTGCAAACACACTACTCGTTTCATATGCAGCAAACCTTCATTAACCTAGGTGTGTTGTAGATCAAACGTACGAGTAAATAAAAGAAACTGAAGCAGAAGAAGTTTGATGAACCTTACTATACATCAACTCAAAAGCCAAATCGCTGCTAGCAGCAGAAAACAGAGGACTAGAGAGACAGTCAGATAGAAGCAGACAGATGTAGAACAAGAGCTGAAACTGAAAGAGATTGAGATTACCTCGTTCCCGGAGGGAGCGACGAGCGAGCCCATGGTGAGCACGGAGCGTATGCCAGCTCCGACCTCCGGCGCGTCCCCTGGGTCTCCAGCCATGTTCAGTGGTTCCAGTGTCAGCCCTGTGCGTGCGTGCGTGATGTCCCGGACAACAGCAACTGGACGGGGACGGGGGGCTTCAAGCTTGGAGACAGCCAGCCAGCCAGAGACGGGCAATAAGCAAAGCGGAGGCTTGCTGCGAACGCGCGCTCTCGCCCGGCGATGCCTGCCTGATGCTGCCGTGCACTCTGCTCTGCTGCCGCCTGCCGCGTGCAGTCCGCTCCTAGACTGCAACAGGGCAACAACAGCCAGCCAGGGTACGTACGTCTACGCTGGCGTGGCTGCTACGCGCCCTCGCCCGGCGCCACAGATATAAGTGGCCAATGCACTGCAGCCGTTTGGCGTGGCCGGCCCCGTGGTTTCGGCGGGCGGGCGGGCCGGGCAGCAGCTCCGTGCGGCCCATCTCGTGCGTCGCTGTAGGCGCCGGTCACGGCCAAACCGCATCGATCGGTGCCTTTTCAAACGTGTTGGCACGGCTCCGGAGTCCGGAGCGAGGAGGCAGCCTGGCATGGGAGCAGGTGTCGCGCGGAGAGCGGCGGTGCCTTTTCGCCATGCGGGTCGCGGGAGCTGTGCAGGCGGACGAGGGTACTACGTGGACGTGGAGTGGGTGGAAAACGACGGCACGGGGAGTGCGCCGTGCGGCTCCCACTCCAGTCCAATCCGATCCATCGCCCGCGCCGCGACTGGGGACCTGGCGGCCTAGGACAGGAGGCTACTAGTATAGGACGACCGGCACCCGGCCGGGGGGTTTCTTTGCGGCCTAGCCAACAACGTGTGCTGCCGCCGTGGTGCGACAGGCTCGTTCGTTGATCTCGGTTCGGCACTCGCGGCGTGGCGTGGAGTGGACGCGCGGCCGCGGCGGCGGGGCAGGCAAGGGCAAGTGCTTTGGCCTGTGCGTGTCGATCACTGTCTCGCGTCGCGTGTGGTGGTGACAGCTGAGGCTGAACGGGTCCGTCGAGGGCGGGCGGGCTGCAAGATCATCGTCGTCGAGGTTGGCAAGATTCTCGGATCGCTCGCCGGTGGGGGAATCAAAAGTGTGCGTGCCAGCAGGCAGCAGCGTGGGGGTTTAGGGGTCGTATCGTATCGTATCTTATCGTACCATTCCCGTGTGTGACCGCTTCTTTGGCGGGTACGCGTGCATACGTGACGCGTGAGGCGTGGAGCCGTGCCGGGAAACTAACTAATGTGTCCTTTGCTTCTTCTTTTTTTCTTCTTTTCTGTAGATAGAAAAATGCACGAACGGCGCGAGGACTTCGCCGGGCCTGCTTGTTCGCCCCAACAATCAAGGATGCAGCTGGAAACCTCTCTGACTCTCTCTAGGCCATTCCGGTGTCTCCTCGTGGATTAGCTTTATATGCTTCGATGATTATCTGGAATGAAATCGAGGGTAGACGCGAGTGGGATAGGATAGCCTGTTTAATTGGTACTGTGTCCGCCGTATCTAGTTTTATAGTAAAGTATAATATAATATGGCTGCCACCAATAATGTGTGAAGAATAAAAAGGTCATCGGGTTTTGGTTTCTTTGACAAACCTTGACAAGAATATAAAGTCAATGACACATGTGGAGGTATGGATAAGAAAGCTTGGTAATTAAGCGACGGTTGTGACGTGAAAACCGAACGCATGCCTAAAAAGTTACTCCGACGACGTACACGTACATCTCTATCTATGATATAGCATGGCAATAGGTTTTTGACACATCCAAAATATGATTAAACATGAGAGAGTTCGCAAGTTCCGCTAGGCAGCTCTCACGGTGCATGATTGGTGCCGGCCCGTTTAGAATTAGATCTGATTTCTGCTTCGCTCGTGGCCGTCTCTGCTTGCACCGCTAATCGTATGCAACGTTGCACCGCTAATCCGCGTATGCACTAGTAGGGTACTTGCGTCCTGGTACACGTTGGCCAGCCGTCTCGATCTTGCAGAAGAAGAGACACCAAAGAGTGTCTCAATTTCGCTCTGGTTTTTACCCCATCCATCCAAATGTTTACTGAATTTTCTTTCTTTCTGTTTCTTTTTCGATCATCAGATCATTTGATTGCTCTCACGATCAGAAGTCTTCGGGAGGACCCTCTCTTCAAACCTGTCATTCCTTACATGCCTTCAGAAAGATCCACTGAAACCCCACAACACGTCGGCGGTTAACCAGTTGAAGAACTGCTTGTGTGGATAGATAAACTACAGCGTACACCAATCAACCAGGCGGCGCTCCTGCTCCCCCCACACCTGTCGCGTACACACAGGTCGAGCGCACACGATGTAGATGAACTCTTGTCGCCGACGCAACCACCGGAAGACGTGAAGGGGCCCCGCCAACCTCAAGGGGCACGTGGTAACCCGTCCGTCGCGCAGCCACAGCTCAGCAGACGGCAAGAGCCCAGAGCTACTCTCTAGCTAGAGCTGCAATGCAAACAAACAAACAAAGCGGCGAACCGTACCGCCGCCCGGACCTGAACACCTACCACCCGCGGATCAGCCTCATCCTCCTGATGCGTCACCGTCACGTCGGCTTTATATATGCCTGCGCGTCCGCTGAGCTGTGACACGTACCACCACTCAATTACTAAACGCGCGCCAGGGCTCTGGTTGGCAGCCGTCGCTGTATAGAACAGGCCACGGCACCGGCCGCTCGTGTCATGTCGTGACGCCGGGGCGCCCTGCCCGTGCGCCTGCGCCGGGGCTCGGGGACCGCCCGTCGTGCCATGTGTGGCGCGTGTTTCTCTTTTCTCCGCCCTGCTTTCCGGCTCCCCTTTATGCGGACGAGAGACGAGAGCAGGAACAGGTGTCAGGTGTGTGGTGCGTGGTCGGCTAGCTGCGCGTGGGGGGTGGGGGTGAGTCGTCGGTGAGATGAACTGATGCAGTGATGCGATTGCGATGCGATGCGATGCGTGCTGATCTGCTTCTGCTTGCGTCCGCGGTTGGTTCACGACACGCGAGGACATCCGGGAGAGATGGGCATTTGCAACTGGACAATGCCGGGGGGTCCTCTCGCAAAGGCGTACAGAATATGATTCGTATATATGCCCTCGGTGCTTTGACTGTGACTCCGGTGAGACTTGGTATTGGCTCTTGACAGGTGGAGCACTTCAGTACCGCGACTGCTAGCTTTTCATCAGTCAACTGTTCAAAAGATCCTTTTTAATTCGTTGGACGTTGGGTATGTGAGCTCAGAGTAACAAATTTTGATGACGATAGCTTCAACACGGAGGTCGCTTTCACGTCCTTCTAGAACGGTTCCCCCCCCCCCCCCCCCCCCCCCACAGTGCGCACCATATTCTTCTTCCTTTCGTGTGCGCCATTATATATTCCTATTCCTATATATATAAAGCAGTACTGATGGGCTTGATTTTCCTAGTTCCTACAGTAGCTAGTCTGCTTTCTAATTTTTCAGATGCCCAGGCCGCGCAAGCAGCAGCTTCGCAGCAGAAATGCCCTGGCTCTGGTGACTGTAGTTCCCGCTTCCCATGAACGCCAGTAGCCGTAGGCCGCGTGAACCGTAGAGCAACACCAGTCACCGGTGGAGTGCCGCCTGCCGGCAACATTTTTTTAACTGTAACAGTAGTCATACTCATGCCAGCACGGTTGTTGCGACATACGTAAACCATATGATATCAGTACTTTTGCAAATGTGGGTGATCGTACAGGGCAAACACAAGGGGTATAGCACAATACTATATGACATTAACACTAATTGCACTTCCGTTGGTAGGAGGGACTCTTTTGGGTACTAGGCAGTCTAGGCTACTGTGACAAAACCTTTTAAGGCAGGGTCCATTTGCCAGGATTAATAGTCCATCCGACTTAATCCCAAACAAATGATCAAAGTCTTAATCAATCCGTCAGGTGTCGCCACTTTGCAGCGGGTCATCCACCTCTTTCCGAATAGGATCATCATCATCACAAACATTGCAGAAGTAATACAATAATTTAATTTACATCAAAGTAGCGAAAATTTGAAGTCATATTACAAACCATAGGTTTTTGAGACATAACATAGTGTCATACTATAATATTACATCAAGCCGATGATAGAGTTTAAACAAACAACCGAGGTACTCTTGCCCAAGAGTCAAACAAAGACAGTTTATTCTTCATCTTCATCCACAGTGACAACGGTCATGCAGCACAAGGCTACACAGACCGGGCAATAGCCCTCATCTGCAACAGGGGTTAACAAACCCTGAGTACGGGAGTACTCAACAAGACTTATCCGATAAAAGAAAATATTTGGTGGACAAAAGGTATGCAAGTCATAGGATTCAAGGTGTGGTTTGCAAGAATCAAATATTTTACATAAATGAGCATTTATAAAAAGAATTGAAATTCATTTAATTCATTCATAAGATTACTCAAGTACCGATCTAGATTTATGATCAATAACAAGGTAATAACCATCCATGAAGGAAACCATCAAGTATCCAGTTTAAGTATATTACTACGCGGAAGAACAGTGAGATAAGTCTCCATAACCGAGGAGCACGACGATTCAAATCGATTAAACCCGCTGGGGCTTTCTAATCGCACGCCATATACAGCACTAAAGCACGCATATGACTACTTTTCCCTGGATCCTCCAGCCAAGACCGGGGTTCCGCCACCCGAGGGCATAGTACGCCTCCATCCAGTTCCTCGAACTTGGAGGGTACACACTACTCTCGCCATCTCTCCACTCTCAGTGCGGGTTAACCGTTTAAGACTAGATTAGCCAAAGTCCAGCTTCCCAAGGTATGTGAAAAGTACTCCAAATTCTTAACTCATGCAATTCAACAGCGGACGGTTCCTAATCAACACATGCGGAGAGAACCCGCTCACCAGTCACCACTGATGACTCCCAAACACCGTGTCCGCCTGGTCTCATTTTATTACTTTCAACCAAAAGTTCCTTTCTCAAGAGAGCATAACCATTTGCCGAAGCAATACGCTATGTGTAAGTGACCAGAAATCACCTACTAGAAAAGTTCTAAGCATACTAAGCATTTTAGCAAAAGTTTGCATCTTTAAACGAGTGTCAAGGTAAAGGTACAATTAACACAAGGATAAAGTCTATGCATCAAGTAGGAATTTAATAAAGTAAGACAATGCATTATAATAACAATAAGTGTATTTAAAACAAATATTTTAAATACAAGGAAAGGTTTGAATGCACCGGGCTTGGCTTGGTTGGAGGGATACACAAGCTTGGACTCAGAATCAACCAGAGAGAAAGTCCCTTCACTAGAGGGATTATCCAACCCAACCAACGAACAATCTACACGATAATATGACATGCTTAGATGATGCTTGAAACAATAGCCATGATGCTTTGCAACACACAAACATGTATTTAAGAGATGAACAAAACAATAAACACCCTTGAGTACAACTTCCCTTCATGAAGGAAAGCAAAACTAGAGCATAAAACAAGTTTAATTAAACCCTACTTAACTTGAGTATCTAGGTTAATAATTATATCCAAAAGAACTGAGCAAATAATAATACATCATACATGTCCATACTGTGGTTGTCACTGAACAAATGACCATTTGCATCAAACAACTTAAAATCACACAAATCCTAAAGGAATTAGGGTTTCTATTTACTTAAAAACTAATTAACTAAATAGCCCTGTATAACAGTTCATCCAAAAATTCTCAAACTTTTTGTACAGCAAGGTATAAGTGTATAAAGGTCACACAAAAATTTTCATACTTTTTGGAGCAACAAACAGAGCATGAAAACTCATGAAAAAACCATTTTTCAATTACTTTGAACATTTTTACAGGATTAAAAATGTATTGAACATGGGTATTTTATATTTTTCTTAAATAATACACATCATAGAGAGTACACACAAATTTTTTCAGAATTTATACATGAACAGAATTAAACATATGAAAATAACAAAAAACATTACTATGCAAAACAGGAAAATAAGAAAACCCTTCGTTTCTCTCACTGACGCCTGGGTCCCGCACGTCAGTGAGTCAGCGGCAAAGCAGCGGCGCCGGTGACCACAAAACACGGCGGCGCGTCGCCGGCGGTGACCAAACCGAACAACCGACTCATGCGCTGGACTCTACGCTTCACCCCGAACCCAACGAGGTACAACATGACCGATTCTAGCCCTCGCAAAACCCTCACCGGCGACATCCGCGGCGGCTCGAGCTCGGCCGCGCGTACGCAGGCGAGCACATGACATAATCAGCTCAACCAAGCACACCAGAGGACTCCGCGACACACAAGCAACGCGAAGCGCGAGAAAAACGAAACGAAACGACGACGAAGAGACCTCGTCGACGGCCATGGCGGACGGCCGAGATCCACGCGACGTGCGCCGGCCAAAACACGCACGCGCTCGAACAACCAACGCCACGATTGGACTCACGATGGCTAGGCGAAGCTAGCGCAAGACTCAGATGTGAAAACGACCAACTAGAATGACCTACCGACGAGCGCATCGTCGCGACGGCCATGAACCGCGGACAGAGCACGATGGCTCGATTCAAGAACAACCAAGCGCGCGGAGAGTTCGAGGAGCTCACCCCGGTTACGATGCTCACGCAAACTTGGTCGGAGATGAAGGAGAGGACGCTGGCGACGAAGACCGTGCCGGCAGAAAAAGGTGAACGACGGCGCAACGGACGTTCCCGAGCTGCAGACCACCAAAAGCAAAACGGCGAGGCGCACGAAGATCAGTGACGAATGAAGAAGATGAAACAAGAAAGAACAAAGCAATGCGGCTCTTGGTTAGCTCGGACGACAGCGAACCAGAGCGGCGGCGCTCTCACCGGAGCCGAGGAAGACGAGGTTGCGCGCGGGCAAACGGGGGCTCGGCGGCTTCAACCAGCACACGTAGAAGGTGCGCGAGGTCAGTGCGAAGACATTTGCGGTGGTTGGGTGGCTTGGCAGTGGCTGGAACGCTCGCTCGAGCTCGTCGACGCGAAGTGGCCGCGCAGTGGAACAGAGCGGACAGCGGCGCGAACGTGAAAGAGAGCACAGGGAGGGGTGTCGTCGCGTTTTGAAGACGGCAACGCGATCGTGGGCTTGCCACGCACCCGATGGGACGCTCGTCGATGCCAGGGGGCGCGTGGTGAGCTCAGCAGGAGGCCGCCCAGGTGTCACGGCCATGGACAAGCTCGACATGCAGGCGTTCGACGAAATGACTGAACTGCCCCTGAGACCATTTTGCAATTTGCTCAAGCTTCCAAGGGTTTTCATGAAAACTTTGAATACCAAAGTTGCTCAAAATTTCATGATCTACAACTTTGTCAATATGCACTTTTTCAAATTCGGCCTAGAATGAAAAATGCATTTTGAAATTTAAAACCTCATTTAAAAGAATTACCCCCTTTTCAATTATTCAAGAAATTTGAATAAAACTTGAAAAACTCCAAACACCACTTTTGCAATTGAAACAGAGCTCTACAACTTTGCTTTAACAGCCATATGCAAATTCTTTTTAGATTTTGAAAACCATATTTAGGGTTGGATCCACCCCTTCTGAAAATTAGGGTTTGAAGGGAATTTGAAAACATGACAAGCATTCACACAATTGAGCTAAACACAAACAAATAAACTCATTTTAGTTCAATGCATAGCAAGGTTCTCAATCAAGTGCATGATGCTTAGTGCATATGATGACATGTTCAAGTTTTAATTAAGTTTTAAACAGCAGGGGAGTTACAGCTACTTGCTCTTTCAAGACACCCAATATCTATTTTCTACACTGATTTCATCACAGGAAGGAAGGAAGAACAACACGACCTTAACAAGGATACAAATTTAGGGCCCAGTAATAGCCCACAAGCCATCGGTTAGTGCGGCAGAATGATTTCATTGCTTATTGATTAAAATATTTCTACACAGGACAGGCATGATTACAATGGGGCACTGGGCTAACAATTTCATTAGGGAAGCAGTTGGGCCGCCAGGAATCAATTGGGTACGGTCAGAAATTCCTCTAGCGGGCGCTGCCTGCTCCAGGCCTCCAGCTGAAGAAGCCCCGGTAGGAGAGGCATCATGATATCTTTCTTCCTTCATCAAAGAATGTGACCGGCTGACCATGCTATATCTTCTGCTTCAATGCTTGACGCAGCTGGACCTTACTGCCGTCAATCCTTGCCTCCAGAATCTTGGACTTCAAGCTGTTCTTCTGCACTCCTCGGGGCCAGTCGATGCATCCTTTTATAGCTCGAACAATGTCTGGGTTTAGCAGGTCTGGCCTCCATTGCCCTGTGATGTGCGGACTGTCACACACCTCACTGTTCTTCAGGTCAGGAGATTCAGTGACATTTGACATCCTGGCATTTGATGATCTACCATTGAGTGTATTGGATCCCATTTTCTTTTGGTCCATAGTGTTTGATGATCTCCATAGTCCGACAAATGATCTTTTATTCCGAGACCTACCTGCAGTTAGTGAACAAACTTCACTGATCTCACTATGTGCCTGATCATTGTCACAGTTTTCATCCCAATCAGTTCCACTCACGGAAACATCGTTTTCTCCACAGAAGCCATTTACAGACGGTTCACTTCCTCCCGGTGAATTACTAGACCCATTCTCCTCAACTTCGCTTACAGTTTCCCATCCACTATCATCTTCTGCCGCCCCATTTCGGGTGCGAGGTTGATTGCAATATCTGCTTGGTTGATTCTCCAAGAACACGTCTGTTTCAGGACTACCTGTATGGGCTCTTGATGCACGACTCTTGGGCCTATTTCCGTTACATTGCACAATCACCTTCTCAGCAGTATCTTCTCTTTGCTTGAGCTCTTCAAATACAGCAAAAATGTCTTCTGAAGGAGGAGGGGGCTTGTAAGAGAACTCCTTGATACCATTTATCGTCGAAGAGCAGATGGCTTCTTTGAGCCTCTCTACTTCCCTTACTGTTCCTTTTTCTATATTACAGCCTGGTTGGAAACGAAGGAAATCCTCAAGTTCATTCTGAAGCTTGTTCAGCTGAGAATACTTATTCTCAAGTGTCAGTTTTGCATCAACAAGCTTCATTTGTACCCTCTCTTCACGCCAAACCTCAGCCATCTGGAGCATCTTCTTCTCTTCCTCCAATTCATCTCTGATCTTCATCGATTCACTTCTCATAGCTTCAATCTCAGCTTTGTCTTCTGCGATCTCTTTCGCTAATTCATCACAAACCTCTTCCATGAGCACCCGTGCCTTCCTCTCCTTCTCATAATCTTGCAAATAACGCTTTGCAGCAAACTTCATCTCAGATAGATCATTGTGCAGTTTGGAATTCATCATTTCTGCCCGCTGTCGCTGCTTCCTCTCCCGGTTCAGTTCTTCCTTAACAGCATCTAAGATGTGGTGAAACTTATCATGTTCCCTGCTCTTCAAAGAAGCCTTTTCCTCTGCAATATTCTTCGACAAGTGATCAAGCTGCTTCTTCGTAGATCGACACTCTGCTTCAAGCACATGAATCCTATCCTGAGCCACCATAAGCTCCTCCCTCAGTGAATAGATTTCTCCATCAGCATCCCTCTGATTGTGTTCAATGTAATCATAATCTGCACCCTGGGAAGCTTTCATGAATTGATGGTTCCACTTTGTTGCCATTTCTGTTTCTATTTGACGCACTGCAGAATGAGCTTCCATCTATTTGAAGGAAACATAATGTATCAGATCAGATAGGACTTGGAAATAAAGATTATACAATTCAGAACATACTTTAGTTATGAAAGTAGTGTACCTCATTTGGGACATTGCTAGCAGTCCTACTCCCTGTCCTGCCCTGGATAACTGCTTTATAGTGCTGACAATGGTCAGGTGTGTGTGGGCGCTTTGAACTTGACTGCAGTTTCCAACACATGAATTGTTAGCTGAATAGTGACATCAAGAAAAAGGAAAGGTCTGCTTATTATGTTAATGCATGTGAAATGGGATAAAACGACATCAAGAAGTAGTTAAGCTGAAGCATTGCTTCCTAATTAATATTTATGCCATCATTAAACTTTTCTTTAACAATGGAGACTACCTTCATCAAACAATTAGAATGGCAAACTGACAAGGGCTGACTAGGGACCACTGGACCACAATATCTATACGCCTACACTCCAACAAGACCACAAGTCTACAAGAGTACCTATATCATGTTATGGAATGAAATAGAAATACCTTCATCATTTCTGGTGATATGATGAGACAGATCTAAAAGCCAAATCAATGGCCTGAACAAAAAAAAAGGTAAAATGGACAGAACCAAAAACTGAATTAACTAGATTTAGCATGCGACAAAGTAGCACAACATTGTCGTTTTAATAACAGAAAATGGACTCGTTACCCTATAAGTGTCAGCTAGATAACGATATCTACAAGAATACCCAAGTCTGCAGAGCTACAAGAGGGGGGAAAACAATCTGCAGTTGAAAAGTTTGTTCGATATGGACAAGTATCCCAAAACATGATCTATAAGGATGTCCATAGCACCGGTTTCCTAAAGAATCATCCCTCCAACCATTGGGCTTAGGGTGTAAGTCTTTGAATTATGTCAAACATAATGTTCCAGCACAACTTGACCTTATAACCATGAAATCGCTCATCATGGACTATGTGCCAAAAGTGTCACTTGCGTCACCACCGACACGGCGACAGCAGCTATGCTATCAAAGTAGCGCCATCTACAACCCTAGAACAAAACAATCTCGACGCGCAAGCACATCACTGAGAATTCCCAACAATTCAACACCGACATTTCTCCAAAACCACAGGAAATGATGAGCTACGTGCCAAAAGCGTCAGTGGCGTGCACCGCCGACACGGCGACACCCAGCTACGCTACGCTACCAAAGTAGCGCCCATCTACAACCCTAGAACAAAAACAATCTCGACGCACAAGCACATCACTGACAGAGATCTCGCGGCATGCTCACCTGAGCGCTACTCCGTCGCGCCGTCCCAGGCCCCAGCGGCGGCGGCGGCGGCGCCTGCATTCGCCACAGTGCCGCGGCGATCTCCCTCACCGATAGGGCAGCGCCCGCGCCGGGACGCGAGGCAGAGCGAGCGCCCGCACCCGCGGCCGCGCCCAGGGGCCAGCGGACCGGCGGGGTGTCCGGAGGAGGGTGTGGCGGCGGCGGCGGGGCGGGCCCCCGGCGGACGGCCGCGAGAGAAGGGCTCTGGACGCGGACCCTGCGGGCGCGGCGGCGGGAGGCGGACCCGGGCCGTGGGGGAGTGGCTGCCGCTTGCGGCTCGGGGCTGGCTGGAGGCGGCGGGCGGCGGGCGCGGCGGCTGCCGGGGCGCGCCATGGACGGACGCGGCCGGCTCGCTCGGCGAGTGGATGGGGGAGTACCCGAGGTGGTGATGGTCGCGGGGGCAGTGGCAGTCGGCGGGTGTGGAGTGGGGTGGGGTGGACTGGTGGTGGCCTGGTGGGGCGCGTGACGGCGTGAGATCTGGGCTGGGGTATCCGACGCCGCTGGTGCCCGTGGCTGTGCGACACTACGAGTACTGCGACTGTGACTAGCACAGGGGTAGCCCCGTCGTAGCCAAAAGATCCGAGGACGCTTGACAACATGAAAAAGCGGATCGTGTCGGCTTCACACTCGTGTTTATCACAAGGTGAAGTTCTCAAAGCACAGAAACTCCATTCGAGATCTGTACGTCAACCAGTTCTACTGTACTACGTAGTAAATTTTATCGAGTTACTGTGGCAAGTGTTAATTTGAAAGCTGGAACCGGCGTGCCGTGAGCTCGCTATTCACTGGCTCACGGGTCGATTCAAGAAGCCGGTGTACGTGCGGGACCTGCTCATTCGTGAACCGTGCACGTATACGCCGTGTGTGCGGTGGCGGCGGTACCTCAAAACGGCCACTGCTGACTGCTCATTCATGCACGCAGTTTCCTCCTAACTCATCTCATCTCATCACAACGAGTCACGAGAGCACGGCACATCGATGGATCACCAGAATTTCCTTAATTACCCACCACACACACACACACACACACACACGATACAGGAAACTTAGCATAATCTGATGCATCTGGAGCGCGGCGTACGTATCGCACGACCGAAGAGCCAGCACGCAGCAGGAATCGATCATCAATCAAAGCAACCTCCGTCGTCATGGCACGAGTGACATCAAAAGGGAGAACACCTATGATTATCGACCGGTTCTAGCTGTCCGTCGACGGCACCGGCACGGACCACGGAGGTGTGTGCCGTGCCCTTTTTCAGGAGCGCAACGGAAAGGGTTGCGTCAAATTGAGGGGTCCCGTCTCTCGTCCGCGTGGACGATGTGCGCATCTTGCCTGTACAACAGGTGGCATGCCTTTGAGTCGCATCAAACATGATGCTAGCCCTGCTTTGGAATCTCATTGTGGATGTTCAAGCGGAAGCACATGAATACTACAGCACCCCTGTTTATCTCGTACTTACTTGATTCTTTTTTCTTTTTTACCGTATATAGCAGTAAAATAGTTAGGGATATAACCTTTTTCCTAAGTCCAGTAGTTTCTGTAAGGGTACGCTTTGGTCAGTTCCTACTTCCTAGCTACAAGCATTGCATCATATTGCTTGTAAACAAACTACTAACTCCGTTTTAAATCTAGTTCATTTGACTTTTTTTATTCCAAATTTAAACATTCATCTTATTCAAAAATTTATACAGTAGATTCCTTTTTTTTTGGGTCCACTTATATTAGTTTTTGTTAGAAGAGCCACTTTTATTACTTATATGTTCTGTTGGGCTATCCAGTCTCCGATTTTTTTTATTAAAGTTTCCACAAGGTCCTGCAGCCCATTGGAGGCCCAGAGTGTTGTTACTTTGATGATTGAACCAATTACCAGCCGTAATTACAGAGCAACAACTGTCCACTGCACAATTGGACAATTCAGGTAAAAGTGTAAAACCCAAACGCAAATGCAAGAGCCTATTTCAGGTCGATAGTGTTATGAGCCTAGTTAGACAGGCCCGGCCTTGTAGCACGTTTTTTTTCAAAATTACCAGCAGGAGATCTGCCCGGCCTTGTAACACATTTTGCCGTCCTGGGCCTTCCGGAGCGCACGTCTGAAGGCATGATCCGGTGATCAGACTGTCAGATTCAGAGGAGGAGGATCTGACCAAGCAAGGCAACGGGAGATTCCACTGGCGCCACGTCGTACACACAAGCAAAGGTGAATCGGTATTCCGTCCTCATCTCATTTCTTTCCTCCATCTTGGTACGCTTGCGAAGTGTTCAACACTCATGATTGATGGCCCAGTTCGAGGCTCGCTTTTTCGTCTTGTCCAATAAAGAAAAAAAATAAGCAGGTTTGCCCACGAGGCCATGACCAAGATTGCGGTTAGGTTACCCATGCACATCACCTCACCTGACTCTGCCTGCAGGCTGCAGCTCAGGGACCCGGGCAACGACAACGAGTTGCCTCCTGCCATCCGAGGAATTCTGAGCTCTCGTGTAAGGGTGGAGTGGCGACCACTTCTTTTCTTTTCTTTTCTTTTCTTTTTCCCTCCTGCCGGTGGAAGCTGTGGACGCCTTGGAACAAGTTGGTGGAGTTGGCGATCATGGTCCCGTTTTCTTATCATGGATTAAGGAGCAAATTCATTTTTTTTATAGAGGCGACAGATTCAGTAATGGTATGCTAATACGTAGTAGTATCAGATTGAACGCCTGAGCCCACACGGCCACACGTGCGCCAGATGTGCTGCAGAGCAATTGCAGTCCTGAAAGATTTTGTTGACTGCGACCTCCTCTTGCAACCTGCAAGTGCTGCCAAAATTGTCTTACAAATACAGGAATACACATGCATGATAAACACTAAAACCTCATGCTCGTTGAGTACCGAGACCGGAACTCCGACGATTTTCTACTCACGTGTGCAGAGGCTGGACAAAATAAGGTTCTCTGTCTGAGACGGAAAATTTGGCCGGATTGCCTGAAGGATGGAGACTCATCTGACAGTCTGACGCCGTTCTAACACACAAAACTACTACAATATCAGAAATCCAGGCACCCTTTTCATGTTATGTTTATATGGGACAAGACAAGTTAACAAATTCAAAACTAAAAAGAAGAGAAATAACGAAAGCCGAGGGCACCATTTTCTAGGGAAGTACTGGATCTTGAGTTTACTGAGTCAATCCAACCTAATCTTGCGCCGAAGAAATCCCACCTGCAACTCTGCAAGGATACATTTTTAGAGTTCAATTCGAGACAACGGCTACAAACACGAGCTCCACCAAACTGTTCAGCTAACAGTAGCTTATTCTACTACTGCTTTCGCAAGCATGTTTCCTTGCTTCGTTTTGTTTGTATTTTGTAGCTGGTCTTTCTCACGAGGACCACAGAACGAAGCAGCTAGCTGCACGCCTGCACACCTTTTTGCTACCTTTATACCTAAAAGGTGCAAGCTTTATTCAGTTTCAATGACTGTACTTTTTTTACTTACTATTTTTAAAAGACTTTTCTGAATGTGTGGTCACCAATGCCGATCAAAACGAGGCTATTCCAATCCGATACTGTAAAGCCGATTTCCGATGCGACATTTTGTGAATCTGAAAAGGATGGTTAGCTTAATTTACGTAGACCAACTGCAATAGTGACGCTAGCAATGACGCTGGAATCCTCATGGGGTCACAACTAATTCATGGCACCCTTAATCAATTTATTATACGATTGCTCGCTGAATGTCATATGCGACGCACAGTCGCCACTCGCTAGCTAGAGCACCCGCGCTACTCGGGGGAAAAAAACTACTGCTCCCGCCCATGTATTTTTACCTATTCTACTGCACCTCGTAAGTTAACTCATCTTCTTCTTTTTTTTTTCCTCAAAGTTGAAAGTTTTCGATTAATTAATGCCCACGGTTGGAAACAAAAGCAAGGTTGTTACACCTAGCCGACCAAGCAAATTTGGTCTCTACTCTGATCACCTATTCTCCGTGTGCCTTTCTACTTTCGTATCTTTCGGTGAAAGCAGAGTTCCATAGCGTCAGTATCCCTTTTCCGTTTTTCCCCTATATATCCAGCATTTTTCTCCGAAGGAACGTATTACATTTTTTGTACTCCGTATCATGCAAAGCATAGCAACGTCATTTTCGTGATCTCGAATGCCCAGACAATGAAACATCAGCCTAGTGGTATCTGCCGCTGCCTTGCGAGTTCTGACTAGCTGTGCTGTGCATGCTCACCTATCGTTGTCCCAAAGCTCTTAGTTGCATGAAAGAAAGAAAGAAAGAAAGAAAGAAAGAAAAGAAAACATTTATAGTATTTGCGAGCCTTCAGAGTCCAGAGGCAGCACGAGTGTGTCGGCGGTCACACTCATGGGCTTTTCGCTTTTGAGAACACGAAGTGCAGGAGGTCAAGACCGAGCGCTATCAATCGCACCTCACAAGGACAGAAATTCAGAATAGAATTGAGCCTCAGTCCCGCACGCAGAATTTCTGAACTCGTGTGCTAGCTAGCCGGCCTCCTAAACCGACAGTCCAGGGTCTTCAGGCGCCCGGCCGGTGTACTTACCAGAATGATGATGGTAGGGGAGTTGATTATATTTAAGGCACGACACACTAACGCGCCTAAGCCTAACCGCATACAGAAGCAAGAACTTAATTAAATTAAAAGCGGTTCGACCAGATTTGAGATGATATCCCGTTCACATTCACTGCCAGCTATAAATTCCGTTCAGTTTGCTTTCTGACGATCCTGCTGCTGGCTTTAATTAGTACGAGTACTGGTGATGATGCGCACGCAAGCAAGTGCATCCTTGGATTTGGATCATTTCCGTGGCAGCATAATAAAGGATTCAGACCGGTAGATACCAAGGTCAAGTAAAGGAGCTGGTGGGGCTGGGCAGCACTTTCATGCTCTGGGACGACATCAACGGCGTTGCCGAATCTACCAGCAAGCCTCGGAATCTGCAATGCAAAGTTGCTGTTGAACAAGAAGACGCCAACTCCCATTCGTGCGCTACATAGAGAGCAACGGCGTTGCCGAATCCACCGGCTGCTAGACGAAAACTGCAAGAGTCGTAAAGGAAAGTAAGAGCACAGAGTTGTGCATGGGCAGCGCACCATGGCCCTTGGCCTGTGCATTCACTCGGCGACACGATGTCCCGTTTCGTTCGTGTTTCGGCTGCAGCGCCAGGTGAGGTACTGAGCTTGCCTTCCCAACGCCAACGGTTTCCTGCCGTCCACCGTGGGAGTGGGAGACAACTCCAGCACGTCGTCTCTCTCGTTTTTGCAGAGTTATTACACACGCGCACTGAACCGGGCACCTGCCTGGAGAATAATAGCCCTTTCATGCACTGCATCCAACTCCATACTGAATTGCCATGCCGCCCAGACTGCTTTGCTGAACCAAACAGACGGCAAGACCATGCTCTCAGCCTACGACGAAACATGCTCAACCAGCGGTCGCCAGTCATGCATGAGTCATGACTCCTGCTCCAATTGGCAACAGCATGCCAAACGCATGAGACGACATCTCTGTGGTGCAACGGGAACAGAATCTCGAGAACCATGCAAGCAATGACTTTGCCATCGTCTGCCAACGAAATCGATATTCGGATGTGTGTGCCAAGTGGCAACTACTATATAACAGTACTATGTATCAGGAGCCCAGGTAGAATTGTACTAGACGGCTTCTGCTGTTCGCCCATAGTTTCCTTGGCGCCATCATCCAAGTCAACTGGTCCCTGACGTACGCCGCCGGCTGGTCACCGGTGTGCTCGTATAGTACAAGCTGGATCGATCTGCCAGTTCATCCTATCTACACACACATCCACCCAGCCCAGACACCGCTACAAAAAAATTTATCCAAATAATGTCTCGTGTCCGATGGCGTCATACGGAACAGGAACGCTGAAATGTACGCCTCACCGTCACCGATCGAGCCAGAACCAATCGGTGGGCTGTAGCACGTCGTTGCCTGGCTGCCTGCTCAGTGCTCACTTGGTCGAGCTACGCAGGCAGGCCAAGTGGCCAACGCAAACGCAAGCTGTTTTCCCATCCTATGTACCAACCGTTCAAGCACAACGGTAGGTCGTGGATCGCACCTCTCGTCTCAGCAGTTAGCTCGCACGTCGGCTTCTCGTTTCTGGTTGCTAACTCTACAATATAGGGGTCGTCGTCGTATCATCTTTCTTTCAAGAAAAAAAGAAGAGTCTTTTTCGTATATGTCATTAAAAAAGTTGTATGTTTCATTAAAGCCACTAAAAAGTTGGGCTGGTCATGTGTGTCATTCAGTTAAAAAATTTTACCACTCACGTCATTCCATCCAATCTGGATGCAAACAGTACCTAACGGAGCTTCCAAAAGACACAAGTGCCCTCAACAGACTTGCAATTCGTACCCTGATCTATACATGCCCATTTCTTCAGTTGTTAAATCTATAATACCAAAAAAAAAATGGCAATGCAGCGAACCATGTATATCTTCCAGACTTTGTGTCGTATGTGCCATATATAAAATTAAGAGCATCTTCAACAATTTGGAAAAAATAACTTGTCAAATCTTATGATTTGTCAAGTTGCTAAATTATTTAACAAGTGAAAAAAAATCTTGTCTCCAACAATTTACTATTTCAACTTACCAAACTTAGGAAGGCTCACCAGTAATTCTTTCTCTTTTTTTTATTTCTTCTTTTTCTTTTTCTCTTCTCTATTTCTTCTTCTTTCCCTTATCCGCTGCTGTGTGCGCTCGTCGTCACTGCTGTGCTGTTGCTGTTGCGTGCGTTCGACAGTCGCTGTTGTGCGCTCGTCCGCACGCCGCGAGCTGCTGCTGCGTGCGTTCGTCCGCCATTGCTGCTGCGAGCTCGCCGGCCGCTGCTGCACGCTCATCTACACGCCGCGAGCTGCTGCTGCTGCGTGCGTTTGTCCGCCGTTGCTGCTGCGTGCTCACCGGCCGCTGCTGCGCGTTCGTCCGCATGCCGCGAGCCGCTTCTGCTGTGGGCTCGCTAGCCGCGGCGGAGCTCCCGCGCGCGCGCCCGAGGCGGCCGCGACGGCGAGGCGAGGGGTGGCCCGCGGACGCGACGGTGAGGTAGCCGCGGTGGAGCTCCCGCGCGCGCCCCCGAGGCGGCCGCGACGGCGAAGCGAGCTCCACCGCGCGCCGGCGAGCCCCTCCCCTCCCTCCCTGCTCTCTGCGCGCGGCCCGGCGAGGCCCTTCTCGCGCGCGCCGGAGAGGCCCTTCCTGGCGGGGCTGCTCAGGTGGAGCTCGAATTGCAAGTGTGTTGAGGGTAACTGGGTCTTTTGGGAGCTCCGCTAGGCACCGTTTGTACCCAGATTAGATGGAATGACGTGAGTACATGATCAACTTAACTTTTTAGTGGTTTCAATGAAACATATAACTTTTTTAATGACATATATGAAAAAGACTCAAAAAAGAAAAGGGCCGTCCTTGAGTACTTGCAGAACGGCGGCATCTGCCATTCCCATCCCATAACCTAACACCGAACGTAATACTTATGCTACACAGAGTAAACTAACTATTGGAGTCATCATGAATTCATGGTGCAGCTAGCTAGTAACCATAATCGCCAACAGACCGATGTGCATCGACATCGTCCAGCTCGCAGTTGCATGTGACGACCTTCGGTCCTTGGCAGCTAAGTCACCGATGGAGCGAACGTGCCCAGAACTCGCAGGGGCTGGCACTGCATGCTAACCGATCGAAATCTACTCGATCGGAGGCACATGCGAATACGATGATGTACCATCACAGAGGAGCGGCACCGACGACGACGAGGCGGCTGCCGCCACGGCGCCAACGATCGAAACAGGCCGCTGCGGGCTGCGGCTACAGACGGCACCGCGGCATGCAAGTGGTGGTGTCCCAGCCGCAAAACCAAGTGCGCGCGCCGCGGCTAAGCAACACTGGGTGCTGGCTGGCTGGCTGGCGCCGACGCGCCGTGTCCGTGTCACCACCAGCGCTCAGCGCAGCTCTTCTGGCCCGTGCCGCGCAGCCGCAGGGGAATCCCCTGGAAACGCCGCGTTCCCACCGGGCCGGCGGGGCCCTCTCCCGCCCGAGATCCCCCGCGCGCCGCGCGTTCAGACCGGTGGACCCCGCGGTGCCCACCCACTCGTCGCTTTCCAACTCGGCGTCCACGCTGGACTTACACGGCCACGTCGGAGTCCGGCGCGCGCGCAAGGAACGGTCGCGCCTGCCTTCCCAAGTCGCCGTTCCCCTCAAACTATAAAAACTCCCGTCCCGAGCGAGCCGGTCGCACAATAAAGACCGCCAAACTAATCAACCGCTACGCTACGCAGCAGCAGCAGCACCACCACCACCACAGCGGGCGGCGCCGGCAAGCAGCACCGACGGCTGAGCAAGAACAAGAAGCAGAGGAAGGACCCCGTACGTACGCGTATCCATCAATCCATGGGCAACTGCGCCGTGACGTCGGTGACGTCGTGGGCGGACGACGGCGAGTGGGACGTGCCGTCGTCGGCGGCCGAGGAGGAGGAGACGGCCGCCGCAGCCGCCGCCGGGACCAGCGGGAGGACGAAGGACCACGCGGCGGCGGCGGCGGAGGTGACGATCAGGATCACCAGGAAGCAGCTGCAGGAGCTGATGGAGAAGAGGGCCGGTGGCCTCCACGGCCTCAAGAGCCGCCGCGCCGCCGCGCAGCTGCTGGCGGACGTCATGAACGCTGGCCAGGTCTACCACCATCTCCACCACTGCAAGGCGGCGCACTGGAAGCCCAAGCTGCAGAGCATCCCGGAGGCCGTCGAGTCATGACGCGACGCACGCACGTCGCACGGCGCTGCTGCCATGGCGTTTTGCCTGCCTGCCTGGTTTCCTCCTCGTCTTCAGTTGCTTCTTCGCAGTTGCATGCTGGCACCTTTTTCGTCTCGGGTGACCCACCGTGTCATTCTTTTAGTTTGGATGCAATATGCAACGGACGATGTACAGAAGTAGGATTAGTAAAGGAGAGGAGGGGTACACTCTGTCCATACGGAAACACAGCTCCTAATGGCCAGTCACACACTCACTATTGTCAACTGGAGTACATTTTTTGCTGATTGGTCTCCTTCGTTTTGTATGATCGTGTTAACATACGGACTCAGGAAATGCTTATTTAGCTAGTGCTTGACGCAAGAGGCAACGTAAATTTTATATTTTAGGAAATGTATTTTTTGTTTCCTTGCTGAGCTAACTGTATGTATTAGAGTCGCTATCTTTTGCGCCCATTGAACTTCTTTTGTCGACCAAAAACTCAGGGACCTTCTTCAGGCTAATCTTTCAGGCCACAAAGGATGATGAGCAAGAGCTAGTTTACAAAAATTCAGTAAAAAGAACTCACACTCACTATAGTAGTAGTTAGGAAAAGGGAACAACTTTTTGGTGAGAACTGAGCACTTGACCCAAAGAAAGAACTCTAGTAGCTATGAAAAATGAGAAAATGGCTCACCTCATCATTCTGTCGGGACCAGGACACCTTCAGTACGAGATGATCCACACATTTCGCAGGTCAAAATTTACCACAAAACCCCCGGTTAGTGCTTACAAGATGGTGGAGATGAAATGGCCCATCCACACATTAGCAGTAGGTGCGGCACCAACACGTTTACAAGACGAGGTCCAAATCAAGGTTGCTGGACGTAGCAATCAGTCGATTAAAACTCTCCAGTGGTGGCCGTAGTGTAGCTGTCGGTTTGACCGCGGGTGTTGCTCTCTGGCCCTCCAGAGCTGTGGAACTCTGCGTTTTGCAGCATAGTGACAACTCCGTATGTACTGTATTTGAGACGACGTGTTTTCGGTGTCCTGAACCTTCAGTCTCTGGTGGTGGTTAACAGATGTAGCTAGAGCAATTATTAGGTAGGTCAAAATGATTTTTTGGTGGACTTTTGGCATACGAATTGTAGCCTTACGGAAAATAAAAGGACGAAGCATGAGTAGGCTGATTCTAAAATGACGTAATGATGTCCCATTTTCACCCTTGTAGTTGTAGTATGTTAAGCCTGAAAATACAATAACTAGTAGACAGCAAGTCCCTCGAGCTCGAGGTATTTATTTGTCTGAACGGATGCTAATAACAAAGGTTACCCGCACAAACTAGTTTTAATTGACGCTAGAAGCTGGATTTATAAACCAAGTGAAGCAATTGATTACATGTGCAGATATGCTGATGTGTGTATATCTGCATAAATAAGAATGCTCGTGGCCATGCAGGAGATGACCACAAATTAAAGAACTATATTGCCTGCCTAATTAAAATCCATCTAAACAGAACACGTGAAATATAACATATACTCCTATATTTCGTGTGGTTGTGTCATCATGACTAGCATAGGTACGTAAGCATGTGTTCTGTAACGCCGCAGCATGCTCGTCAACTAGTAACAACTATTATTATGGGAGTGCTAGTGTTATCAAACTCGGATGGTTGTTTGGTTAATTTGGACTAAAAGTTCTTGATCGATCCGTTAGTTTAATCAAAGTTTTAACTAATGATTCTTGCTTCGTTAGGTTAATTCAGCACCGTCCATATTCTATCTATTCTTCAAGCAGCCGAGGCGCCGTGGTAATTATTCACGTCAGTGTCAGAGTTTCAGCCTTCCTTTCTCAACTATTATTGTTTTCATCAGCCTTCAAAATAGGCGGAGCTAGCTAGCTAGGCGGCACATTGGACCATGGACCACTGTAAGAGTTGAATCAACGGAAGATGGTTTATTAACTACATGATTTATTAACGGAAGATGTTGTTTTTCTATTAATGGAGGCAGGCACAACGTCCACCACGTCAATTTTATTCTTTGAAATCCTCCATCGCATCACCCAGAATTGTGGGAGGAGATTGAATCGAAAAACCCTCCATAAGACTTCTTTGAAGATGTCCACATACGTCTATAGTGCAGACCCATGAACCGAAAACGAAAATTGATCCTGCGTGGAAGACCATCTTGCCGATGGAGTCCGTCGAGCTCTCTATCACTACTACAGATGTGGTCTTTACTGTCGGCCTTATCACTGTCGGAATTAAGAAAACCGACAGTAAAGACCCAATTTTGATTTCAAAATAAGAAATTAACCGAGACTGACCAAAAACCGGCACTGAAAATCCACGTTACTGTCGGTTGCTATAAAAACCCGTCAGTGATACCTATGAGTGTCGTATCATTGTCGGTTTATTAGCCCAACCGACAGTGACGAAGAGACCGGACCCGAAATTTTTATTCATTCCGCTTAACTCACAGACTTGCGTCTGTCGAGAAACCAGCCGCTCGCTCCTCCCCCACAGACTTCATCTCTTCCCCCCACAGACTTCATCTCTATCCTCTGCGCCGCCCGCTCCTCCCCTCATGCATCTCCGTCGCGCCGCCCGCTCCTCCCACCCCGCTTCTCCCCCCCCCCCCCCCCCCACACACACTTCGGCATGCAGCGCGAAGGGCGCGTCCATGGGGCGCCGCCGCACCGGCCTCGAGCGCGAAGGGCGCATCCATGGGCCGCCGCCGCACCGGCCTCGAGCGCGAAGGGCGCGTCCATGGGGCGCCGCCGCACCAGCCTCGAGCGCGAAGGGCGCATCCATGGGGCGCCGCCGCACCGGCCTCGAGCGCAAAGGGCGTCTATGGGGCGCCGCCGCACCAGCCGCGGCTCAACCTCCTACCTCAAGCTATCCACCCCTCTCCTTCGCCCAGATCTAGTCCATGATTATGTGAAGGTTGCTAATGTAGGTGGATCTAGATCCATGACCAGGTGTATTCCTTCCCAAATCTCATGAACATCTTCATCGTTCTTCTGTGTGATGTACTAATTCTTCTTGTGATGTACTGATTATGTGATGTACCGAGAATTGATGATGTATAAATCCTTCCCAATCAATCTAATTTTGTATATGTGTTGAACCTTTCTTCTCTGTGATGTACAAATTGATTTGTGGTTGAGATTGAGTTGATTTATGATTTGTTGAATCCCTCCATTATTTCTGATGTACAAATTCTTCTCACGAACTGCTTGACAGTAGCGAGCATGCTCTAGTGAGCATGCTGTATTCTTTTTTTTTTGTTTTTTTAAAAGCCTATCACTGACGATTAAAGTAACTGGCAGTGTTGAAGAAGCGGCATCACTACCTGAGCATGCTGTATTCTTTTTTTTTTGTTTTTTTAAAAGCCTATCACTGACGATTAAAGTAACTGGCAGTGTTGAAGAAGCGGCATCACTGCCTCTTTGCTAGTGCTGGTTGGAAATCCGGCAGTAATAGCCCTTTTGGAACCGACACTGAATCTGTTTTCTGTAGTAGTGTATCGCATATTTGCGTTTAAAGTCCTTACTTGACGCGTCAACTGTCGGTGTTCAATGGCCGACAACTTGCCACGCGGTTACCCGGGACGTTGTCCGAGGGGCTTCCGAGTGTGCAGAACTCATCGGTAAACACGAAGACATCGATTTATACTGGATCAGTCCGCTAGAATATCCTAATAACCTAGTCTAGTTAGACATGTGCCTTTTGCGCTGGGGTATTGTGTATGATTTATTCATTACCAAGGGTGCACACCTATCTCTCTTTATATAACTAAGAGGGCAGGGCATATTATTGTTATAGTTCACATTACCAAAATCTAAAACTTCTCCTAGTGAGGTGGAGTTCTCCTAGTGTTTTGATATTCAAATTTAGTCGAAACTTTCTCTACTAAATGTCTCCTAGTGATCCTAGTGAGAATTCTCATGTGTCATAACTAGTGGTAATGTTTGACTACTAATTAAAGACAATAGGAGAAGTCCACCATTCTAGTAGTGTCAAATCAGATCTAGTTTCAAGCGCCTGCCATTAAACAAGTTGTCCCACGAACATAGTAACAAAATAAAACAGCCAGATAGTGGAAGTGTGTATTTTCAGAACAAGAGGGGTTTGTGCTTCTACTGAAATTTTGAAATTTATTGAAGGAAAGAAAAAACGTAAAACAAACATGAAGAAAATCCTAGCCAAAAGGCTCAGGAACAAAAAAAAAAAGATGAGCTTAATTACATAGTTTGCTCTAGCCATGAACTAATTCCAAGAACGAAGATACTTCTTCGCATGTAGTATAACTAGGTTGAATATATTATTGAAGACACGTTTTGCATATATGGTTTGAGGCCTCCTCGCTCCCAAATATGAGGTTATTTCTTACCATCCAGATACACTCATGATGATGATGGTCTCCATGGAGAAATGGACATTGAGCTGGGCTTTGAAAGCTTCTAGATCTCGGAGATATTCTTGAAATTGCGGAACAGTCAGCCCAATGAGGTTCCAACAGGCTTTGCAAAATCACAACCAAGAAAGAGGTGGTTCATGTACTGTTTCTTCCACCAAGTCATCGCAGAGTACATAGTTAAATGACTGAAGGTGCATGTTTTTCCTTCTTAAGAGTTAAGATGATGCATGTATTGAGTCGATCATGTGCTAGAAGCCAGAAAAAGAAACCTTATGCTTATATTGGTAGGATGACTTCGAGATCCAACTGAATGCAGGGTGTACCCAACGATAGCCATAGAGTTGCTTCTATCCCGTAGCATGTGGTCGAAGAGTATAGTTCTACTGCACACAAGTATAAGTCCAGACATTATTGGATTCGGAGGGCTGAAAGTTATTCACTGTGGACGTGTTTGGCTTGCAGCCACAACAGGCAACGCCAAGTTTGGCTGCTGCCGCATCAGTTGAGGGTGTTATTTGGTTATCATCTAAGCATTGGCTACCACAGTCTTTTTTTTCTTTGTCGTTGGCTCCTGCGGCTTATCATGTAGCACTTGATGATTGTGACGAGACTGTGACAGGTGTGGTACACTTTTTGGCCAACACCGTCACACTGTGGCGTGGCCAACCATGGCCAGGAACCAAGCAGGTTGTGTCTCTTCTAGCTGAAGAAGTTGTCCAAATGCTTCAAATGACAGTGGCACACCGAAAGTTTGCAATGAGACGGGCTTTGACTTAGGGCCTGGTTGGTTCTATGCCTAAGTTTGCCACGCCACAACTCTGCTCGCCACAGCCGCGGTGGCCAAAAGCTACGCCAGACTCGCCACACCTTGCCACACACTAGATGACAAGCACTACAAGGAAATCGACGTGTGGCGGCCACACACTGGAAGAACCAAACAACATTATTTTTCTGTGACAGACACCGTGTGGCGTGGCGTGTTTGGGCTGGCAACCAAACACGCCCTTAGCTGCAGGCCTGCAGCAAGACTGCAAGAGTAAGGTTTGGCTTCTTGGAAAGGGAATAGATAATAGGGAACAGATAGGGTAGAAACAAATAGCTAGGCTGATCTACTGGTGCCACAATACAGCGTTTGAGCAGCTAGAAACGCTCTAGCGATGGATAGCTTTTCTGAAAAACTAAATGGTTCTATTCCACATCATAGAAGGCAGATGATTGACTTATGATCAATTGCACCAGGCAAAAAATTATGATGCTGGAAGCCTGAATGGCAATTCTCAAAGAACGAAAGGAAAAGGCTCCGAGCCGGTGCGACATGCCGGTCGCAGGAGAAAAGAGCATGATCGACATACGCCAGGGAGAGAGAAGAAGGGAAAAAAAGTACTTATACAAAAGCACGCCTCCTGCATGATCTTATCACGAAGTTGTCGCAATTTAAAATCAGGCATCGGTTAGACAATGACTGCGGACACGGCACCTGAACCCTTCTAAATCTGCGTACGGTTTAGGGCCCGTTTGGTACAGCTCAGCTTCATTAGTGAAGCTGTTTTTTTGAAAAAATAGTTTCATGAGCAATTTTTTAGGTGAAGCTAAGCTATTTTAGAAAAAATG